>JANAVB010037018.1:7676440-7816276 GCA_029216955.1 Iris pallida
CTTCATAACAGTGGCGCAACTTAATTTTTTGGGCGCAACTTAATTGCTGAGTAGTACAAACATGGCGCAACTTGATTTTTAGGCTCTACATCCTTTACATCAACTTCAATCTTGGGAGTAATTCCCTCCTCGATGGTCGCTAGCTCTTCTTTTTACCTCAACTTTTGGTATCACCTCCTCCTTAACAAACGACGACTCTTGTTTGATGAGATGAGGCATCATCTCCTCCTTCACAATGGTCTCAGCCTTCGGCATGGATGCTGCAAAAGTGTAAACCCCCTAAAATTTTACTACGATTTTTTTTATAAATTTGGTATCGATTTTTTTTTGTTTTTCGTAATTGTACGTTGCGTACAAGTTCACATATATCGTATTTGTACGTAGTGTGCGAAATTGCGAGATGGTATATATTTTTATATACAAATATTTTATTAAGAGAATTCTTCGTATAGAAAATATGTATTTTTTTATTGTGTCGCGTCGAGATTGCCAAACCTTTATTTTTATTTATTTATAAATAAGACAATTTATTTTATGATACAAATATAAGTAAATAATTTAGAAAAACTATTGCTTTATTTCAAATAGACTATTTGTGTGCGAGTGACATGAAATTTATTTCATTGTCCACTTTAATATTTTTTTTCTTTTCGAAAACTAATTGTTTTGTTTATTATAAAAATGTATTCCAATTATTTAAAGTTTATTGTGAATTTTGAAATTATTTATTAATATATTTTATTATTTATAAAAAGTTATTTTGACAAATTGTTTAATTTAATATTTAATTAATTATGATGATTTAAATTGGAAAAGATTATATTGGCTTTATTTTAAAATATCTTTAAATTAAAAATGAGCTTTATCTAGATTGATTTGGATTCGGTAATTTATTTTAAATCGATTTGAATAATTATGTAATTATCTAATGGGGATTTAACTGGAAATTTCCACTTCCTATAAATAGGCAGGTACTCCTCCATAATTCCAGAAGCCAATTACTCCACAAATAATTTCCAACCACCGTGCATCGTGTCCGTGTACGTGTCCCCTCCCCGTCTTATTCCATATTTACATATACCATTATCCACCCCTGTGCCCGACAACCCCGGGCACAATCCATCACAACCCTCCTATCTCGTAGGACACCAACAAAGCTGGTGTCGGACAACCCGACACATCCCGACAAACCACCATCATCTTCGCCACCGACGTCACCCTCGCCAACATCTCCTCGACTCACCTAGCCACCAGCATATTCCTTCACCACCCTGCCCTCACCGCAATAACACACTACCAAAATAAGTCATATCAGCGACGTATTTAGCGACTCCAAGATAAAACGTCGCTAATTTTTGGGGGTTTAGCGACGTTTATCTAGGACGTCGATGTTTGTCGCTAACAGCGACTAATAGCGACGTCTAGCGGCTATAATTTGTTAAATGGGAATCTGCGTCGTAAGTTCGTCGGTAAACGTCGCTGATATAGCGACGTGTAGCGACGCATTTTAAGCAGCGTCGCCATTTATTAAATGTCAGCGACGTTTAGCGACGTCCTAAAAGGACGTCGCTAATCGTTTCATATAGCCGGCGAGGGTTTCCTTTTCGATCATTCATAAATTTTCCCCCCAATTTTTCGTGCGCTCCTCCTCCGCGACGCTCCTCCGGCGATTTCCCTCCTCCGGCCTCCTCCTCCGCGGCGCTCCTCCGGCGATCTACCTCCTCCTTCTCCTCCTCCTTCCTCAGGTAGCTCCTCCTCAGGTAACTCTCCCCCCCCCTCCGCTTTCCAGTTTCTCCTCGTCTTCTAGCTCTCTCTCTCGCTTCTAGTTCGTGTCCACGAGAGCATGGACTCGCTGCCGGGGACACGAGACTCACAGTGGACTCGCTGCGGGGGACACGAGAGCGTGGACTCACTTCTAGTTCGTGTGACACCTATTTTGTTGGTTCGGACGCGTCGTGTCCCACTGTGTGGACACGAGACTCACAGTGTGACACCTATATATTGATACTGAGAGTTTTTTGGGCATATCAACTGTCAATTTGACTGTTTTGCTTGGATTCGAATTATAATTCAGGGTTCGAGCCCTATTTACTGATACTGGGAGTTTTGTGGGCATTTTCAGGGTTTTGAAATGATGAATAAATTGACTAATAATTATTATCGAGCTCTATAAAATTTCAGCTATGTCACGAAGGATGGATACTAATCCTGTGAATGAGTTTTCTCCTAAGTATTCTCGACAGTTGAGTATGATTTAGCTCACTGACATTACTGAAATATGGAATGATTAGTGTAGGGTATGTTGGTCAGGTTTTGGCAGAGTTGGCCTTTGACTGAATTAATTAGACTTTCTGTTCAGTACCCTTTGATTGAATTAAGTTGACCTGAATACCATATTTTAAATCCTAAATCTAAGTCTGCCTGTTGTTCAATTCAAGACAGGTTATCTTGTTAACAGTAAATGCCTTCCTTTTTAATATGTGTGAAACTCAGAGGTAGGATAAATCCAGTACAAATTAGGGACTGTCATGTTCAGGCAGTTGGTACCAGTATTTAAGACTAGTTTGATTTGTATAATTATCTGCCATTTGACTGGCCTCTCCGCCTCAGTCGGAGGACGAGCTCTGGAAGACCGCTGTTGGTGGTCTACAGAGGGGTACGTACTACGGTACGGGGTACTACGACGCATTTGTTGCGATGCAGGCATCCAGGGCTCCCTCTTCCAGTGCGCATTCACAGCCGTCACAGGCCGAGTCGTCCCGAGTCGAGGAGACCATTGTCCGCCAGATTGCTGAGCTGCGCGACGATATGCTGAGGAGGATTGCTGAGCAGCCAGGGCCTCAGACGCAAGGGGACGCTGCGTCGGTCACCGCACGCTTTGACGAGCTCGAGCGTACCGTGCAGCACGTACATGGGACACAGGAGTCCATTCACGACACCGTTACTAGGATAGCGGCTTGCATGGAGCAATGCAGCGCCAGACTGCGAGCCCTAGAGGAGACGCGGACGCACCCATCTCCAGCGGTTACACTGCCTCCTTTCTCCAGCGGTTGCATTGCCTCCTCCTTCATCGTCGTCGGTGGTTCTTACACCGGAGCAGTATGCTTACCTTCTTTCCAGGAGCGGTGATGCTCCTCCTGATCAGCCGTAGTCGACATATATATTGTTGTGTGATGGCCCATTGTTGGGTCTTTTATGTGGTTATACATACATTATTCTTATGTGGACCATTATGTTTGACATTGTTGTTACAAATTTTCATATATCTGTATTGATTGATGAGATTGTGTTTCAAACGTGTTCGTGATTGTGTGTATATGTGTTGTTTGATACTGTGTTCGTGATACACACCGTCGTTGTTGTAACAAATGGTGTAGGGGATGCTGCAAATGCTACAAATGCTGCAGGGGAATGCTGCAAATGCTGTAAAATTTTTTATTTTTTTTCAATATTAGCGACGTTCAGCGACGATCAGCGACGTCCAGCGACGAAGGTAACGTCGCTAAGTAAGTATAAGGTACATCGCTAACTGTGATGAATACCGTCGCTGAACGTCACTAAACGTCGCTACGAAGAACGTCGCTAAACGTCGCTATATGTCGGTACTACAGCGACGTAAAAAAGTCGTAGAACGTCGCCATTTGCCTCTCAAGCCAGGTCAGCATCGATGCATGTCAAGTCGCTCAACGTCGCTACGTTGCGTCGGTAAATGATGACGTTTTACGTCGCTGGTAGTCGCTGAATTAGCGACGTGTCCGCGTCGCTGAGCATCGTCGCAATAGTGACGTATTGCGACGTTTTGTTGTTTAGCGACTAGGTTAATCGCGACTACGTGCAAACGTCGCTAAATATGTTGCTAATAGATATTAGCGACGTATTTTCCTTATTTAGCGACGTCCTGAGGCGTCGCTGATTTGACAGATTTTAGTAGTGACACCGACTACAGTCCCGATCTCGCTACCCCGGCATCCTGGCCACCGCCGACCACTGGTCGTAGACCCGAAACCCCAACACCAGTCATTACCACCACCCATCATCACCCCAATCAGCCCCTTCACAACCATCACCACCGTCCGACACCTGCAGCTCCGCCTACCCTTCCGCCAAACCCGACCACAACCACCAACTCCGGCACCCCGTCTCTGGACCGATCCTCCCAGAGCCCCTACCGTCACCGCCGTGGCACGCCTAACCCACCACCATCACGAAATCGGCCGCCGCCATAACCCAACTTCGCCGCACCCTTCGATTCCAGACACCGGCCATTGCCGTGGCCAACCCTGGCCGAAATCGGCATCCCAAAAATCCCCCAAATCAAACACCACCACTCACCTTGCTGCAAGAGCACAGCCCTAGCGTCGTTCTCTTCTTCACTCCGCCTTGCCTCGCCTCCAGCAGCATCGTGACGCGACCATCCAGCGCCGCCGCTGCTGCTTCTTCCACGGCCAACCTCAGGTGCTCAGCCCTAGCAGCCCCCTCGCCGCGAGCTTCCGCCGAGTGCCGCAGTCGAGCAACGCCGGAAGCCCGCCTGGCCGTGCGTCCTCTTCCCCGCTCTCCACCGCGCCGTTCTTCCCGCGGCCGGCGCACCTCCTCGCCTGTCCTCCCCTTCCGACCTCTCCGTCGGAGCGACCGCCCGTCCGGCCTCTACTCCTCCTCCGCGCAACTCCGGTCGCCCGCTCCCTTTCTCTTCTTCCCCATTTTTCTTTTTTTTGAATGATGAAGTTCTCTCCCTACGAGGAGAGAACAGAGTAAAGTTCTGTTGTTGTTTTTTTTATTCTATTTTTTTATTTATTATATTCATTATAAGTTTACCATGGTTATACTATTTTAAGAGATATACATTATTTTGTTTAGTAGATGTTGTTGTTTGGTTCTGTCCCGTTTTATTTTCATTAAAATTTTATTTTTGTTATTATTATTATTATTATTATCATTATTATTATTATTTTTACTATTACAGTAATATAAAGTAAGTTATTATTATATGTATTATTATTACAGAAGTTAGATTATTAAACATAATTATTATTCTGAGTAGTAGTAATTAGTATTAACACTGTTATAGTTAGCCTAATATTATTGATATAATTATTTTCATATTGGGTTACCAACATCAAAATTAGTATTTGTAAAATCTAGTTTAGTTTTAAATCTAAAATATAGGATTATATATTCCTAGAATATAATGAATGAGTTCTTGACCTAAATTATCTTTGGTATTTTTATATAAAAATATCTTGACTAGTAAAAATACAATTTTTAATATTTTATAAATATTTTTCGATTTCAAATAGTTAACAAAAGCCTAGCTTTTTGCCAAAAGTTAATTTTCTAAAATTTAGGGGTTTTGCCCAAAACGACTTTAATAATTTTTTTCCAAATATTTATCTAAATGTATATTTAAAAATATTGTTTATCTAACTAGAAATCCTATTTGGTCAAAATTTAGGGTTTTAGCCTAAAGTGATTTCTATTTTAAAAGTACTTACTAAAACTTATTTCGACTAGTGTAATATATTTTTAAAAAGTATTATAAATATTTTTCTAAAATTTGTATATTTTATTTATCAAAATTTTCTTCGATTCCTATCCTTGCTCATCATAATTCCTATCATCTTCCAAAAATTTAACTTCCTTATGTCAAACCTAACTAAGTTGACCGTTATGGACCCGATGGAAAAGTCCATGCCATCATCTGAGGCCGTCATGTGTAGTTGTAACATCGCAGTCATACTCCATGCCATATGATCATAGCACCACACCAGGCGATCCACCAGGCAAGTATACCTTGCTAATTAACTGTCAAATTATTTATTTTCTGCATTATTTATTTTGTTTCATATTATTAGTTCCTTTGTTATAAACTGTGCGTCCAAGCCATACTTGGGTGCAAACGACTCTATTAATTGTTTTACTTTACTATATGCATGTTAACTTAGTGATTAGCAGACTATCTTCTTGTTGGAGGATATCCTTATATCTTCCTTGGCCATGACACACATACTACACGGTTGGAGACATGTTGCTAGGGGCACGCCTTATGGACTGGTCCTCTCCAAAGTCGTGTGACGGATAGATGATCGTAACTGCTATGACTAGGGTTTTAGAGACTCAAGCAGTTATAAAACTGGACGAGCCATGGCAATGACTTGAACAGTATAAGAAATATTTGAGGAGGACAGTCGCAAGTGCGTATGGGAATCCAAACAGGTAAACCACAGTCTCCGGATGGAACTGTGGCAATTTATTTGCAGATGCCCTCTGACGTTTTGGACGTTGCGGACGGATACAGATGACTGGATGCCAGTTACGTACACATAGCCTAAAATCCCACCCATGCGCATGAAAGTTGTCCTCTAAATTGCACATTAGGCGGTTAGAATCTCCTTTGCATATTTGTGTCTAGAATAGTCTTTTATATATTATTTTATTCTGACAGTTCATATTAGCATGTTCTTCCTGTATCTTGCTACGTCCGTGTGAGGACCTGGTTATTCCCCAGGTGTGTGCTTTCATGATTCATTGCAGGTGTTCTAGCCAAGGTTGTGATTCTCTCCATTTCTTCGAAGACGATTGCGCTTGGTTCGTCTTGCCATTTTATGGATCGATTCTTATACATTTCTTTCATTGAGATAGTTGGTAGTGGACTTTGTCTCCGCCCAACGATTGTATCATAAATATTCAAGTTTATTTTTATATTATTATTCTTTTCATTGTGGATGAAATTTAGTTTGTCTTGGATTACTACATTTTACAGCTTATGTATACATACAAGACCCCTGTACTTCGTATGTATACAGCTGGCATGTCTACGTTCCTAGTCCTACGTATATTGGGACTACGGACGTTATAAAAAGTTAAAGAAAGAAGATAGTCATAATAAAAACAAAGTGAATGGGCTCATTTTCAGCTATGCAGCCTAGTCAGACAGAACCTATACGGCATGGTTATAAAGAGCATATGCGGTTTAAATCAGGTGAGGCATATGCGGCCTAGTCAAGCAGAGCCTATGTGGCCCGCTTATAATTGGGTGCGTATGCGGCTTAAAACAGGAGATGCATATGCGGCCTAGTCAAGCAGAGATTAAGCGGCCCTGGTTATGAAGAGAGCACATGCAGCTCGATCGAGTGATACCCGTGCAGTTCAGTTATATAACGCCCATGCGGTTCAGTCATGTGACACTTATGCGGCTCAGTCAATGTGACCCCATCACACAGAATGCATGTGGCCCAGTAAGACAGGGAACGCACCGTCTATGCACAAAAGGCAGTTGAAGCCAAAGTATAGCAGTGATATGTAAAAGGCCCTGCGCATAAAGCATGCGACATGACCATTTGAGTTCAAAATGCTCATTCTTCCACCATCCTTATCGTGGATAGACGGTTGTACGTCGGGAAGAATGGAGTAATGGGTTCGCAGCTATCGACAGAGAGGCAAGCCCCTTTCCTTTGTTAGCAGCGCCGGTCGACTTGGAAGCTTTGGAGGCCATGGCTAAACGGGAGCAGAAAGGATGTCGGAAGAGAAGAGGCCGAAAGAAAAGAAGTCGAAAGAAAGCAATAGAAGTTCTCTCGCTGTCGTACGGTCTATATTTATAGATTGCCAAAAAAGGCAACGCCTCTTCGTTTTTCACACCCACTAAGAGATAATAATGACCCTCGGGATTATCCTTTATAACCGTCACAGTAACCGAGAAGACAGCACCAAATCCAAATTCGAATCGGAGCATTAAACGCAGCAATGACAGCCTGGACTAAATCTCTCTGCGGCTCGAAACTTCCCTGCGGCTTGACGTTTTATGCATGACTCCATGCTTCTTTTTCAAAGTATTCCAAATTTGTAATTTGAAAACTTTAAAGGGGGTCTTGTAGAAGCATAGAAAAGATATAGTTTATGCGGATCATCACTCCATGCGGCCAAGAGAAATCAAGCCGCAGAGGGAAGAATCTCGAAGATTCCCTGCGGCCCAGTAAAACTAAGCCGCAGAAGGGGTGCTCCTGGAGACCCCATGCGGCAAAGAAAACTCGAGCCGCAGAAGTAAAGCTCTCGAAGACCCCCAGCGGCTAAGTGGATTTGAGCCGCAGAGGAAAGGCTCTCGAAGATCCCATGCGGCCAAGTACAATCAAGCCGCAGAAGCAAGGCTCTCGAAGATCCCATGCGGCTAAGTAGAACCAAGCCGCAGAAGTAAGGCTCTCGAAGATCCCATGCGGCCAAGCGGAGCCGAACCGCAGAAGAAAGGTTCCTAAGGCCACTATGCGGCCAAGGCGGTTCAGGCTCTACTTTGTGGGGGGGGACACGTGGCAATTTGACCAAGTCCCAACTACCCGGATTTACAACAAAAAAATCTCAATAACCCCCACTAGCTGGCAGTCCAAGATCGAGTCTTTGTGTGCTGTTACAGACACTTGGCCATGTGGCCCTCTATGTGGCCCAAAATCTGTTGTATACAGGAATCACTATAAATAGCAGGGTACCACACCCATGCTAGAGGTTGGCAATCAAAGGCTGGCAAATTTCTTCAAGAGCAAAGACTGTGTCTGATAGTCCAAGGAGTAAGGCAGAGTTGCTACACTTTCCTGAGCCTCCATCGTCACCCCCAAAATCAAAAATTAAACAATTGTACTTAGATTGTTTTCTATGATTTCTTTCTAGGCTTTCTTTTGTACAAGTGAGTTTGCAATCAAGTTCAATTCATCTGTAATTCTTGTTCTTGATATTTTAATGGCAAACAGCTAACTAACTAACTAACAATCTATACAGCTGTATAAGGCTAAGTATTGTTGAATAAGCCTTTCAGTCTGTTGTGTAACTGACTGAGATATACATACGATTGTGATAGACGCCACTCCGACTACCCCGGGATACTCAAATCAAGATGTGCTTTCTGTTGGTGATCCTTAGAGGGATCATGAGGAGGAGGATGTTCTACATGTTCGTCCACCGTGTCCTCCTCTACTATGTTTTTTCAGAATAAATTTATGAAGAAGTATTTTTTTCAATGTAAGGGCAACATGTACGTCTTATGCAGGTAACAAGAGTTGCATGTAACTTTGATTCACACTATTAATCTTAATTATATAATTAGTTTCCTTATCGCTGCCTAGGCCTTAGTGCTAGTCCCTTTCCATCCCCTTAGATGCTCCCCCTGTTTTTTCACGACATTGTCTTGAGCCTCATTAGTGGCATCCCTGTCCGGTTTACAAGGAAGAAGATGAAAGTCTTGACGAGTTATTGAAAATCAACCATTCACTATTCCAGGAAGATTAACTAACTGTTAGTATTAAATTCTCAACTCTGTATTTAACCTATGAAATTAAACTATAAAATAATAATCTAACCGAGACCGAGGCTTGAACTTGGTTCTATATCCTTAAGACAATATTCGCCTCGATGTCTTGTTCAGACTAGTTATCGATTATATGTTTCCATTTACGTTTGCATTAGTGACGACAATATTGCTCCCTTCGAGTATTCGAGTCATTGTTGTGAGTACAAATTCATGATACGCAAGCTAATAGAATTGATTAGATGATATAGTTTAATTGGTCATTAGTACGTACGCTCTTCTCTCTTCTTTCCGTGGCTTTGATTGACCTCTGGCAGTCTGGCTTATGGAATGCAATAGTTAAAATTTAGAAAGTGGTGATGAGATTATGAACCAAACCTTTGTCCAAGTCAGCAACCATGAGGACGAGGTGCATCAAAGTTGGATTGCATAAGTTTGGTTCTGTTTTAGATTTTACTTTGGTTACGCGAGGACTGTTGATTGTTAGGAATAACCTGCTCTGAGTATCACATAGTTTTGGATTTCAGAAGTAAACCTGAAATCTTGGTTTCATCCGAAAAACGAAACCTGGCACCTGTAAGAAATTCGATACCAGTTTTACTTAATAGCAAGCACGGGCCGGCTCTAGCAAAAATAGGGCCATAGGCGATCCTCTGAAAATGGAGATCCTATGTGAAAATTTGGAATCTTTTGTAAAATTTAGGGGGTTATAATGGGAAAACCTTTGTATCGGAACTTTGTTGACTGGAACTACCATATAGTAGATTTTTTTTGGAAAAAAAAAAATTCTAACTCGCTAACAAAACACAATTAGCTTTTGGCCCATGCAGGTCTCGAACCTGCGACCTTGGCGTTATTAGCACCACGCTCTAACCAACTGAGCTAATGGGCCCGTTATATTAAATTGGAAATTAAACATATATAATTAATACAAATTCGTCATTGGTTTATCATCTGGTTGGTTCGTATGCACGAAAGACATGGCAAGAAGGGAAGCTTATAGAGGGGGCACTCAGACATGCGTTCCAAAGTCTTTATTGTTTGATTGGCTTAGTTGAGGATTTTACATTGGATTTAGAGTCATGTTACAAATCATGTAAATACGAACATCCAGGTTGTCAACTCGTATATCATATTTGCTTACATATCGTATCGGTATATCACATATACCGCATATTGTGACCACGGGCCAATCTCAGACATCCCAAAGGTGACAACCATCTGTATAAACAATATATCTCTAGAACATCAATCAATAGCTAGGTAATCCTACAGGGCCACAATCAAGTATATATAAAGAGACTTCATTCTGTCAGAAAAATTAGGATAGCTTGGGCCTTCACTAACTAGTTCATCAATCAATACCTAGGTGTTCCTATTAGGGCCAAAATAAGAAGGATATCGGACCAAATTCTGATTCTTTACCCCTATTTTAGGGGTACATTTCAAAATCCGGCTATATAAGGGAGCCCATGTAGATGTTGAGTCAAAACCTAATCAATTCCCAATAACCATGTACATCGCACCAAATTCCAACTAAACATGTCGGAGGAAGTGTAGCTACTGAAGTATGGTGGTAGTCTTCCTGGATTGCAACACGCCATAGGAACTCTCTACAGGGACCCCTTAGGAACTCCCTTAGGAACTGTATTTGATCGTGTGGGTTCTTGTAGATATATATAAATGACTATAATTAATATTCAAGACGACTATTTCACATTGATGCCACTCACACAGTCCTTGCTCAATGCTCATATGTGATTTTGTTATTTTCTTTCATTTTCAAGAAGAAAATGTAACTCATGATCCCCATCCCCACAAATTTGGATCTCATTCAGCAATATCTTTGTATCTGAATGTCGTATCTCCAATTCAAGTCCCCAAATTTGTATCTCGTTCAGCAATACCCGCTTTGTATCTAATATGTTATTATCCAATTCAAGTCCGTCATTATGTTAAGTGATAACAACAACAAGAAACAACAAAAAACATTATGGGTCGACTGTTTGAATCCTCTTCTTCCAGTTAAGGGTATGTCCTCTGTAAAGCTAACAAAATTATGTTAAGCCATTGACTCACCGAGCTTCCCAAACACACAAATAATACTCGTCGTACTCTGGAATATTTTGTTGGAAATCGCATCGAATACCAACATACCTGACGATCATAGGTGAGCTATCTAATCGAAGTACTGACTGAGCTCTTTGTCCCTTTGCTTTTTCATGATCAACTAAGATGCCCAGAAATATATGACTATTTCTTTTTCCCTGGCAGAGAGATTTTTCGTAGTTCATTTATACAAAAAAGTAATAATTTGTAGTTTTTTTGTCAGAAAAAGAAACCATAAAATAATGGAGATGCGGGGTATCGATCCCCGTACCTCTCGCGCTCTACCATCTGAGCTACATCCCCTACACATTAAATTTGTTTATTAATTATATGTAAACTGAGGAACAGAACTAGCAAAACATACCTGTCTATTCCTATTGCTCTTTTTACTGACTTAAATTTCTATATGCAGAATGTTCTTGTGGAATTGGTGCGCTGATGAATGAACAATCTGTGCAATATTACGAATCCTGGAGAGGAAATGTGCAATATTACTAGCAGTGAAGTGGAGATCCTGGAGAGGCATCCTAGTGCTAGGGCCGGCCCTGAGTTCGTGGGAGTCCTAGGAAATCTTTTAAAATGGGGCATATATATAAAATATAAGAAAATTAAATTAAAAGTAAATTTTAAAAAAATGTTAGCTAAGAATTGAACCTAGGACCTCTAGTGTGCAAGTTTAATATACCACACTACACCACAATTGTTTTGTAATAAAAGAGGATCATGTTACGTATTAGTTCTATTTTCAATGCAAGAAGAGACAACAAGGACAAAAAAGAGACCAGACCGACGAAAAATGATAAAAAACTGCTAAAAAGGACAAAAGACAACAAAAAAGACAAACTGGTAAAAAAGGACAAAAAAGAGACAAAAAGAGACAAAAAAGACAAAAAATAACAAAAACGACAAAAAATGGCAAAAAATGACAAAAACGACAAAAAGGACAAAAAACTACTAAAAACGAAAAAAGGTAAAAACTGGTAAAAATGCGACAAAAGAGAAAAAACGACAAAAAAAACGATAAAAATGACAAAGTGACAAAAAAGAGAAAAAAACGACAAAAAGGGACAAAAATAACAAAAAACGACAAAAACGACAAAATAGACTAAAAACGACAAAAAACGACAAAAAAATAAAAAAAAAACGACAAAATGACCAAAAACGACAAAAAAATAACAAAAACGACAAAAAATGACAAATAACGAAAAAAGGGTCAAAAATGATCAAAAATTAGAAAAAAAAAAAATTCCTGGGCAAAAAAAAAACCCGCATATTCTTAAGGGATAGGATTCCCATATTTTATGGGTAAACTATTTACCCGGATATTTCTAATTTTCGGAAATAAATTTTTTACAGCCCAAATAAACATAGTAATAGATTTTCAGCATAAAATTTTTCGGAAATAAAAAAAATACCGTGTACCAAACGCCCCCTAAGGGTATGCTCATCCAGTTTGATCGGACTCCCGAGTCCCGCTCGCTTGCTTAGTGATTCACTATTTACTCTTAACTGGTCAGAAAATATTTTATTGACCAGAAATTGAATCACTCTATCTGCCTCTCACTCACTTGTCGGGGGCGGGGGCCAGGGCCTGCCATCATTCTGGTCGCGTGCAGAAACAGACGTTGACTTGATTTCTGGGTCGCCTCCCTTTCGACGAACATTGTACGACTTGATTTACTTAGCACTGACACAAATACAACTCAAGATCTAAAATAAAACTTAGCACTTGTTTTCTTATGGATTCTTGGGCTAGGCGTTCGCAGAATCAGTCTATCCGAACCGAAGACGCACTTCTCAGATCAGTGACGGCCTCTCAAGCGGAGCTGGGCGCCAGGCCTTGGATGCGCTAGCGATCGGCACATTAGGGGAGTGCTTGCCCTGGTTTTTCGACGATAGATATGCGACATGGACACGTCACCGGATTTGATGTGTCTAGTGGATTTCATTACATAATGAATTTGCAATATGTCTATAGAAGATTTACAGTTAGAAACAAACATATAAATAAATTAGATTTACATATCAAGAAGCCATTGAAGAAGCACTCTCTTTCTCTCCTTCGGTGACCTTTCCCTTGCCTTCCTCTTCTTCTTCTTCTTCTTCTTCCACCACGACGGTCTCTCTCGGACCATCTGTATCCTTGCTGCTTGATTCCCCTGCATTTAACCCTTGCTTCGACGCGATTTCCACTCCGCCATTGCCATCTGAAACCTTCCTCTGCCTCCACTTCCTCCGCATTGATCACCAACGATACTGTCTGTTGGAGTGGGTGGGGTTCCCACCTATATGGAGAATACCCCGGAGAGCGACGAGCGCCATCCGTGTGTCGGAGAAGCTTGGGGAGTGCATAGATTTTATTTTGGTACATATATGGTAAGGAAATATATGATTGGATTTCCATATTTACTTTGATTATATATTTATGATTTGACCCTTCATATAGTAGCTTTCCATATTATTGGGTTTCCAATTATGGTAAGCTAATTATGATTGGATTTCCATTAAATATATGATTGATTTATATATGAAGTTTCCATATATATTGGCCTTCCATGTATGGGTTACCAAGGGCTTATAAAAGGGTGATGCATGCTAGTTGTAAAATCATCTCAAAACAAAGAGTGCTTTACAATCTTTGAGAGAGAGAGAGAGAATTAAGGACTATTGTGAAGGAGAGATTGCTTCGAATAATTTTTTGGCATCTCTTGTTCTTCGGAGTCCGCAATCAAAAATTTCTTCTTTCAAGTGAGTTGTGGTGATCCGTGTTGGATCGGGAGGAGCTTGTAGAGGGTGTATTCTCTTTATTCCATTAGTGGAGGTTCTTCAGGGTTAGACTCCGATCGTCCCGTGGTTTTTCCCGCAAGGGTTTTCCACGTCAAAAATATTTGTGTCTGCGATTGTGTTTAGCGTTTTTGGTTTGTGTACTTTTGCTCGGTTCTCTCGCAGGACTTTCTGGTTTGGGGGAACGGTTTTCCGCGCTTCGTTCCCAACAGAGTGGTATCAGAGCTTTGGGTTCAAAGAAGTGTCAGGAGTTGACAGTCAAACCAGGAAGCAGAGATGGACGCAAAGCCGGTGCGCATGGTGAACCTGAACGGCACCAACTACCATTATTGGCAGAGCAAGATGAAGGATTTGATGTTCGTCAAGAAACTGCATCTTCCAGTATTTGCATCCGAGAAGCCCAGTGACAAATCCGATGAGGACTGGAACTTCGAGCATATACAGGTGTGTGGGTACATGCGGCAGTTCATTGACGAGAACGTGTACAACCACGTTGCCAATATTGAGCATGCGAAGACGTTGTGGGAGAAGCTGGAATCTTTGTACGCGAAAAAGACCGGGGTAAACAAATTGTTCCTGATCCGGACGATGATGGGTCTGCGGTACAAAGATGGTGCATCCATTACGGATCACTTGAGTGAGTTCCAGGGCGTGGTGGACCAGCTATCCTCGATGGGAGTCAAGTTCGATGATGAGGTTCAAGGACTTTGGTTGCTATATACATTACCAGACTCGTGGGAGACCGTACGAGTATCTATGATCGCTTCTGCTCCGGAAGGCGTGGTCAGTCTGGAGTTTGCCAAGAGCGGGGTACTGAATGAAGAGATGCGGAGACGTTCTAAGGGCACTTCATCCACATCCCATCACTCAGAGGTACTAGTTTCGGAGAGCCACGGAAGGGGCAAAAGCGGGGGTCCAGGTGGTGGCAGAGACAAGAGCAGGGGAAAGTCCAAGGGTCGATACGAGGACTCGGAGTGTTACCATTGTGGCAAGAAGGGCCACATCAAGCGAAACTGTTTCGCTTGGAAGAGAGAGAAGAAGGGCGACAAGGGAAAGCAAGATGAGAACACTACAGCGGTGGCTTCGATACATGGAGGCGATGTTATCGTCGTAGGTGATGAGGTTATCACAAACCTCGCCTGCGATGACAATTCTTGGCTGGTGGACTCAGGGGCTTCAGCGCATATATCTCACAACAGGGCACTATTTGTCACTTACACGATAGGCGACTGTGGAGTGTTGAAGATGGGCAATGGAGATGTGTCAAAGGCGGTTGCCGTTGGAGATGTGCATTTGAGGACGAAGACGGGTGCAGTTCGTGTTCTCAAAGATGTTCGTCATGTCCCTGATATCCGTTTCAACCTGGTGTCGGTTGGAAGGTTGGATGATGAGGGATTCTTCAGTCTCTTCGGAAATAGTCAGTGGAAGCTTTCCAGAGGTTCGATGGTGATTGCCAGAGGAAGCAAGAAGTCCGGTCTCTACTATATGGAGGGGAGCGCACAGGGGGCACAGGAGGTGAACGCAGTCAGTGATGCGTCTACCGAGTTGTGGCATAGGCGGCTCGGCCATATCAACGAGAAGGAGATGAGCCACTTGGTGAACAGAAAGGTGATTCCAGGGCTCAAGTCTACAAAGTTGGAGAAGTGCACGCACTGCTTAGCTGGAAAGCAAAATAGGGTGTCTTTCCAAAGTCACCCAAGTTCAAGGAAGCCAGCGTTGCTCGAGTTGATTCACTCGGATTTCTGCGGTCCTATGAAGGTAAAATCTATTGGTGGTGCTTCTTACTTTGTAACTTTTATTGATGACTGTTCCAGGAAGTTTGGGTCTATGCTTTAAAGACCAAGGATCAGGTGCTGCCTACTTTCAAAGAGTTTCAGGCCTCTGTTGAAAGAGAGACGGGCAAGAAGTTATTGTGTGTTCGGTCCGACAACGACGGCGAATACATTGGTCTCTTTGATGCTTATTGCAGAGAACAGGGGATACGACACCAGAAGACTCCACCCAAGACACCTCAGCTCAATGGTGTAGCGGAGCGCATGAACAGGACACTGATGGAGAGGGTGCGATGTTTGCTGTCAGAAGCAAACTTGCCGGACAGTTATTGGGGTGAGGCTCTTCTCACAGCTGCTTATGTTATTAATTTATCTCCTAGTGCTCCTTTGCAGGGTGATGTGCCTGACAAAGTATGGTACGACAAAGAACCGTCATACAATCACCTGTGAGTGTTTGGTTGTAAGACCTTCGTGCATGTACCGAAGGACGAGAGGACCAAACTTGAGCCGAAGACGAGGCGATGCGTCTTTGTCGGCTACGGTCGGGAAGAGTTTGGCTATATACTCTACGACCCGGTGGGAAGAAAGCTCTACAGAAGCAGGGACGTGGTATTCGTCGAGGATCAGACCATGACCAACACTCAGGATTCCGATACGCCTTCTGAGGCTGAAGAATTGCCTGAGTTAGAGTCATTTCGCTTCGAGCAGTTTCCAGAGGACATCGCAGAGGATCCAATTATGGGGGAGCCAGTACATGGAGTTGCTCCCAACCTTGATCATCAACCTGCTGATGGCGGTCAGGGTGTCCCTCAGGAGGATGAGCATGCCGGGGAGGCGGTTCCTGAAGAGGAGGAGGCTGTTGGTATACAGCCAGCACCAGTGGCTCCACTGAGAAGGAGCGACAGAGAGCGTCGACCATCTACGAGATACTTCCCGGGTGAGTATGTGCTATTGACTGACGGGGGAGAGCCCGAAAGTTTTGCAGAGGCTATGGAAGACGAACACAGGTAGGAGTGGATGGAGGCTATGCAGGAGGAGATGAGTTCCTTACATGCCAATTCCACTTATGAGCTGGTGCGGTTGCCAAAGGGCAAGAAGGCTTTAAAGAATCGATGGGTGTTTAGAGTGAAGCAGACGGATGATGCTACTCGCCCTCGATACAAAGCGAGGCTGGTAGTTAAAGGCTACGGTCAGCGGAAAGGCATAGATTATGATGAGATCTTTTCGCCAGTCGTCAAACAGTCGTCTATTCGGGTGGTGCTAGCATTGGCAGCCAGTTTCGACTTGGAGGTCGAGCAGATGGACGTGAAGACGACATTCCTCTATGGTGATCTTGAAGATGAGTTATACATGGAGCAGCCAGAGGGATTCTGTGTGAAGGGCAAGTCACATTTGGTCTGCCGGTTGAGGAAGAGCTTGTATGGTCTTAAGCAGGCTCCGAGGCAGTAGTACAGGAAGTTCGAGTCGTTTATGGGGGAGCATGGCTATGCACGGACGACTTCGGACCATTGCGTATTTATGAGGTACTTTGCCGAGGATGATTTCATCATTTTATTGCTCTATGTAGATGATATGCTGTTAGTGGGTCAGAATGCCACTAGGATAGTGGAGTTGAAGCGCCAACTGGGCGCGGCCTTCTCTATGAAGGATTTGGGCGCAGCAAAGACTATTCTTGGGATGGAGATAAGCCGAGAGAGAGAGTCCAAGCTACTACATTTGTTCCAAAAGAAGTACATTTACCGGGTACTTCAGCGTTTCGGTATGGACGAGTCGAAGAAAGTGAGTTGCCCCCTTGCGGCTCACTTTAAGTTCACTGAGGAGCAGTGTCCATCTACCGAGGACGAAAAGAAAGATATGGAGCGGGTTCCATATGCTTCAGCTGTGGGAAGTCTTATGTATGCTGTGGTGTGTACGAGGCCAGACATCGCTCATGCAGTTGGCACAGTTAGCAGGTACCTTTCAAATCCTGGAAGGGTACATTGGAGTGCGGTCAAGTGGATTCTACAATACCTTTAGGGCACTGCCGATTGGAGACTTTCTTTTGGTGGTGACGAGCCGAAGTTGGTTGGGTATACTGACGCTGATATGGCTGGAGATGTAGACATGAGGCGATCGACTTCGGGCTATGTGATGATGTTTGCTGGAGGAGCGGTATCGTGGCAGTCGCGGTTGCACAAGTGTGTTGCCTTGTCGACGACAGAGGCAGAGTACATTGCGGCGACGGAGGCTTGCAAGGAGTTTGTAGCTCCCCTTCCCAAATTTTTAAAATATTTTATTCATTATTTATTTTATTTAAAATGGTAATTACTGGATTTTATAAATAATTAATTAGTTTATTATTTTATTATTTGTGGTGATTAATAAATTTTATTATCACTAAATCGATATTCTTTTGGATAAATACTTTTATTATTAATATATCGATGCAGTTCGGATAAATATATGTGTGTATATATGTACAGGTATATATACAAGTGTATATAAACATATGAGTGTATGGGTATATATATATTAAATAAATGTGTGTGTACATATAAATATATACAATAGTGTATGTGTGAATATATATATTTACATATAAATATATGTATATAAATGTATATGTGAATGTATACGTAACTATATAAATATATATAGATGTGTGCGTATATATATACGAATAAAAATAGATATATATCTAGTTAATTATATATACATGTAGATATACATATATAAGTATATATGAAATGAATAGATAAATGAATAGATAAGAGAAAAGAAATAAGAAAAGAATTTAAAAAAAAGAAAAAAAGAAGAGGCAGGCTCGGGCCAGGCCTAACCCCCCAGACCCGAGCCCATCCACCAATATCAACAGAGCAGCCCAGGGCCGAGTAACCCAGGCAACCCGAGCCTGTACCAAGCTCTCGGCTCTGTTTCGACGTACAATATATATTGAGAGAGGAGGGGGAGGAAACCCTAAATTCCTCAAACCACGCACGCTCCTTAAGCGCGCGCCGCCCCACGTGGCCGCCGGCCGGCCACGGGTCGCCGGCGGCAGGCCGGACGACCGCGCGCGCGCGCGCGCCATGAGAAGACTGCAGCAAGGTGCTGCGAGGAGCCAACTTCGCGCCGTTAGTTCTCCCACCGCGTTCGTTCGTTTCACGAACGAATTTCTCCGGTATGTCGACAACATAACCGACTTATTTTCCCTTCAGATAGTTTGTTTTATTTCGCTTTCTACGCGACGGAAAACGAGTCCCAAAACCGAAAAAAATCTCGATTTTCAGAATTTAGAAACTGTCCCGAAACCCAAAGTTGGCGGTCGATTTACGACCAGAATATTGTGAAATTCGAAAAACCGCTTGAACAGCCTTGTAGACAACATAACCGAGATGAGACCCTACTTTTAGTTTATTTTCTAGTTGATTATATTCTGTTTAAAACCGATTTGAAAATCATGAAAAACATGTTTTTAAAACTGTAGAAAACTTGAAAATCGCTCGATACCACGTCCGTCCCGCCATTCCGGGCGACGTGGTCGCGCACCGTAAGCATCGAAAGCTGCGTAACAGTTTCGTGGTCGTGTGGGCTTTGGCGGAATTCAAATTGGTCGCGTGTGCGCGACGAATTTGATGCGTATCCGTCGAAATTCACCGTATCGTGCACTTTGCAAATTCTCCAATTACCTTGTGCACGCTCGTCAGATCGAGACGAAACTTGCGCCATCAGGACCGTATCGTTTTTCTGGTCCTGCATGCCAAGTTTGGTCCAATTCTGAGACTGTTGATAAAATTACCGTTTTGCGGGCCCCGCGGTCCCACTCAACGGGCAATTTTGTGCACGGCCTGCCAAAATCCAACTTTGGACATACGGTTGGGTTCGTATCAGAAAACTGGATTCGTAGACATGTAGTTTGACGACTTTAGAGATCGTTGACTCTGGCACGCTTTTTGGTGCAAAGCGGGTCCAACGGCGGACATCGTTTTTGCCCGAAATTACCGTTTTGCCCCTGTGTCCAGAATTGGACTTAAGGACAGGCAATCCTAGCTAATTTAACTATTCTGAGAACGTTGGTACTATTTATTTCAGCATCCGGAGACTTCTGCATGTGTTGATTGATTGTGGCTCATTGAGTGGTATGGTATTATTGGTTTCTCCAGCTAAGGACCTTAGGCAAGTGCACTTTCTGATTGCTTTCCGATTCATAGTAGTCTTTTTATTTCATGTCTATACATATATCTTGCTGCTTGTTGACACGCTCGTCACACGGAGTAGTCGGGAGGGGAAATATCTTAGTAAACATGTGGACTACCCAGAAATATTTCCAAAATGTCTATTCTTGAACGATAGCAGCTGCACACGACACGTGCAGTGAGCCGGATTTACCCCCTAGCCGTTCACATGTCGAAAAGGATATTTCACACCACCTAGATAGATGTCTTTATTAGTTTTTCCTTGTTTATTTCTCCATCTTGCTATGTCATCAGTTTTCTTACTAGCTTTCATATTCCATATGCTATTTTCATGTCTTGTTAATTCTATTGTGTTTTGCATTGCCGTCGGTTTGTGTACTTGTTCCATTCCTGACTAGAAATCAATATTTTTTAGGTTTAGCCGCTATCACTCTTACCACTGGGAAAGACTTAGGTATGCTGAAGACAACCTAGAAATAGAAAGCATTGTATCAGATTCATTAATTGTAAATCTTGTATTTTCTTTAATTATAAATCTTGTAAATGTTGTAATAAATTTAGAATTGTGAATGAGCAACAAATGTTGTATTTTGAGCATTTATTTCTTGCGGGCTTGACAGCGTTCTACCGCCGACTCTGCGGCGTAGGCTGGCTTGGACACGTCTCGTATCCGAAAGGCGGGTGCGGGTCGTGACAAGTTTTTGTGGTGGTCCATGCAGGTCAGTCTTCGCAAAAGATTGCGAACTCGTGATGGTACTTAAGTTAGTCGTACCATTGCGAGCCTGCGCCCAAGAAATGCTCATTCACAATTAGGATTAAAATAATAACTAGGACTAGGAGTCCCTTGTTCAAATTGACCGTTGGGTAATTAAGGATGCTAGATAGGCCATGCTATTTAGAATGCTTGCCAGGTCTCTATAAGATACACTGATACTTTTGATATGACATTATAATCCAATGTGGATCCATTATTCGCTGGTAAGTTAGGCTTCTTTATAATTAAGGCTTTAATCGTGATAAACTGTTCGATTTATCTGTTGCTCTATTTAGATATAAACATCATATCATAAATTAGAACTGTCTATTTAAATTCTATTTTGCTGTAAGGAATTGATTCATAATTCATGATTCTGTTATTCGTATGCGAATCTCGAGGTAGATTGACTTGAGATTTTCCATCAACCATTGAAATGCACATGAAATAGATACTAGAATGTTTGTATTACTTCCATCTTTAGTTATTCCCTCCAGGTTAACCCTTTTATTTTAAGTGTTGTGACTGATAGGACAAATAACTACATTTTTTTAGTCAACTTGTTTGAATCTCTAGAAGCCCCTGAATTTTACGGATATAGTTAAAGGAATGGTTAGACAGCAGCGCACTGTCGTCAATTATCTGAGAGTGGAGATGTGGGTTCACTGCAGCCAGCAGCGCACTGGCAAGGCACAACCCACAGAATTGAAATCATCCCGAAGAATCATAATCTATGGAACATCTCTAAAACTATGTTCTCGTTGACCTCTTTAGATCGTAGATACCCTTGTGCCAATATAGAATAGAGTACCTTATAGCATATCACACCTGAATCACAGAGCCAAGGGTTTGCCACAACCAGAGTATACGGACGAGGCATAATTTTCGGTGGAATGATTTCAGACGTGATCACAAGATTAGGATACTATAGAGGATAGGAGATGCCTGTATGTCCCTTAGGACCCAAAGCCAAGACTAGTGGAAGCCCTGTAAGTCCGGTAGCATGACTCCCCACCTGGTCTTCCGTGGTCCTTGTGATCCATTGACGAGGTAACTGACTGACGCTAATAGGATTACTCAGAGTATAAAATTTAGAAGTCCATAACCCAATAGTTGACCAAGGCCTTATGAATAGAAGATAGTAGGATTGACTGTATAAGCAAGAACACCAGGTAAGGATTTGATTCTCTCAAAACTCGAATTACTTACTCCTCCTTCCAAAAATCTCGGGTACTTGTATTTTGACTATCTTAACCAACGCTGCAATCACAGCCTAGTTTTGCAAGCTCGCCCTTTTATCGAGCTTGATTCAAGCCATATGTTTATTGGGGACGCCCGCTAACATATTGTCTAATCAGAATCATTGTATTACGGTCTGATCAACCATGATGCAATTGGTTCGCTCTTCATCTAATTACCCTACGTGGATTGAGATGTAGATGTCTATAGGATCTCATCCGCGACTGCTTCGACAATTTCCCTTGAATTATACATTCGTCTTTGACTCGCGAAATTGTATTCAGTGACCTCTCTCTTGAACTCTTTATTATTTTTGCCTTTCACCGATTGGAAAGGCGAAAGCTTGTAATTGATAGATAGATACATAGTATCCCCATGACTATGATAGTTGTATATGCAAGTGTAGCTACCATCGGCCAGCCCTGTGACAGAAACCTTGCCACCATATCCTAGCCTCTAAGGTGGGTAGACTGTAAGTCTTCTAAAAACTTTTAGGATATACCAGGATTACCGAGTAATTAGAATAACTTCCATTAGAGTGATAACTAGTGCCCTATGTTGTCCCACTTTCCATTTAGATCATTTTGTGCCCCCGGCCGTGTCATTAATATTTGGAGCACGAGACCAACTGTTAGCTTCCAACAAACTTCACACGAAAGATCTAGACAAGTCCACCTTCATCTAGGTATATCATGTCACACTCAAACCCGTCCCCTTGTACTCTATTTTTATGGTACGACTTTTAGGTCAAAAAGGACTAGCTATAACCTTTACCATAGTACCTGCACGGTATACTTTCCGACTTCCACCAGAGCCTCAACCTTGACTCAATTCAATCGACCCAATATATGGATGTGACCTACTCGAAGCCCACCATGCACATGCCACTAGTGTGACTCCCAATTGAGGCCTCAGGTGCTACTTAAGCACAAAAGTCTCTGAAGGTACATTTGGGGCTATGGACCTGGCTAACCAACCGACTAGCAACTAGCTCAACCACTTGGAAGGAACCCTATTGTAGGATACTCTAATCTAGTAGGAATAGTTCTATCATTGGGATCTTGTCTAGTCCATATAGATTGAAACCCAATGTTCATCCAACCAACGACTAATGTCCAAATAAAGAACCCAGTACGGCCACAACCTTGATTTTCCAAATTCCATTCTATTATGGAACCTTGTTTAGAATTTCGAGAACGAAATTTCTGTATTGCATGGTTTGCAAGCCCCTCGAAGAACGAAGGGTCCTTCGATTTAACAAAGTGACTAAACTGGAGTAGCCCAATCTAGCAAATGAAGGTAGTGGTTCATAAACTTCCTTTCCATCTGTAACCGTGGATACTCTCCACTGCTCTTGAAACTTCACAGTTGCTCCCGATTATTCTGCCTTATCTTCCTGTCCTCCCTACTTCGGAGCGACGAATAGTCATGCTTACGGGAGTTTATCAACATTTCTTAACTACTTGAGTAAATTTGTTGCTTGTTAAATTTTGGATTGCTTGCTAGGTAGGAGAGGATTATAGATAACACATGCAGTATATATCTGTTGCTAGGATTGTTAGCAACCAGTTAGAAGATTCTAAGAATTTAGTATTTTGGGAGTAGTGTGACCAAAGGTGGGTAGAAGTCCTCGAGGCTTCGTAGTTACAAAATGACTAGAGAATGCCATAAATATTCTTGAAAAATTTAATTTAAGGAGATTGTGGTAATAGTGGATTTATTTATTTATTATTATTTTCTTATTTTAGACATGTGTATAAGTTAAAATTTCGAGGACGAAATTATTTTAAGGTGGGTAGATTTATAGCTCCCCTTCCCGAATTTTTAAAATATTTTATTCATTATTTATTTTATTTAAAATGGTAATTACTGGATTTTATAAATAATTAATTAGTTTATTATTTTATTATTTGTGGTGATTAATAAATTTTATTATCACTAAATCGATATTCTTTTGGATAAATACTTTTATTATTAATACATCGATGCAGTTCGGATAAATATATATGTGTATATATGTACAGGTATATATACAAGTGTATATAAACATATGAGTGTATGGGTATATATATATATTAAATAAATGTGTGTGTACATATAAATATATACAATAGTGTATGTGTGTATATATATATTTACATATAAATATATGTATATAGATGTATATAGATGTATATGTGAATATATACGTAACTATATAAATATATATAGATGTGTGCGTATATATATACGAATAAAAATAGATATATATATCTAGTTAATTATATATACATGTAGATATACATATATAAGTATATATGAAATGAATAGATAAATGAATAGATAAGAGAAAAGACATAAGAAAAGAATTAAAAGAAGAAAAAAAAAAAGAAGCAGGCTCGGGCCAGGCCTAACCCCCCAGACCCGAGCCCATCCACCAATATCAACAGAGCAGCC
This sequence comes from Iris pallida, assembly GCA_029216955.1. Lineage (NCBI taxonomy): Eukaryota > Viridiplantae > Streptophyta > Magnoliopsida > Asparagales > Iridaceae > Iris > Iris pallida. The sequence goes on from JANAVB010037018.1 coordinate 7,700,990, forward strand.
CAGGGCCGAGTAACCCAGGCAACCCGAGCCTGTACCAAGCTCTCGGCTTTGTTTCGACGTACAATATATATCGAGATAGGAGGGGGAGGAAACCCTAAACTCCTCAAACCACGCACGCTCCCTAAGCGCGCGCCGCCCCACGTGGCCGACGGCCGGCCACGGGTCGCCAGCGGCAGGCCGGACGACCGCGCGCGCCATGAGAAGACTGCAGCAAGGTGCTGCGAGGAGCCAACTTCGCGCCGTTAGTTCTCTCACCGCGTTCGTTCGTTTTACGAACGAATTTCTCTGGTATGTCGACAACATAACCGACTTATTTTCCCTTCAGATAGTTTGTTTTATTTCGCTTTGTATGCGACGGAAAACGAGTCCCAAAACCGAGAAAAATCTCGATTTTCGGAATTTAGAAACTGTCCCGAAACCCAAAGTTGGCGGTCGATTTACGACCAGAATATTGTGAAATTCGGAAAACCGCTTGAACAGCCTTGTAGACAACATAACCGAGATGGAGACCCTACTTTTAGTTTATTTTCTAGTTGATTATATTCTGTTTAAAACCGATTTGAAAATCATGAAAAACATGTTTTTAAAACTGTAGAAAACTTGAAAATCGCTCGATACCACGTCCGTCCCGCCATTCCGGGCGACGTGGTCGCGCACCGTAAGCATCGAAAGCTGCGTAACAGCTTCGTGGTCGTGTGGCTTTGGCGGAATTCAAATTGGTCGCGTGTGCGCGACGAATTTGATACGTATCCATCGAAATTCACCGTATCGTGCACTTTGCAAATTCTCCAATTACTTTGTGCACGCTCGTCAGATCGAGACGAAACTTGCGCCATCAGGACCGTATCGTTTTTCTGGTCCTGCATGCCAAGTTTGGTCCGATTCTGAGACTGTTGATAAAATCACCGTTTTGCGGGCCCCGGTCCCACTCAACGGGCGATTTTGTACACGGCCTGCCGAAATCCAACTTTGGACATACGGTTGGGTTCGTATCAAAAAACTGGATCCGTAGACATGTAGTTTGACGACTTTAGAGACCGTTGACTCTGGCACGCTTTTCGGTGCAAAGCGGGTCCAACGGCGGACATTGTTTTTGTCCGAAATTACCGTTTTGCCCCTGTATCCAGAATTGGACTTAAGGACAGGCAATCCTAGCTAATTTGACTATTCTAAGAATGTTGGTACTATTTATTTCAGCATCCGGAGACTTCTGTATGTGTTGATTGATTGTGGCTCATTGAGTGGTATGGTATTATTGGTTTCTCCAGCTAAGAACCTCAGGCAAGTGCACTTTCTGATTGCTTTCCGATTCATAGTAGTCTTTTCATTTCATGTCTATACATATATCTTGCTGCTTGTTGACACGCTCGTCACACGGAGTAGTCGGGAGGGAAAATATCTTAGTAAACATGTGGACTACCCAGAAATATCTCCAAAATGTCTATTCTTGAACGATAGCAGCTGCACACGACACGTGCAGTGAGCCGGATTTACCCCCTAGCCGTTCACATGTCGAAAATGATATTTCACACCACCTAGATAGATGTCTTTATTAGTTTTTTCTTGTTTATTTCTCTATCGTGCTATGTCATCAGTTTTCTTACTAGCTTTCATATTCCATATGCTATTTTCATGTCTTATTAATTCTATTGTGTTTTGCATTGCCGTCGGTTTGTGTACTTGTTCCATTCCTGACTGAAAACCAACATTTTTCAGGTTTAGCCGCTATCACTCTTACCACTGGGAAAGACTTGGGTATGCTGAAGACAACCTAGAAATAGAAAGCATTGTATCAGATTCATTAATTGTAAATCTTGTATTTTCTTTAATTATAAATCTTGTAAATGTTGTAATAAATTTAGAATCGTGAATGAGCAACAAATGTTGTATTTTAAGCATTTATTTCTTGCGGGCTTGACAGTGTTCTACCGCCGACTCTGCGGCGTAGGCTGGCTTGGACACGTCTCGTATCCGAAAGGCGGGTGCGGGTCGTGACAGAGTTGCTGTGGATGAAGAAGCTGCTGCAGGAAATAGGGTTGAAGCAAGAGCAGTATACTATGCTTTACGACAGTCAGAGTGCTATTCACCTTGTGAAGAACCAGACATTTCATAGTCGGTCCAAGCACATCGAGACTCGGTATCATTGGATACGGGATGTGGTTGAGAAGAAGGATGCGGCGCTTGAGAAGGTTCATACTGATGACAATGGAACGGACATGCTCACGAAGGTTCTTCCGAGGGGGAAGTTTGAGTACTGCAGGCAGATCGTCGGGATGACGACCTCCTCCACATAGTTGTGAAGGGAGAGATTTGTTGGAGTGGGTGGGGTACCCACCTATGTGGAGAATACCCCGGAGAGCGACGAGCGCCATCCGTGTGTCGGAGAAGCTTGGGAAGTGCATGGATTTTATTTTGGTACATATATGGTAAGGAAATATATGATTGGATTTCCATATTTACTTTGATTATATATTTATGATTGGACCCTTCATATAGTAGCTTTCCATATTATTGGGTTTCCAATTATGGTAAGCTAATTATGATTGGATTTCCATTAAATATATGATTGATTTATATTGAAAGTTTCCATATATATTGGCCTTCCATGTATGGGTTACCAAGGGCTTATAAAAGGGTGATGCATGCTAGTTGTAAAATCATCTCAAAACAAAGAGTGCTTTACAATCTTTGAGAGAGAGAGGATTAAGGACTATTGTGAAGGAGAGATTGCTTCGAATAATTTTTCGGCATCTCTTGTTCTTCGGAGTCCGCAATCAAAAATTTTCTTCTTTCAAGTGAGTTGTGGTGATCCGTGTTGGATCGGGAGGAGCTTGTAGAGGGTGTATTCTTTTTATTTCATTAGTGGAGGTTCTTCAGGGTTGGACTCCGATCGTCCCGTAGTTTTTCCCGCAAGGGTTTTCCACGTCAAAAATCTTTGTGTCTGCGATTGTGTTTGGCGTTTTTGGTTTGTGTGCTTTTGTTCGGTTCTCTCGCAGGACTTTCTGGTTTGGGGGAACGGTTTCCGTGCTTCATTCCCAACTCTGTCTCCACTATCGCCTTGGCAATCTCTGGAGTGGGCGAGAAGTAGCCCACCGAGGCGGTGACTCCCTCCACCGCCTCCTCGTCCTTCCTCGAAGAGAAGTAGCGGTCAGGGGAGCCCGTTGCGATGGACTTCCCCTCCTCCTCTTCCTCCTCCAGTGCTACGGAAGAACTAGCTAGAGCCGCATCCTTTACTTCGACATCGTCCTCATTCCCCTTGACGTCTGTCGGTTGATCTTCTGCCTTGTCGACTGCTATGCTCGCGTCTTCTGTGGCGATGATGTTGCATTGTTTGGTTCGTCCGGGTTCTTTTTTAGGAGGCTCTTCGAGCTCACCGTGTTGTCGGTGGCCACATTTGTATCCTTCGATGGACCGCAACCCATGAGTGTGTGTGTGTAATCGAGAGAGAGAGAGAGAGAGAGAGAGAGAGAGATGGGGTTGAGGTTTGAAGAATGAGGAGGAGGTTATATAAAGGGAAGGGAAGGACGGTTGGAAACCATTGAACAAATTTAGGAAGTGGACCGTTATGACAGTTAGTAAGGAAGTGTCATTCAAACTTGTCCAGTTTGGTGCCAACAACTAATCATGGGTTTATATTCCATTTAGGTCAAATTATTTCTAAATATACTTCGTTGGGTCTAGTTTTTTTCTTCTTCTTTTCTTCTAGGTTTATTATAAGGTTCAAGGTGTAGAAATATATTCTTTTATAAAATTCATTGGGTTTTTTAAATTCCGTGTGTGAGACCAATCACCTCTAGTTCAAGTTGTTGAGGCAGAAACCACCTCTTTCATCTACTCGAATTCGAATCGGAGTAGGAACATATTATTTCTTTCATTTAATAAACTGTAAAAGTTGGAGGTAGTGGACCCCAGAAGCACCGAGTTATCAACATTTACAAGTTGTAACACTCCCATCAGAGTCATAAACACATTTAAGAACTTTGAATAATTCTAAATGAAATGCAATTTGGAGAAACTATGGGTCACAAATTACTATTTTTCAGCAAAAATTCCATTTTTTTCATGACCATGTTGTTGCTAGGATGGTACGATTCTTCAATCCCACATAGGATGTGGACAAATAGATAAATTTATTTAATTAACCTTAATCGATACTCGATCGAGGTAAGATCTTAATCGATACACGAGTGACTAAAAAACTTTAATCATTTACAAGTTCGGTTAATGATTGCAGAAAGTGTAGCATGGTAAAAAACTACCCTCTCATTTACAGCTAACAGTTATTACATTGCAAAGACCAATTTCTCTTATTTTCATCAACCTGGAAGAGGGCCGGGGGCGACCTTCAACATCATCATCTTCTTCCTGTTTCTGCCTGTTGTAATAGGCTACGTGGTCTACTACTTCTATATCAGTTTTTTTTTCTTGAAATTGTTATCATGATAAGCCCACCATTTACCAAGAACGACGAATCATACTTCTCTTTCAGCATTGTGACGACTTCGGAGGTCGACGCAATGTACCTCACGACCGTGACCCTCACCACTGTCCCCTACGTGGACGCTATTAGAAAATAATGAGGTGCGTGAGAAAGAAGAAATTTTGATTTATGATGTGTATTTTCTATTGACAGCAACCACTACAACAAAAAATCCTTTTAATGACGGCTAAAAAGCGTCATTAATGACAAACCATGACGCTTTTTTTCTTCAAAACAAGCGTTATGAAAACGGGTGTTATAAATATTTTTTAAAAGCGTTATAAAAAAAACCGTCATGGATAGTTCCTATAAAAGCGTTATGAATAGTTAATACACTACAAGAAAATAGGTCTTTCCCAACGTTTTTTTCGACGTTTATGGAAACGTTGGCTAAGGCATAATATTCCGACGTTCTTTTATAAATGTTTCAAAATACCTACGTTTATTTTTAAATGCCAAAAATTACCAACATTTGGTCAACAATGTCAAAAAATATAGAACTTTTTCGACGTTTTTTCTTCTTCTTTAATAAACGTTGCCAAATACTGACATTTGTTTTTAAGTGTTGAGGAATTATCGACGTTTAGTGAAAAACTGCAAAAAAATTACCGACGTTTTGGCTAAAAAACGTAGAATTGTTGTGAAACCCTTACTATTCACCATTATGTCATGAGTTACACATGACCCTTGGGATCATGTAACTCATGACCCCTGGGTTATGTAACTCATGACCCTTGGGTTGGCCCTTATCCCTATATATATGGCCCTTGCCATATGATGAAATAAGAAGAAAAATACTATTCTACGATATCTAGTATCCCTTCGAACACGTTATCAGCACGATTGCTGAAGCAAGGAGAATCGACGTCCAGATCTCGACGTCATCCTTCCTTTTTTCCCTAGTCGATCCGACCAGAGGCTGGTAACACTTCTTAAATTTTTTTTTTACAAATTAATTGTTTGAATGAAAATTAGCAATATATATATATCTAACAATCTAAGAGTGATATTTTTTATATTGCTATGCCTATTTTTATGTTCTTCCATCACATTCACCTCCCTTCCTGTAGTTTCAAACTAGATGGCAAACGGCTTTGTTTTTTAGCACTTAACATTAGTTGTTTGAGGAAGTATTCTTTAGTCAGAACACTTCTTATGCCATACGATCAGAATTTTCTTTTTCTGTCAGTAATAACCGAGTTTGGGACTGCTAGGAAGTAATAAATTTGAAGTCTGAGCTACGTTGCTGAAGATTGTTGGGATGATATGATTGTTGGAATCATCTTTCATTAGATGCATGATTAATTGTTTGTATATGTGTCACGACCCGCTCCCGAATAATCGGACACGAGTCGGACACGAGTCGGACACGTCCAGCCTTCGTCGTTAGACACGATGAAGTAAGCTGTACCAAGCTAGGGAAAACTAACCAGATAAACATGAAAGTATAGAATCACAGCATCTAAAAACGTATCCCAGAATGATCACCATAATCCACAAATCCAGATATCATAATATACCAGAATCAACAGGAATGAAAAGTGCTATGAACTCTAAAGTCAATATCTCAAAGTAAAGCTAAGTAATCTAAACCTGAAGCCTCAAGCTAAGCCTCATCCTGCTCAGCTAAATCCTGGGCCCTGGCCCATAGAGTAGAACAATGTCCTGCAAGCATACCTGCAACATATCCTATTCAGGAGCGGAGCAAAGTACAATTCTAGGTAATGAACAAGACATCATGATATGAAAGTACAAGGGAACATGGTATGTAAAGTACAGGAAAGAACATGGTGTGTAAGCACATGAAAGAACATGGTATGTAAGAACATGAAAGAACATGATATGTAAGCACATGAAAGAACATGATATCATGGAATCACAGAAAATAAGTACAAGGTATATCTCCTGCATGTGTGTACTATATTTGAAATATAACTAAGTATGTGACCGGCTAGGGGTAAGCACATGAAAGCACATGAATGGTACGGCTTAGGACCCGCGTGCACGATGCGGGGTCTAAGCTAAACACACCTGAGTTGTTTCTTGGGTTTGGTCACATAGATAGTATATTTCCCCACCCTAGGTACAAGTAATAAGAACAAGGAACATGAGCACCAGAAAGTACATGACGTGTTGCAATGTGTCAATCAAGAAAGCACAGGATATAATGAAATGCACAAGACCATAGAATGTACTTGCCTTTGCTCCGGGGAAAGTACGGGGAAGGATCAGATCTAGATGTTCTCCTGTATTTAATAATGTGTATAAGTTGATTAATTACAAGGTATATTGATACAAAATTTCTATAAGTCTAGCTAACTAATTGTCATAATATTACCTACTTATTTTAGTGAAAAAGAAAAGTTTGCTTGTTAGCAACTCTTACTCATTACTATTTGCCATAATTCATTTGATGACTAAAAAAACATAGAACAATAAATGGCAGGAAAACGCCAAGCTTAAATTGTATTTTAACAAAATTAATTAAGGGTTAAATTCACCCTCAAAACTTAATACCAAGCCCAATCCTGCTAATAAGCCCGTCCCAACAGCATACTAAAGTTATCCTGGTTCAATGGTTGACTCAATTCCTTGCTGCCATTAAAATGTAGACTCATAAATAAAGTAAAGTCTAAAGGACATTATCAAGAGCCCTGCCCACATGTAGCATACTCTCACCCAAGGTCCCTCTGACCACCTGTAGTTTCCTTGTAACCAATTCACCATTTAAAAGAACCCAAGGAATTTGAATCAATTGAAACATACACCAACTAACCCTCCTATGAATCATTCAAATTAAAGTCCAGCCCTTCAATCAAGAATTATGACACATACAACAGTTATCCCCACTTACAGTTAATGAAAATGGAAATTAGTGAGAACAAAAATCACTACAAGTATGCTATTACGTACTTACGATTAGAACTAGACCCATTTGCAAACCCAGCTAGAAGAAGAGTATAGGAATAATTGGTCCAAGCATTCTCCAATAATACTGAATGGAAACATTACAACTCTATTGCATAAATTATTTACACAAGCTAACAAACACAAGGAAAATCTCTACTGCTATGAATCCCAGGTCCAAACCCCTTCCCACCATGGTCAACTTCCAACCCGGATACGTCACTCAGGCAACTGGGCACCGCTGTAAGGTTTGTACATACACGAGCGATACACACACACCAATTGAGATAACACAGCAATCAAACAGAGCTGGTACTGCGCCATTGCAAGAATGCGAGCCAGATCACCAAGACGCCTACTACGTAATGATCCTTCCAGCCTCCTCTACACCACAACCCAGACACGAACATAACAGGAGGACACGATCTAGCTACAAGCCCACACTTCCCTGACACACACCCGAATCGGTCACGGAACATACGAACCTACACACACACAACCCTGCGTTCTAGTACATTCAGCACAATACAATTAAAATCGATAAAAAGAAGGCAAAAATGTACCTGCAGTGAATCGAATCCAACTGAAGCAACCCACGTTTCCAAAATGCCAGACACGAATATAACCCTAGTTCAAACAATCCATCAAACATTTGGTGTCCAAAGAAAAAATGAATACATGTTGCAAACTCTTACTTCTTCACTCAGGACAATCAAAAAGGGAACCCAAAAATTAAATTGCAGAATCTTTACAGATCAATCCTGATCGAAACTTGATCAATTGCACTCAAACAACTTGATCGACCAAATCAAGAAGTACGATTGAACAGTCCGGGTCGATCAGCGAAGAAATGAAAGGATAATAAGTCAGGAACCAAGAAACTTACCGAGATTGAGATCGTCACTAGTAAATCCCTCATCAGTCAGGAAGATGATCGGATCCACCAATTGTTTGGATCGATCTGCAAAATTTGCTGACTCAAGAGTCAGTCCGATCAAACAAGGGGACAGGATGAGAATCGATGGATCAAAATAGAAGTAGGAACAATTAATTCCACCATGACCGATCCAGAATGAAGAACTCACCGCTCGTCGATTCTTGCCGAGCGTCCGCCGTGGCTTCCTCACCGGAGAGGAAATCTGTGTCCAGTCGTCGATCTCGCCTTGAGTGGTCGCCGTGGCCGGAAAGAAGACTTCGTACACCCGCTATCGTCGTGGTCGCTGGAACAAGGTTCGTCCGCCGGAGAGGACGTCCCACGGTGTGGTTGTCGTCGGGGAAGACAACTAGCCACCGCTGCCGATGATGGGGGCGGTCGTCGTTACTGTTGCTGGAGAAGAAACCGTGCCGCCCGCCACTGCTGTCGCTGGAGAGTCGGTGCGCCGCCGGAGTTGAGCTCGCGCAGCCGTCGCCATGGCCGCCGAGACTCCTACGCTCGGCGGAGCTGAAGAGAAAGAGAGGGTTGAGAAAATTTGGTAAGAAAGAAAAAAATGAGTTAATTCTCTCTCTCTCTCTTAATTCTCTCTCTCTCTCTCCCTCTCTGATCTGTGTAATAAAGAAAAAATGGAAATTTACATAAAGCCCCTCCCACTCAAATTATTTTTCTTTTAGTCCCTCCGGCCTAGGGATTTTTATAAAAATCCCCTCCCCCTTTTCAGATATTACAAAAATGCTGAAAAATCAGTTAAAATTTGTTTGGAAAAAATGAGGGGACCACAAGTTGGTTGTAACAACTTTTTAAAATTTGAAATTGCTCCTAATTTATCCCGCCAAAATATAAATCACCATTTTAAAACCAAAAACTTATTATTTGTAAATTAACCATCAATATAAAAATCAAATTTATTTCCCAAAACAGGGAAGTGGAGTTACAAATCTCCCCCCTTAAAATAATTTCGTCCTTGAAATTCGAGAGACAACAAAACAATTTCAAAGTAAATCTCAAGAAGGTTCAACACAATTTATTTATTTTATTTAAAATTCTCAATATCAAAGTACACTCAAACAAATAAACTAGGATAGCGCTCCCGCATCTCATCCTCGCGCTTCCATGTGGACTCTCTCGGAGAGTGGTGTTTCCACATGACGCGGACAAGTGGAATAGTCTGGTTCTGTAGGTGCTTCTCCCTCCGATCATGGATCTCCACCGGCTGCTCCTCGTAGGTCGATCTCGGACCTACCTCTAGCTCCGAAAAATCCACCACATGGCTCGAGTCCGGAATGTAGCGTCGAAGCTGGGACACGTGGAAAACGTCGTGCACTCCCTCCAAGCTAACTGGAAGCGATGGTCGATATGCCACCTCGCCGATCCGCGTAATTACGTCGAAAGGCCCGATGAATCTCGGACTGAGCTTTCTGCCTCTGCCAAAGCGAATGACGCCCCTAGTCGGCAAGATCCTCAGGAACATTATCTCCTACCGCGAATTCCCGTGGCCGTCTGCTGCTGTCCGTCCAGTGCTTCTGCCGATCCTGTGCAACTCTGAGACGCTCTTTGAGCCTTGAGACCATGTACGATAATTACACACAAGAAATTGAAATAATACGATCTAACAATGATCAAGAATTAAGTAGGCACGAATGGAATGAAGTTTCAATTACAACTTAGAAGAGCAAAATCATGAAGACACAAACTATTAAGTATGATCAGAATTGTTAGTGAACACAAGTGGACCAGGACAAGATAGGAAAAACATGGTCAAATAGACATGATTTAAGATTGAAGTTTAGACAAGACACAACGAAGTACGGAATCACAATCTGGTATTATACAATTTGAGAAATGTTAGAAAGAAAATTTAGCAAGGGTTGATTTAGGAGACGTACGCGATACTCAGGAGATACAGTATCAAATCAGGATGAACGTGCAAGGATCTGTGATTCTCGAAAATAAATAATCATATGAAAAGGGAATACAGTCTCCATGATATACAAGAACATATAGATATTTGGAGTCACTTTACTTAGAATCCCTGCCCCGCCAGTGTATATCTGGCTGCAGTGAACTTCCGGTTCCATGACTTAAATAATAATATGTTACTGAATAACATATCAACTTTATTCATTTTCAAACAATTATAGACGAAGCAACTCAAGAGATCTATGTATGAAGAGTTTTGGACAAAGTCTCAATAATACCCGAAAACATGAATGTCTGAAATTACTTCAACTTGGAGTTCATGCCTCGCCTACATCTGGCTGCAGTGAACCCTCAGTCTCCATAATCCAGATGATGGCTGCAATGAACAACTGCCACGCTCTAGTAGATCATCGAATAGTCTTTGAACTTTATCCATAGAAAATTTTTAAGAAATCAAAATGAGTTTCAATAGTCCAAGTCAAGAAAATGGTGAGGTTATCTGACTATTAGAATACAAAGGTTTATTAGGTACTAAGATACGACAAGGAATCCAATCAATGAGTACAAAAGGGCAACCAGAGAGATTTAAAATTTCAGACAACGAGCGAAGCTTCAAATTATAACAGAATTTCAACTGATATCAGGAATTGTAACAAGATTCCATATATGGGATATTATCCCGAAGGGATAACAGAGTCTCAAAGGATGAACTGAAGCAAGGTATCAGATGGGAGACAAGTTTCAAAATAAGAAATAAAATCCCGTACTGGAAACAAGTTTCAATAAAATATCGAATAACGATGAAATCTCAAGTAAAAACTTGAATTGAAAACGAATTCTCCAATAAGGTACACAGTGGAAAAGTAGAAAGTCAAGTATCAACAAAGTCGTGAATAAGGAACAAAATCTCGAATAGAAAATCTCAACGAGGAATCAAGATTTTTGAATAGTAACTAGAAAACAAGTTTCAATAGAAAACAAGGTATTGGATCGTAAATATGAAACAGGTGAATCTCAATAGTAACAAAATCATAAATAGAGAGCGAGTCCCGAATAAAGTCAAAATAAGAAATAGAATCTCAAACAAGCATCAATAGAAGCGAAGGTTCAAACACGGTTTCAGAATGATATTTCAAGTAGGAATAATTCTTGATTAGTACAAGTTTGGATTAGTGAGCAGAATATCAATAACGAGTAGGAAAAGTATCCCGGAAAACAAGCGAATTATTGGATAGGAGAAAAGGTCGAAACGAGTAGTGAACAATAACTCTCGAATAGAAAATCGAAATCATCAAAGGAAATAGGCAAACAGTATCGAGTAGCGGATTTCAAATAATTATCGAATTGTGGATCGGAAACGAGTTTACCGAATAGGAAACAATATCTCAAAGTAAGTTTCGACATCACCAAAAGTTTCAAACAAGAAGTTCTAAGAATTGATCTAGGTGCTTTAAGGAATTTTAAGGAAAGGCTGGATGGATCGCGAATCAAGATACATGATTTTCTCCAACCATGCAAAAGAAACCTTCTGTCTTCAGTATTCCTCAGGGACTGGAATCACTTCAATCTTCTTCAACTGTCCTGATGTAGACTGGTCCATGCGGTAATGCTCCATGTGATTACGGAATCTGGAGAGGTGGGTCCCCTTGCTGTAGTCCTGATGCTCCTGGTGCTTGTCCTTGGGCGGTGCGATTAACGGTCTCTGGGCAATCTTTGACTTGATGGGCATGCGATCCGTAGTACAAGCATAACCTTCGTCTTTTACGGCACTCCTCGAAGCGATGTCCTGGATGGCGACAGAAAGCACAATTGGTTATTGTCTGAATCTGATGATGCGGCTAAAGAAGCGACATCCGAGTATGACAATGCTTTGCGGGTTCAGGGTAGTTGATATTTTCATCATAAGTCTTCATGTCTTTCATGAGCTTCAGCTTCCGGCTTCGTTCCATTGTCTGCGCTACATTCTGGATCTCCTGGCTGGTGGCTCTAATCTTCAGAGAAGTCAGATCCTCACATGCTGAGATGATCTTCAGTGGCGGCTTCAGGTTCTCGATCTGCTCTTTGGAGCAAGATATGCGCTCGGTGTCGGAAAAATCCAAGTGCCTGAGAGTCTAGAAATCAGAAGTCCTTCCTGGCTCGGAGAGTGTATCCACAAGTCTGACTTGGAAAGGGTGGCCTGCTTCCTCTGGTTGTCAAGGGACTCTTCAGACGTCTCCGTCAACTACGTACTACTCATGGGAATAGTAGAGTGGTAGAAGGTAGTGGAAGCTCGAAGCCCTCAAGTAAAGGTGGATCAACCGTTCTGGTGTCACGTGCTTTTGAACTATCTGAAAAACAGAAAACTGTTAAAATAACCTAGACCTAAATACAACAAATGTTTATAGAATATCAATATACCTGATATACCTGATATACCCTTATTTTTCGATTTTCCTATGCTGTGATCAAGTTCCCTAGTATAATCAAGTCCCCCAATAGTACGCTAAGTCCTAGGTACCATTAGGATAGACCTGCATGGGCCACTACTAAAAACATGTCACGACCCGCTCCCGAATAATCGGACACGAGTCGGACACGTCCAGCCTTCGTCGTTAGACACGACGAAGTAAGCTGTACCAAGCTAGGGAAAACTAACCAGATAAACATGAAAGTATAGAATCACAGCATCTAAAAACGTATCCCAGAATGATCACCATAATCCACAAATCCAGATATCATAATGTACCAGAATCAACATGAATGAAAAGTGCTATGAACTCTAAAGTCAATATCTCAAAGTAAAGCTAAGTAATCTAAACCTGAAGCCTCAAGCTAAGCCTCATCCTGCTCAGCTAAATCCTGGGCTCTGGTCCATAGAGTAGAACAATGCCCTGCAAGCATACCTGCAACATATCCTACTTAGGAGCGGAGCAAAGTACAATTCTAGGTAATAAACAAGACATCATGATATGAAAGTACAAGGGAACATGGTATGTAAAGTACAGGAAAGAACATGGTGTGTAAGCATATGAAAGAACATGGTATGTAAGAACATGATATGTAAGCACATGAAAGAACATGGTATCATGGAATCACAGGAAATAAGTACAAGGTATATCTCCTGCATGTGTGTACTATATTTGAAATATAACTAAGTATGTGACCGGCTAGGGGTAAGCACATGAAAGCACATGAATGGTACGGCTTAGGACCCGCGTGCACGATGCGGGGTCTAAGCTAAACACACCTGAGTTGTTTCTTGGGTTTGGTCACATAGATAGTATATTTCCCCACCCCAGGTACAAGTAATAAGAACAAGGAACATGAGCACCAGAAAGTACATGACGTGTTGCAATGTGTCAATCAAGAAAGCACAGGATATAATGAAATGCACAAGACCATAGAATGCACTTGCCTTTGCTCCGGGGAAAGTACGGGTAAGGATCAGATCTAGATGTTCTCCTGTATTTAATAATGTGTATAAGTTGATTAATTACAAGGTATATTGATACAAAATTTCTACAAGTCTAGCTAACTAATTGTCATAATATTACCTACTTATTTTAGTGAAAAAGAAAAGTTTGCTTGTTAGCAACTCTTACTCATTACTATTTGCCATAATTCATTTGATGACTAAAAAACCATAGAACAATAAATGGCAGGAAAACGCCAAGCTTAAATTGTATTTTAACAAAATTAATTAAGGGTTAAATTCACCCTCAAAACTTAATACCAAGCCCAATCCTGCTAATAAGCCCGTCCCAACAGCATACTAAAGTTATCCTGGTTCAATGGTTGACTCAATTCCTTGCTGCCATTAAAATGTAGACTCATAAATAAAGTAAAGTCTAAAGGACATTATCAAGAGCCCTGCCCACATGTAGCATACTCTCACCCAAGGTCCCTCTGACCACCTGTAGTTTCCTTGTAACCAATTCACCATTTAAAAGAACCCAAGGAATTTGAATCAATTGAAACATACACCAACTAACCCTCCTATGAATCATTCAAATTAAAGTCCAGCCCTTCAATCAAGAATTATGACACATACAACAGTTATCCCCACTTACAGTTAATGAAAATGGAAATTAGTGAGAACAAAAATCACTACAAGTATGCTATTACGTACTTACGATTAGAACTAGACCCATTTGCAAACCCAGCTAGAAGAAGAGTATAGGAATAATTGGTCCAAGCATTCTCCAATAATACTGAATGGAAACATTACAACTCTATTGCATAAATTATTTACACAAGCTAACAAACACAAGGAAAATCTCTACTGCTATGAATCCCAGGTCCAAACCCCTTCCCACCATGGTCAACTTCCAACCCGGATACGTCACTCAGGCAACTGGGCACCGCTGTAAGGTTTGTACATACACGAGCGATACACACACACCAATTGAGATAACACAGCAATCAAACAGAGCTGGTACTGCGCCATTGCAAGAATGCGAGCCAGATCACCAAGACGCCTACTACGTAATGATCCTTCCAGCCTCCTCTACACCACAACCCAAACACGAACATAACAGGAGGACACGATCTAGCTACAAGCCCACACTTCCCTGACACACACCCGAATCGGTCACGGAACATACGAACCTACACACACAACCCTGCGTTCTAGTACATTCAGCACAACACGATTAAAATCGATAAAAAGAAGGCAAAAATGTACCTGCAGTGAATCGAATCCAACTGAAGCAACCCACGTTTCCAAAATGCCAGACACGAATACAACCCTAGTTCAAACAATCCATCAAACATTTGGTGTCCAAAGAAAAAATGAATACATGTTGCAAACTCTTACTCCTTCACTCAGGACAATCAAAAAGGGAACCCAAAAATTAAATTGCAGAATCTTTACAGATCAATCCTGATCGAAACTTGATCAATTGCACTCAAACAACTTGATCGACCAAATCAAGAAGTACGATTGAACAGTCCGGGTCGATCAGCGAAGAAATGAAAGGATAATAAGTCAGGAACCAAGAAACTTACCGAGATTGAGATCGTCACTAGTAAATCCCTCATCAGTCAGGAAGATGATCGGATCCACCAATTGTTTGGATCGATCTGCAAAATTTGCTGACTCAAGAGTCAGTCCGATCAAACAAGGGGACAGGATGAGAATCGATGGATCAAAATAGAAGTAGGAACAATTAATTCCACCATGACCGATACAGAATGAAGAACTCACCGCTCGTCGATTCTTGCCGAGCGTCCGCCGTGGCTTCCTCACCGGAGAGGAAATCTGTGTCCAGTCGTCGATCTCGCCTTGAGTGGTCGCCGTGGCCGGAGAGAAGACTTCGTACACCCGCTATCGTCGTGGTCGCTGGAACAAGGTTCGTCCGCCGGAGAGGACGTCCCACGGTGTGGTTGTCGTCGGGGAAGACAACTAGCCACCGCTGCCGATGATGGGAGCGGTCGCCGTTACTGTTGCTGGAGAAGAAACCGCGCCGCCCGCCACTGCTGTCGCTGGAGAGTCGGTGCGCCGCCGGAGTTGAGCTCGCGCAGCCGTCGCCATGGCCGCCGAGACTCCTACGCTCGGCGGAGCTGAAGAGAAAGAGAGGGTTGAGAAAATTTGGTAAGAAAGAAAAAATGAGTTAATTCTCTCTCTCCCCCTCTCTGATCTGTGTAATAAAGAAAAAAAATGGAAATTTACATAAAGCCCCTCCCACTCAAATTATGTTTCTTTTAGTCCCTCCGGCCTAGTGATTTTTATAAAAATCCCCTCCCCCTTTTCAGATATTACAAAAATGCTGAAAAATCAGTTAAAATTTTTTTGGAAAAAATGAGGGGACCACAAGTTGGTTGTAACAACTTTTTAAATTTTGAAATTGCTCCTAATTTATCCCGCCAAAATATAAATCACCATTTTAAAACCAAAAACTTATTATTTGTAAATTAACCATCAATATAAAAATCAAATTTATTTCCCAAAACAGGGAAGTGGAGTTACAATATGTTACAGTTTCAGCACTTGATATATTTAAGCTACTTAATATGTTATTTCCTAAACAAATACCAAAATGAGAGAATGTATTATATCATGTAAATTTAGACTAGTGAATTTTATTAAGTATCAAGATTCAGGAACCCCCCTCCACTGGGTTTGACAGATTGCATATTAGCCTCTGGACTGAACTGTATTATTAAGCACCGTGGTATTTTTATTATGAGCTCTGTAACATTTATGATTATGCATAAATATTTAATTTTAATTTATGCATGTTTTTCACATGATAGATAAAATGGCCAAAATAGCGAGTGTCGATTTCGAAGTACTAGATGCTGCTGGAAAAAATTATTTGAGCTGACACGTGGACCTGAAGTTCCACTTACGGCCCAGGGCTTATTAGCCACAATTTCAACTCCTCTTCCATCGACTCCGGCCACTGGTACGAAAAATACAGCAGACACTGCTGTGGTTGTTTCTACAGTGAACGTCTCTGATATAGATAAGGCGAAAGTCATTATCTATATCAGGAGACACATTGATCGGACCCTGAAGGCCGAATACCTCACTGTAGAAGACCCAAAGGAATTGTGGACTGCACTGGAGGACCGCTATAAACATCAAAAAGATGTAATCCTCCCACGTGCAAGGTATGAGTGGAAAAACCTTCGACTTCAGGACTTTAAGTCCGTAGCTGAGTACAACTCAGCTCTCCATAATATCACCTCACGCCTGAAGTTGTGTGGTGAAGAAGTCTCAGAGTATCGCATCTTGGAAAAAACTTATACATCCTTCCACGAGAAGGACGCAATCCTCATGCAACAGTACCGTGAACGAAAGTTCAAAAAGTACTCTGAATTGCACTCCACCCTAATGATGGCAGAGCAAAACAGAGAACTTCTCTTGGCCACTCATAACCTACGCCTTGCAGGCTCAGCACCTCTCTCAGAAGCTCATTTTTCTTCTAAGAAGTAGAAAAAAAATAAGGACAGATCTAACATGGGGAATGCCCATAAGAGGCCGGCCAGAAGTCCACCCCAGAACAACTTTCATCTCCAGAGCAGCAAAAGTGGGGCAAAGAAGAAGTGGAAGAAGACCACAGAACTGATGTCCATTCCCAAGAAAAATTGGGAGGACAAATGCCACAAATGTGGCATGACTGGACACTGGTCCAGAAACTGTCGCACCCCGCGACATCTACAAAATCTGTATCAAGCGAGCCAGAAGTCTCAAGTTGAAACAAATCTGGTAGAAAAGTAGCCGTCTACTCAGTTCTCGGCGGAAGACTTCGAGAACGACGACCTACTCGACTAGAGCCACTATCTTATTTCATGCTTTTAAAAACTTGTTGCCGCATTTTCATATTATGCTTCTTTTTTAAATTTCTTGAAAAATGATATTTATTCTTACATTTGACAAAGAAAATTTTACGAAGTCTCTCCGAATAGGCTCACCTATTTGGGTATGATGTCAGAAAGAACTTGAGGCTTGGTATTTAATTGGTCCCCGGTGACCTTCCTCCCTCATTTTCCCGTCTGGTCATATTCACGTAGAGCTACCGAAAGGGGATGACCGAATATTATTTTTTTTGCTCAAATTGTATTTATAAATTATGCATTTTTGCAAGCAACTTTTTGACCTCTCTATATCGGCCCGTCGATCGATATAAGAGAATTTCTTTTAAACAAAAATTGTATTTCAAAACCGTTGTTTTAATTACGATGGTTTGTTGTTGTTTTTTTATAGATCTATAGATGAAGTGTGAATGCCTTGTGGACAGCGCCTCGACGCACACAATCCTTCGAGAAAAAAGCTATTTTTATAGCTTATATGATTATGACGGTCCCGTTATTACGATATCAGGACTATCAAACATAATAGAAGGATCTGGTGAAGCAATTATATTGCTCCCAAATAAAACAAGACTAATAATAAAAGATGCACTATTCTCTCCTAAATCAAGTAGGAACCTCATAAGTTTCAAGGACATTCGTTTAAACGGATATCACTTAGAAAAAAATGAAATAAATGAGGCAGAATATCTGTATGTTACTCGTCTAAAAGGTGGTTCAAAAACTATCTTAGAACGATTCAAGGGACTCCCGTCGGGTCTCTATCATACTCATATTCAATCAACAGAAGCTAACATGATTGTTCACCAGAAGTGTCATTCATCGACAAAATTTAAACTTTGGCATAATAGACTGGGTCACCCAGGATCAGCTATGATGAAACGAATCATAAGCCAATCCAGTGGACACAACCTGCAGAACCTGAAGATTCTTCAGAAGTATGATTACTCGTGTCTACCTTGTTTTTAAGGCAAAATTATAACGAGACCATCCCTTTTGAAAGTGGGACTAGAGTCTCCTAGCTTCTTAGAGAGAATTCATGGAGACATTTGCAGACCTATTCACCCCGCAAGTGGTCCATTTAGGTACTTTATGGTACTTATCGATGCATCTACTAAATGGTCTTATGTGTGCCTTTTGTCCACCCGCAACTTAGCTTTTTCTAAGCTATTGGCACAAATAATTAAGTTGCGGGCTCATTTCCCCGATAACCATATCAAAAAATTAAGACTTGATAATGCGGGTGAATTTACTTCACAGGTCTTTCAAGACTATTGCCAAGCAACTGGCATCGAAGTTGAACATCCTGTAGCTCATGTTCACACCCAGAACGGGTTAGCAGAATCTCTTATTAAGAGATTACAATGGATTGCTCGTCCATTGTTGATGCAGTCACAGTTGACTGTGGAAGCTTGGGGTCATGCTATATTGCATGCCGCATCACTTATTAGAATACGGCCTTCTGGAGGTTATATTCTATCTCCGATGCAGCTCGCTTATGGTTCACCTCCAAATATCTCTCATTTGAGAGTTTTTGGTTGTGCTGTTTACGTCCCCATTGCTCCCCCACAGAGGACCAAAATGGGTCCACAACGTCGATTAGGTATCTATGTTGGGTTTGACTCACCCTCTATAATTAGATACCTAGAACCCCTGATGGGTGACGTATTTAAGGCACGTCTTGATAACTGTGAGTTTGATGAAGGATTATTTACTAAACTGGGCACATAGTCTAAGAAGCCAGAAGCTTCTAAGACAATTTCTTGGGACACAAAAACTTTGTCTCATTTTGATCCGCGTACAAGTCAATGTGAAGATGAGATCTTGAAGATATTACATCTTCAGAACACTGTACATCTACTTCCGAATATATTTACTGACAACCAGAAGATTGTCAGATCACACGTCCCTGCTGCCAACACGCCAGCTAGGATTGACATCCCCAAAGATGGATGCAATCCGCCGGCAGCAGAAATGGCAATACCTCAATTAAAAAGAGGACGCCCACCAGGTTCGAGAGATAAAGTCCCTCGTAAAAGAAAAAACCCTGGAGAAATTAAGAAGATCCCAACACAGGATGCTGAGCTCAGATCAGCTACCTCTCCCCTCCTAGTTTCCCCTGAAGATGAACAAACAGGAGAAATATCATTAAATTATGTACGTACTGGAGAGGTACTGAACAAAAAAAGCACAGTCGTCGACGACGATTTTTCGTTCAATATTGTCGTTCACGTCACTGAAAATGACGATGACATTGATCCACGGTCTCTAGCGGAATGTAAACGCAGAGGTGATTGGCCAAAGTGGAACGAGGCAATAGGAGTAGAGCTGGACTCACTCTTGAAACGCGAAGTCTTTGGACCAGTAGTCCAAACACCTGAAGGTGTAAAACCTGTGGGATATAAATGGATCTTCACAAGAAAAAGAAATGAACATAACATAGTTGTGCGCTACAAAGCACGCCTTGTAGCACAAGGTTTCTCCCAGAAACCGGGAATAGATTCACTACCAAAATTTATCGTTTTAGCGACGGCCATATCCGTCGCTAAGACGACGGTAAATACAATTAGTGACCGAGTACCGACGGATATTGGCCAAAAACATCCGTCGGCAATCAGCTCGTCGCTAATAACCTTCCGTCGCTAAGTTGTCGTCACATGACGGACTAGCGACGGATATTCGACGTTACAATACGAAGCCTTAGCGACGGATGTCCGACGGACTTTCGTCCATTTCAGCTTTTAAGTACTGAACTGTATAGGCTATAGCGACGTACATTTCCGTCGGAAACCCGTCGTAACAGCGTATCACATTGTATCATTCCATCGCTAATGCGTCGCAAGGCGTCGGTAATTAACGACCGCTTTCCGACGGATTACTGACGGACTATCCATCGAGCAGGTTCTGGAAAAGCTTGGCATTTCCAGCACCATGGCGACAGAATCGTAGTCGCTAACCCGTCGCTACTGCGACGCGTCAGCGACGGATTTCTGACTGATTATCCGTCGCCATGGTTCTGAAATTGTCATGCATTTCCAGAACCATGTCGACGGATTTGCCGTCGCTATGCCGTCACTATTTAGAGCGACTGATTAGCGGCTGTCTACCAGTCGCCCTGGCGACGGCGATTCCGTCGCTAGTCCGTCGAAGCTTATACCACCAGAACGTTACCGACGGATAATCCGTCGATAACCCGTCGCTGCCTGGAAATATTTTAAAAACTCCAGATAGCGACGGATTACCCGTCGACAACCCGTCGGAAACTGGGATTATCCGTCGCTACACGGTCAGTAGTCCGTCGCTAACTGGGTTTATTGGGAAAAAAAATTGCAGCACTTTCCCTGTTCACAAATATATGCATAAACCAGACCAATATATAATGCACACCAATTATCCAACAATCACACAGACCAAATATATAATGCAGTCACATTATCCAAGAATCACATAGACCAAGTAATGCACATACGAATTTAATGCACACCAATTATCCAAGAATCATATAGACCAAACCAAATTAATATAAAATAGACATCAATTATCCGGAAGAGTAACCTAATATCCATCGTTATAATCCGATCATTGCACAAATATTCCAAATTTTTCACAAATATTCCAAAACACATAGGAAAGAGTTGGCCAGTTACAGTAACCTAATATCCAATCCTGGCGACCGATCATAACACAAATATTCCAAAAATTTCACAAATATTCCAAAACACATAGGAAAATCGACTTTCGCCTCAACAATGACCACAAGTCAGACGATGAATTCTCACAGCCAGGGATGATAGTTGCGTTGAGACATGTACCATTCTATCAGCCACTTTGCATACGAAGGCTCAATCTGGTTGAGGTCTTCTGTAGGGACAGGAGGGTCGGTCCCGATGCTACTACTCTCTGACGGTGGCTCCTCCTTAGCTTCAAGCTTGGGAGTAATCTCTTCCCTGATGGTCATCGGTTCTTCCTTGACCTCGACCTTTGGTAACACCTTCTCCTTAACAGTCACCGGCTCTTGTTTGACGACGGAGACTTCCTCCGTGTCGACCTCCAAGGGTTTCTTGCCTCGACCCCTTCCTCGACTAGCAGCACCACCTCGATGAGTCCTAGGAGCCATCTTTCTGACAACAGAAATTTTCATATAGGGTAAAGAAATTTACTCAAGTTATAAAAGTTGTGACGTTGGTTTTTTGCGTTCATCATCATTAGAGGGAACAGCACTGGAAAAGTTGTGACGTTGGTAGCATGAGTAAAAATCTGTATCACAAGACTAACAGAATTACTATGTAATCATGTACTCACCAATAACCGAATGTAACTGGAGTCGTTGGGCCTATCGTGCAGTAATTTGTGGATCCGCTGGTATAGGCCAGATGTACTTAGTATCTAGTGTATTAAGCCTGTATCGGTCTATCGGATTGGTATAGGACGTATCATATTGGTATTGGCCTTAACAAATTGGTATCGTCCTATATCCGATATGTACATGTATCGGCCGTATAGCTAGGATTCATATTGGCCTTATCGATTTGGTATCGGTCATATCCGATATGTATCGGTCGTATTGGATTATTATATACCATTTCGGATTAGTTTCATGGAAGGTTTAGTAACAACTGTACTTGGATTTCTCTCTTCTCGAGCTAGAATACTATTGCAAGAGAATTACCAGATCGTGATTGGCCAGTTACAGTAACATACATACTTTCTTTTCCATCAGGAAAAGCGAGATTGAAAAGGAAGTATGTATGTTCTGTAACTGGCCATTTACGCTCTCGTGACTCTCTTGCAATGGTAATCTAGCTCTAGAAGAGAGAAATCCAAGTACAGTTGTTACTAAACCTTCTACGAAACTAATCCAAAATGGTATATAATAATCCAACACGGCCGATACCTATCGGATATGACAGATACCAAATCGATAAGGCCAATATGAATCCTAGCTATACGGCCGATACATATCAGATAGGACGATACCAATTCGCTAAGACCAATACCAACCGATATGGCCCATACCAAAACGATAGATCGATACTAATCCGATATGGTCAATACTTATAAGTACCTACGGTCCAGGAGGTTGATCCGCTATAGTACACCCATGTACGATCAACGAAGTAACGATCCATTTCAATTTGGATGTGAAAATCTGTATCGTAAGACAAACTAAACATAATCAGTTCTATTTCACATGCTTAATTGCCAAGTATGGGAACGAATGGCTCAGAACACAACCCAAAATTCATTCTAGCATACATTAGTGTGAATCATCTACGTTCTGTACATATAGTGTAGTATATGTTCTTATCGTATCTAGTATCTGAAAGATGTAACAGAATCAAGATGAACTCACATAGATTACAGGTGCCCCACATTTGAGTGCTACACCAAGACTCACCGTGATGAGGTTAGTGATTTATTTAACCTAATATAGTAATCTTGTAATTTAAAGTTGGAAGAACGTGCAAGTAGCCTTATAGTTTCTGCCTCGCCAGTCGAATGGCTTAATTGCCAAGTATCGGAACGAATGGCTCAGAACACAACCCGAGATTCATTCTAGCATACATTAGTGAGTTCATCTTGATTCTGTTACGTCCTTCAGATACTAGATACGATAAGAACATATACTACACCATATGTACAGAACATAGATGATTCACACTAATGTATGCTAGAATGAATCTTGGCTTGTGTTCTGAGTCATCCGTTCTGATCAGGCATCTTCCTTCTCCTCTCCTCCACCATGGCTCTGAACAAATCTGCTCCTCCCTCTACTTCCCTTCTTCTTATTTGACTCTCTTAGCAACATATGACATCCAGCTCAAGTGTAGAGTCGGAGGAGAAGAAGTGGGCAGAAAGAGGAGGGGGAAGCAGCACAGCCGGCGGCATGACCCGGAGGAAGTACAGAGGTTTTCTTCAACAGCCGTAGGAGAACTATAAGGATATATCTTTTTAGCGATATATCACATTGTCAAAGACCCTTAATGTGACAATCATGTTACCGCGGTGTCGGAAGACTAACATGTTAGTCTTCCGACACCGCAGTAACATGATATTCACATGAAGGGTCTTTGACAAGATGACATGTCGCTAAAAAGATATATCCTTATAGTTCTCCTACGGCTGTTAAAGAAAACCTCTGTACTTCCTCCGGGTCATGCCGCCGGCTGTGCTGCTTCCCCTCCTCTTCCTGTCCACTTCTTCTCCCCCAACTCTACACTTGAGGTGAATGTCGTATGTTGCTGAGAGAGTCAAATAAGAAGAAGGGAAGTAGAGGGAGGAGCAGATTTGTTCAGAGCCATGGTGGAGGACGAGGAGAAGGAAGATGCTTGATCAGAACGGACGGCTCAGAACAAAAGCCAAGATTCATTCTAGCATACAATAGTGTGAATCATCTATGTTCTGTACATATGGTGTAGTATATGTTCTTATCGTATCTAGTATCTGAAGGACGTAACAGAATCAAGATGAACTCACTAATGTAATACTAAGACATCATCTACTACTATATAAGATATAGTGATAGGTTGTCGTATCATCATTGCCGAGGGATGAGGGTCGGAGGACAGTCAACTTTATCTAAGGCTACTTGCATAGTTTCTGCCTCGTCAGTCGAATGGCTGCAGGGACTATGTCCTGATCACCATTAGTGTGAATCATCTATGTTCTGTACATATGGTGCAACACTTTTCCTGTTCACAAAAATATGCATAAACCAAACCAATATATAATGCATACCAATTATCCAAGAATCACATAGACCAAATATGCACATACGAATAGCTACAGGAACTATGTCCTGATCACCATGTCGTACCGTAGATTAATACAAATAGAGCTGGAGCCAAAATACAGAAACCAAAATACAAAATACAGAAACCAAAATACAAAATATAGAATTCAAAACAGGACCCTTTGTGAGAACGGATGGCTCAGAACACAACCAACCGGAGAGGATACCCTGAGAGATCCATCTGAGTAGAACGTATACTCTGAGAGATCACCTTTACAAGAATGATATCAGTAGTGGGATTGAGTGTTGGAGGGGATACTATCAGAGTATACGTCCTACTCAGATGGGTCTCTCACCGTTACTATTTTTTTCTGACAGCATGGTGGATGTGCTCCGTCAACAGAATCTGACTCCAAGCCAAAACTTTGCCCCGGAGCTCAAGTGGACATCCTTCGTGTAGAGCTCGAGTGAGAGGTTCCTGACAGCATGGTGGTCTCCTTTGTCAAAGTATCCGTGCTCGTCCCACAACTAATGTGGGATGAGCACAGATACTTTGACAAATGAGACCACCATGCTGTCAGGAACCTCTCACTCGAGCTCTACACGAAGGATGTCCACTTGAGCTCCGGGACAAAGTTTTGGCTCGGAGCAAGAATCTGTTGACGGAGCACATCTACTATGCTGTCAGAAAAAATTAGTAACGGTGGGAGACCCATCTGAGTAGGACGTATTCTCTGATAATATCTCCTCCAGCACTCAATCCCACTACTGATATCATTCTTGTAATTGTGATCTATCAGAGTATACATCATACTGAGATGGATCTAGAATTCTCTCTTATTGGTTGTCGTACCATCATTGCCGAGGGATGAGGGTCGGAGGACAGTACAAATAGTCTAATACAAAAACAACTCAATATGTAGTCCAATACAAATAGTCTAATACAAAAACAACCCAATACAAATAGTCCAATACAAATAAGTACTAATAGCTAATGAGAACCACGCTGCTCACGCAAACGCTCAGTGATACGTTCATGCAACCACCTCGAAAAAGCGAGATTTTTGGCACGAGGAGAGCTGTCGTCCCTTGCAAGGACTGCATGAAGAGTCCTCTCGATCTCACTAGCTACCGGTGCTGGATGAATAGAACTCCCGGTCTCACTAGCAACCGGTGCCACTTCCTCCTTAACTGTAGGAGGAGCCACCTCAGCATTCACTATTTTCCTCAAACGACGTGCCGCTCCTCGGGTCATGGGTACCATCTGGTAAGATCGATAGTCACAAATAATATAATTGTAACAGAAGCAAGCTAACTAAAGAAACTATCATGTAATTTGAGTACATTTTTGAAAGCCGATAAAGTATAAAAAATTCGATTTTTTGCCAAGTGTGAGAACGGATGGCTCAGAAGACAACCCAAGATTCATTCAAGCATACATTAGTGTGAATCATCTATGTTCTGTACATATGGTGTAGTATATGTTCTTATCGTATCTAGTATCTAAAGGACGTACGTAACAGAATCAAGATGAACTCACATAATGTAATACTAAGACATCATCTACTACTATATAAGATATAGTGATAGGTTGTCGTATCATCATTGCCGAGGGATGAGGGTCGGAAGACAGTCAACTTTATCTACGACTACATAGTTTCTGCCTCGCCAGTCGAATGGCTGCAGGTACTATGTCCTGATCACCATGTCGTACCGTAGATCAAATGGAGCTGGAACTGGAGCCAAAATACAGTACTACTTCACCATGTCGTACCATTTTACTCTCTCCTCCTCCCCCCCTCCGGCGCTCTCACTCTCTCTGGCGCTCTCACACTACTAATCCCTATGTGTTTTAAGTGTGAGAACGGATGGCTCAGAACACAACCCAAGATTCATTCTAGCATACATTAGTGTGAATCATCTATATTCTGTATACATATCATGTAGTATATGTTAACCTTATCGTATCTAGTATCTGAAGGACGTACGTAACAGAATCAAGATGAACTCACTAATGTAATACTAAGACATCATCTACCACTATATAAGATATAGTGATAGGTCGTCGTATCATCATTGCCGAGGGATGAGGGTCGGAGGACAGGCAACTTTATCTACGGCAACATAGTTTCTGTCTCGCCAGTCGAATGGCTGCAGGGAATATCCGTCACCATGTCGTACCGTAGATTAATGCAATTAATGGAGCTGGAAATATCCGTCGCTAACCGGTAACTAGTCCGTCGCAAACTGAGATTGTCACATACACATATGTATATCACAGCTAGATGTATAGATATATACATCTATACAGAAGCACACAACTGATAGAACTCGTACTGTCCTTGAGACAGTGAACATATACACCATGAATCCAAACCCCATATATATTCACATTTACTAATCCAAACACCACCAAACTAATGGAACACCCAATATGGATAACACATTATTTAGCCAATATATAAACTCAGATGAATTTGAGAAGCAAAGCCACCCGCCGCCCCCGACCAAAGCCCGCCGCCCCAAGCCCGCCGCCCAGTAGTTCGGTTGCATATATATATGAAGAGTGCTTATGGGTGTGCGTCGGTTGCAAATAGCCCCGACGCACCCGCCACAAGCCAGCCGCCCAGCCCCCGACGCCGCCGCCCCAAGCCAGCCGCCCAGCCCCCAACCCAAGCCAGCCGCCCAGCCCCCGCCCCAAGCCAGCCGCCCAGGCCCCGACGCCGTCGCCCCATGCCAGCCGCCCAGCCCCCGCCCCAAGCCAGCCGCCCAGCCCCCGACGCCCCCGCCCCAAGCCAGCCGCCCAGCCCCCGACGCCCTCGCCCCAAGCCAGTCGCCCAGCCCCCGACCCAAGCCAGCCGCCCAGCCCCCGACGCCCCAACCCCAAGCCCACCGCCCAGCCCGCCGCCCCAAGCCCACCCGCCTCCCAGACCCCGACGCCCCCGCCCCAAGCCCACCGCCCAGACCCCGACCCAAGCCAGCCGCCCAGCCCCCGATGCCCCAACCCCAAGCCAGCCTCCCAGACCCCGACGCCCCCGCCCAGCCCCCGATGCCCCAACCCCAAGCCCGCCTCCCAGACCCCGACGCCTCCGCCCCAAGCCCACCGCCCAGCCCCCGACCCAAGCCAGCCGCCAAGCCACGGACGGCCCAGCCCCAATCACGCCGCCCAGACCCTATAACCGAGAGAGAGAGAGAGAGAGATCGAGAGAGAGAGAGGGGGGGTTACCTTCGGGAGAGAGAGAGGAGAGGACGCCGATGCCGATAACCTTCCCGACGCCGATCACCGAAGCCGACACCGACGAGAGAGAGAGAGAGAGAGAGAGAGAGAGAGAGGAGAGAGAGTAAATTTGGGGGGAATGCAAAAAGTTCCCCCCGCCGTTCCATTTAAAGTCTGGAACGTTTATTTAGCGACGGACGAGCGACTAGCAAAAGACCGTCGCCAATCGGTCGCCTTTTTGGATAAGTGTCGACTGCACATCCGTCGCTAAGGCGTCGAAAATATGTCCCGCCAATTTTCTACACAATTCCCGCCAAACTAATCGACTGTGTAGCGACGACCAAAACTCCGTCGCTAAACACCGACACTCTAGCGACGGATGTGCGACCTTTCCTCCCCCTAAAATTAAAATAAAAATGACAAAGGATTGTAGTCGGTAAGCAGTCGCTAAGCGGCCACGAAACCGTCGCTAATACCGACAGAATAAGTCCGTCGCTAATACTCCGTCGCTAAATGAGCGTATTTTGGTAGTGATTATGAAGAAACATATTCTCCGGTCATGGATGGGAATACCTTCAGATTTCTGATCAGCCTCTCTTCTCTGAAAAGCCTAGAAATACAGCTCATGGACGTTGTGACTGCATATCTTTATGGCAATATAGATAAAGATATCTATATTAAACTCCCTGAAGGATATAAAATTTTACCAGAGAAAATAGATAGACCTCGGGACACCTATTCTGTAAGGTTACAAAGATCATTGTACGGTCTTAAACAATCAGAAAAAATGTGTATAACAGACTAAGTGAGTTTCTTGCTACGCAAGGATTTACTAATGATAAAGTCTGTCCGTGTATCTTTATAAAAAGATCGGGAACATGATTTGTTATAGTCGCCGTTTATGGCGACGATTTAAATCTCATTGGATCTCCTACAGAGATCACTGAGATATCTGAAAGCCTTAAGACAACTTTTGAAATGAAAGACCTAGGGAAAACAAAGTATTGTCTTGGCTTACAGATCTAACACCTAAAGGGTGGTATCCTGTTACACCAATCTACATATACACGAAGATTACTTAAACAATTCCACATGGATAAATGCCATCCCCTTAGTACACCAATGGTCGTTCGATCATTGGACGTAAAGAAGGACCCTTTCCGTCCACTGGAAGAGGAGGAGGAATTATTAGGTCCTGAAGTACCTTACCTAAGTGCCATTGGGGCACTACTCTATATAGCTAACTGTACGCGTCCTGATATAGCATTTTTAGTTAACTTATTAGCCAGATACAGTGCAGCGCCCATAAAGCGCCACTGGAATGGAGTGAAGCATCTTCTGCGCTACCTCCAAGGGTCTATAGACCTAGGACTATATTACCCGAATAGTGGGTCTTCCACTTTACTTGGTTATTCAGATGCAGGTTATAGATCAGATCCCCAGACAGAGAAATCACAAACTGGATTTGTGTTTACTTTCGGTGGTACGGCTATCTCCTGGAGGTCCGTCAAACAGACCAGTGTGGCTATCTCATCCAACCATTCTGAACTCCTGGCAATCCATGAAACAAGCAAGGATTGTGTTTGGCTTCGCTCCATCATTCAGCACATTTTGGCATCTACTGGCCTGAAGACTGGTGAACTTGAGCCTACTACCCTTTTTGAAGATAATGCAGCATGCGTAGCTCAACTTCAGAAAGGATACATAAAGAATGACAAGACGAAGCACATATCCCCCAAATTCTTCTGGATGCACGACCTTCAAGAGAAGGAACAAGTCAAAATACAACAAATTCAATCTTGTAATAACTTAGCAGATTTGTTTACCAAAACACTGCCACGATGTACTTTTGTAAAGCTTGTAAGAGGAATAGGGATGGGGCAACTAAAAGACCTGCAAGCCTGAAGCTTGTATAGATCAGGGGGAGTAAAACTATAGGATTGTACTCTTTTTCCTTAGGACTGATGGTTTTTCCCACTGGGTTTTCCACAGCCAAGGTTTTAATGAGGCAAACCAAGTTTACTCTGGATCCAGCAGTATCCACCCCATTAGCTTATTGAATCCTGAAGTATTTCATAAGTGGATCCAAGAAAATGGATGAATAAGGGGGAGTGTTGTGAAACCCTTACTATTCACCATTATGTCATGAGTTACACACGACCCTTGGGATCATGTAACTCATGACCCTTGGGTTATGTAACTCATGACCCTTGGGTTGCCCCTTATCCCTATATATATGGCCCTTGCCATATGATGAAATAAGAAGAAAAATA
Organism: Iris pallida; assembly: GCA_029216955.1. Taxonomy (NCBI): domain Eukaryota; kingdom Viridiplantae; phylum Streptophyta; class Magnoliopsida; order Asparagales; family Iridaceae; genus Iris; species Iris pallida. The sequence goes on from JANAVB010037018.1 coordinate 7,730,750, forward strand.
CTATTCTACGATATCTAGTATCCCTTCGAACAAGAATATTTTATTCACTACACCTAAATAGTTACTAAAAATCTATTTTGTATTTATATTATTTTTATAATTTTTGTAATGCTGAAAACCATTACGAATTATAAAAAATTGAAATACTTCCCGCACTCATTTTCATCTTTCCCCCTCTCACTAGAGCTTTCCCTTTCTTTACTCGAGCTCCCCCAATTCCTCTCTCTCTCTCTCTCTCTCTCTCTCTCGCCCTCTCTCAATCTCATATCGTCCAATAGCAAACCCGAAATCTCCACCTACATCCGACACGCAAATGGTGAGGGTCGATACTCCGGCTGGCCATCCTCTCTCAGCTCTTCGTCATTGCCCTAATCTTCCTCTCGTGGTTTCTCTTCGACCCTTACGACACCTCCCTTCCGTGCCTTGCCATCCCAGCCATCTGTTCTCGACCACTCTCCTATTCAATGGTCGGGGATTGCCGTAGCGATCGAGCGGATCGTCGTGTGGGATTTCGTCTACTTCAAGCGCACGGAAGAATGTAGCTACGAGTACGAGCAGCCAACGACGAATGGTGTCGATAATTTCAAGTAGGGTTTTCGATTCATTTACAAATCCATTATTTTTTGATTAATTGTGATTTATTTGGTTGTTATTCTGCGATCGGGTTCAATGTGGAGACGGTGCAGTACAATAACATCAAGTTCCAAGTTTGGGATCATAGTATGCTCCATATTTTTGTTTCTTCAACTTGCCCTAATTTTTTTTTAAAATTTAGGGTTTAGTTCAATCAGAAATTGCACCATTTGAGAATAAAATTTAAAAATTCTTGCATAGAAATTTGGTGAATTGATGATATGCTTTTGTTATTGGCTATGCATGTGAATTGACGATATGCTTTTTTATAGAACGATTCCATAACATAGAAGATGCAACTAATTATTCAGTTATGGGAAATATTAGGATGTATACAACTAGTATATCTTGAGCCTAGGAAGCACGGACACTTCAAATTTCATGTCCGTGTTCATGTTGCATCATGTCAGACGTGTTGGATATTGCCACACAAATTGATAGCAGGGTCGGTCCTGAGATTTAGTTGGCCCAGGGCAGAAGAAAAAATTGTGCCCTTTTTTCATAAACGTCAATTTTTTCCATGAATAAATTTATTAATAATGATGAAACTCAACAAACGTACATGAAAAAAACATGGTCCGATCAGGAGAATTAATCAAGCCAATAAATTAAAAAAGTTAACATAAAATTTATTAATTTGCACTAAATAAAAACCAGAACTAGTGTTGAAGTATCAACATTTTTTTTGAAAGGTGTTATAATTTCTTGGGAACAAATAAAACCCCTTTGACCAAACCAAAACAATTATATTTCATGGGAATAAATGAAACTACTGATACAAATACTAATGATAGCGGAAGAAATTACAAATTAATATTTGACGAGAGGCCATGACATGATGCAAAAAAGTAACATTTTCGAATTCACATAAATACAAATGGGAACCAACAGATTGTAAGGAAAGGTGTCTATGTCTCGATGTCTAATTATTACTACAATTTTTTATATATTCAAATTTTCATTACAGTTTGAACTTTGAAGTTACAAATTATCTGTTGAAGAATTCTACTTGTAAAGATCAAATTAGATTCTTCAGTAACTCAGTTAAATAATGAGATTCTTCATTCTTTAGTAGTTTATGAATTATGACACTGCCAGATCAAGATGGCAAGATCTGTGGCCTGTGGGATTGATCATCTCATCAACCATGGGAATTGACTACTGTCTCTCTAGAGACTAGAGCAAAACACATATTAGATTAGATTCCCGAATGATACTAGGAACCTAATCACTCTCTATGACATTTTATCAAAAAGGAATGATACTATATGACATTTCATCAAACAGGAATGATGCTAGGAAACCAATCTCTATGACATTTTATCAAATGCAAGAAGTATGAAGTTTAAGGATGAAAGAAAGAAAGAACCTTGAGCCTCTAGACATGCAGACCTCTAGTGTCCACTACTCCGTCAACAAATCAACAATCCTCATGTACTTCCCCAACCCCAATGATCGCCACCACCAAAAGCGCGTCAGTGCCTCCTCGCCGCCCTCGGATTTCCTTTGTTGTCTTAAATATGAAAATATAAGAAGAGAAGATAGAGGATGTATCTCTCAATGACTAATGCCATAAATATATATGAGAACATAAGAAAAAGAATTAGAAGATGAAAATATTTTTCTCTCTATAAATCTTCTTTAACGGTTAATAGAAGTTTCCTCGTCGATTCTTCTTCTCCGCACTGCTCCATTTAAGGCAGTTAACTTCTATGCATATGATACATATAGAAAACAGCTACTAAAAGTATCTAGCAATGCTGAAACAACAAACTTCGAAAGGCTTGTTGCAGGTGCCGCAGCTGGTATAACAGCTACCATTCTGTGCATTCCTATGGACACTGTATGTAGCTTTCGAGTCATTTATGGATTAATCTTTATCAGTTATATTATCTGTGATAACTCATGTTTAACAATGGACTAGTTCTGAAGTTGGAATTACTGTTAAAATTAGAAGGCTATTTCTTTAAGTAACTTCCCTCTTTGATTGATTCTTCAAAACAACATTAAATAAGCATTTTCACTGATAGTTGCCCTGAGACAAATTAATATGTTTATATAAGATTAAAACTGTTGTACTAGTCTTGTGCACGTTATTTTTTCTTCCATAATCATAGTATTTACTTATGAACATCAAAATCCAGATCAGGACAAAGATGGTAGCGCCTGGAGGCGAAGCCTTAGGTGGTGTTATTGGTGTTTTTCGCCACATGCTCCCAACAGAAGGATTCTTTTCTTTGTACAAGGGTTTACCATCATTAGTATGGCACCTTCAGGTGCAGTTTTTTATGGTGTTTATGACATATTAAAGGTAGCTTATCTTCGTACACCACAAGGAATGAAGAGAATTTCTCAAATCAATCAACAAGAAGGTCAAGAGTTGAATGCTTTGGATCAGTTAGAGTTGGGCCCCACGAGGACCTTACTATATGGGGCCATCGCTGGTGCTTGTGCAGAGGCTGCCACATATCCATTTGAAGTAATCAGACGAAAACTTCAGATGCAGGTTCAGGCAACAAGAATGAATGCATTTGCAACTACTATGAAAATAATTGAACATGGTGGCGTTCCTGCTCTTTATGCTGGGTTGATTCCGAGTCTGTTACAGGTATTTGTACCAATTATTTTGAGTAATTTAGTTTTATATCTTGGATTGGAAGCAGCATCGTTTTGTTTGCAGCAGTGAAATCAGTCGAATGATGTCCACGGATCTTTAAATTGATTGATGAAAATTGAATCTACCCTATTGCCTTGCTTTAACATATCAGGTTTATTTTATAATTTGTGTATTTTGTTACGGAACACTTTTCTCCCAATTTTATTTTAGTAGTCTATCAAGACCCTCTTTATAGGGTATATATTTTAATTAGTCTTGTTTAGATAGTATCTACAGTTTTGGAGTTTCAAATCTCTCCCTCTCTCTCTCTCTCTCTACCTTGCAAACCTTTGAGAGTTTGGAACTTAGGCGACCATCCTTGGTGTCCCAAGTAGAGATTTGTCAAGTGGCTAGTATCAAATTGGATGAGTTGTTGTTCTCAATACTTAGATGGTACACATTCCCAAAAATCCAGCACCCCCACCACTCCGGACCGAGGTTGGGTCCATCCCTGCCATTTTGGACACGATGTCCGTGTCTTTTGGTTCTATCTTTTGATGCCTTCTGCTGGTTCTAGCAATGCTGGGAGCTAGGCTGGAGGTGGCTGGAAGAGAATCTCCTTGTAGGCTGAATTTAAATATTTTGTACTGCGAGTTTGAAGTCAGGAGCCTCGTTCAGCCCATTTGGAACTACCTAAAGACATGAAAGACCCCTCCAATTTCCACTAACCAAGTGGACCCTGCCAACTTAATTAGAACCTTAACAGAAATCAGAATCTCTTTTTTGTGAAGGTCCCCAATTATTGCACAGGATGATCCCTGCACAACAATCACACAAATATTGTAGATGATTACAGAAAACAATGATTTTATTGTGTTTGCCACTAGAATGCTTTACATTTGTGACACAACTACTTGATAAATGTTTTGGGTATATTTTGTTTGTGAAAACTTCAAATGTATTACCAAGGTTGCGACTTTCGCCATTTCTACAAGAAGTGTCTTGCACTTAAAAGACATGCTTTGAACAATTGATCTATTTTAGTCCATGAGAACTTTGTATTATTTTGCTTTATGTGAATTGTGTTATCAACCATTTTGGTATTGATATATGTTATTTAATATTTTTGGTGTTTACTAGACGAAAGTTGAGCCTCATGTTATTCCCCTTGTAAAGTTTAGCTTGATCTTACAAATAGTGTCTTTTGTTTAAATGAACTATGTTTTCAACAAAGTCGTCTTAAATCATAAGAGTTTTATTTGCTATAGTCCTTTCTTTTTACACAAATTTGTTTAAGCGTGATACTCTAGGTTTCGTGGACAAAAATACAGATACAAGTGTACGCACAATATGGAACTATGGATTTACGATTTGAGAATGGTTAAAATTCTAGGATATTGGTGCAGTATGGTGAGGTCATACATGTACTTTTCTAAACAATCCTAGAACAGATACAATTAAATTATTTCTCTTTGTTTCTGATACCTATAATGTTTGGCACAAGCTTTTCTAGTATCCTAATGCTTGTTCAGCTATATGTTTGGAACTCTTCAGAAACTAGACATCAGCAGGTGTTGTCTCACACGTGTTATGCAAGTATTCAGTTTTATACTTGTCAGACATGGATATGGTTCTCTCTGGAGGCATGTCTGTGCATGGTGATATTATTTACTGAAGGGTCTGTGAGAGGAGGCATCTTTTGCTAGAACCTAAGAAGCATGAACACTTCAAAAGTGTTGTCTATTTTGTGTCGGACACATATCAGACACTCCAAAATATACTAGGACACACCAAATAGGAGCTCTGTCCATGTCACTTTGTCCTTACTGTGTCGTGTTGTATCTGTGTACGTGCAACAACATAGGCCAGAATGCTTAGAATTCACTGTTCTGAGGAAGTTACTCTTATATTAGTTGTCAAATCAGATTGAGAACTATTCAAAGGTTAAAAAAGGTGAATTAATATGTGAGGCACATGTCTCTTTTGCTAGAAAATAGAAATCTCAGGAATCACTGTTCTTAGAAACCTACTAAGAAAACACTTATTTAAATTGTCCAATCAGATTGTCAACTTTTCAAAGGTGAATTAACATTTGAGGCACATTGTCATGACCCGGTCCCAATTACTTGGGTCGAATCGGATCATGCCCAGCCTGCACCGTTGTTGAGACGGCGACAGTAAGCTGTATCCACTTGCAGGTAATATCAACAACACAATAATTGCAACAATTTATTATTCCGAATTTAAAAACTTTTACAATGAAATGAAAAATACAACTTAAATCCATTTTCTACATACATCATGAAGAAAAGAAAACTCTAGGCAAACAACTCATCAGTTTCGAAATCATCGTCCTCTAGTTGGGACCTCGGGAAATATCGCGGAACAAAGCCTCATCAGTGTTACCTAAAAATGTTGGATCTCCAGTCAGGAGGAGCAAAGTACAATTCCTGCTAATTTGACAATTGAAATAATAATAGAATCATGCACTTTTAAACAATTTTGAAATAACAGTTTTTCAAGCAATTACAGTTTTTCAGCAGTTATAGTTTTAAAACAGTTACAGTTGTGTGATGTGAATAGGCAATGAAATATGACCGGATTGGGTTGTACAGTAAAAGATATGGGATTTGTTACAGTAAAGGATATGGTCATACTCATTACACTATTCCCCCAGTCCCCAATAGTTACAGTAGTTACAGTCAGTGCTCTCAGAGAGAGTTCCGTGTTGCATCGTGGTTTAAACTTGCATTAAAACGATTACTAAATAATTGTAAACTAACACAAAATGTACTTGCCTCAAATTGGACTGGACTTGAAGGGATGAAGACTTCGAGATGGGATTTAGACTCGTCCTCGAAATCCTACATTCGAGAAGTTGACTCAGAATCCAGGGTTACCAAGCTAACTATGCTAGTTGAAATCTCTAATTGTGTCCTAATCAATTTTTAATCTTTATTTACGCTAACACAACAAAACTCGATTATAGGGTGCGTTGTTATTAATAACAAGGGAAAGATCAATTTAACTTTGTATTTTGGAAAAACTCGTAGTTACCAATTTAATTGATTAAAACTTTGTATTTTCGTAATTATACGTATAAAACTATATTTCTTGTTTTAATGAGAAAACATGATCGTTGTTAAAATATTAAAAGCTTGTAAATTTTAATGTGAGAAAACTTCATTAATTTTCTACATCAAAATAATATTTATTTTAGATTTACGCGTACGCTAAAAACTCACAAAACCAGAAAATGACAGAAAAACCTACGCTACAATAATTACAGGCCACAGAGAAAGAAAATAGAAAAGCTGGGCTTATGCCCTTACAATTTATTTTACATAAATTGAAATAAGAGAAACAGTTGTTAGTTCTAAAATCTTCCTACAATTTAATTATGAATAAATTAATAATTAAAATAAATTAAATTAATAATGAGTCTCAGATATTGGTCCAATCGTCATATAGGCTAATGCCTCAACGTCCGGGCGAAGCCGGTTTCGTTTGCAGTTAGCCAGGGCCATTGACCAATACGGTCGTCGCCCAAAAATCCAAAATAATATTCTTTTCCGAAAACCATTTTAAAATTATATAATTTAATTTTTAGAAAAATTCGGCAGCACTTCCTCTATTTTCGGTCAACCCAAAAACTGGGAAAGTGTGCCATAATTTCTTGCAAGTATCCCAAACCAGGAAAATCCAATATATATATATATATATATATATATATATATATATATATATATATATATATATATAATCACAAATCATTTCCAATATTAATTCGGAACAACCCGAAACGAATTCGGAAATACGAAATCAACCCAGGAGACATCACAGCAACAATTCAAAAAAATCCGAAAACCAAAAATATTCACAGAACTCTTTTCCGAAAGTTTCGGAAAATCAAAACCAACTAACAGAGGCTTTCCCGAAAGTCTCTCAAAAAAATCTCGGAAACAAAACGTAACCCAAAGCCGAATTCCCGAAGGAAATTCGTGGACCAAACTCATCATGGACATGGGAGGGACGAACTACTATGATTAACCAGAAATTACCAAAAACGACAGAATCCGAAGGGTTGCCTCAGACTCGGGACACGCGAATCCGCGGAAACGATCTCGGAACCTCGTGGACAGCGCTGGACAGTGCTGTCCAGATCAGCGGGCACGGGCTCGGGGTGGCGACGCTAGGGCACGGCCGAACAGGGCTGGCGTCGAAGGGGCGGCGCTCGGGCAACGCCGGAAGTCCTAGGGCACAGCGCGGGGTGCGCTGGAAGGAGGCCGGGACGCTGGAGTGCGGCCGAGAGGGGCCGAAATCGGCGCGGATGGCCGAGAGGGGCGCCGGCTACGGGCGGATCGGGGTCCGGGGGTGCGCGGGCCGCGGGCGCCGCTGGAGGGCGCGGCCGGATCGGGGTCCGGCGGGGCGGCCGAGAGGTCGCCGGGGCACGGGCGACGAGCGGGCTGGCGGGGGTGGTCCGACGTCGGCGGGAAGCCGAGGGCACGCCGATCAGGGTGCGGGTCCGGTGTCGGGGTGGCGAGGGTTCTGGCCGGTTGGGGTGCTGGAGGAGGTTGGTGAGGAGAGGGTTTGAGTGAAATGGAAGGGAAGTTGTTCTGGAAAGGGAAATAGAGAGGGGGATGAAGTAATGGGGGGTGGAGAATGGTTGGGAGTAGGGCCTATTATAGGGGATGGAGAATGGAAGTTACCATGGGAAGGAGGCCAACGGCCATGGCCGTTCAGAAGAGGAACGGAGGAGACCGACAGTTGGTCGGGAAGAAGAACCGAAAAGCCTTCGGTTTACACAGAAAGCCCCCAACCGTGGAAATAATTCCATTCCTCAATGAATGAACTTTAACTCATTCACTCCAATGAATGGTCTGATGTGGACTAAATGGATCATGGATCCTTAATGGGTTTAGGTACAAAAGTTATAATGGATTCGGGCCTAAAGGATGGGCTTTAACTTATGGCTAAGAAAATGGCTTTAGGCCATAGGCTTTAGACCAAAAACTTCAACTAAATCATTCTTGGTCAAAATATAAAATAGCTTTAATTCCTTTAGAAAATTATAACTATTATTTTAAAACTAAAACTAATTTAGAAATGTTATGTTCTATTTAGGTCCGGGTCTGGGCTGACAATCAAAATTCCAAGTAAATTATTTTGGAAATAATTTTCACAATTAATTAATAAAATTATATTTAAAATGCAGTCTAAAATTTGCGGGTTTCACAACCTTCCCTCCTTAGAAAATTTCGTCCTCGAAATTAAAGGATAGGGTAGGATAAGATAGATTTACCACAATCAAGCAGGTACGGTACTGCGCCTGTAACTAGGGTCCAACAATAAGAATTTTTAAGGCAGTCGTGGATGAGACGGTTTAGGGACAAGTTTCATTTATGATATCATCCATGCAGAAAAATACAAAAGTGAACCAAAGTACACGAGGTTGATTTGACCATCATGCACCGGTCCTGATTAGACAATATATTAATGGGTGCACCCAATAAAATACTGTCATGATCAAGCTTGATAAAGAAATAGCTTGCAAAACTAGGCTAACTTAGCAGCATCAGTCAAGTTTAGAATAAAAAGATAAGAAATAGGAGTTATGTGATGGCTCAAATTTTTTGATCTTCTTCTCACCTCTGACTACGCTTGCTACTGGTTTCTCTGGCACTGAAAGGTTGAGTCCAATCTTCAGCTCTGAATCATCCAAAATGTGACTCGGATCCGAAATGTAGCATCTGAGCTGTGATACGTAGAAGACGTTGCACACTCTGAAGATTAGCTGGTACAGCTAACCGGTACGCTACTTCCGACTCGTCTTAAAACTTCAAATGGCCTGATGTACCTGGCCTGAATTTCCTAGCTCCGTCAAAACTGATCGTTCCTCTGGTAGGAGAAAACTTCACAAAAATGCTATCTCCTTCTTCAAACTCCACTGGTCGATGACTACTATCAACCCAATGCTTCTGTCTGTCTTGGGCAATCCTGAGCTTACTTTCACCTTCTCTACTGCGTCAGTCACCATCTCTGGACCCAGCAGTGCTCTTTCTCCTACGTCGTCCCATGCAAGTGGTGTACGGCAATGACGTCCATAGAGAGCTTCAAATGGGGTCATACCAATGCTGGCTTGGTAGCTGTTGTAGTAAGAAAACTCTACCAAGTGCAAATGATCTTCCCAAGACCCTCCAAATTCTAAGACACAAAATCTCGGCATGTCTTCAGGCGTCTGGATTGTCCTCTCTGATTGTCCATATGTCTGGGAGTGATAGGCGGTGCTGAACTTCAGTTGTGTTCCCAAGCTGTCATGCAAACTCTTCCAAAAGTGAGAGGTAAATCTCGTATCTCTGTCAGATACAATACTTACCGGTACTCCATGAATCCGGTAGATGTGCCGTATATACAGTGCAGCCAACTTCTCGGTAGATAAACCAACCCTGAAGGGGATAAAGTGAGCTGACTTCGTCAGTCGGTCCACTATAACTCAAATGGCGTCCTTCTCTCCTTGGGATCGAGGCAGTCCTGACACAAAGTCCATCTTTATATGCTCCCACTTCCATTCCGGAATGTCCAGCGGCTGTAGAAGTCCTGCGGGTTTCTGTCTGCTAGCCTTCACTTGTTGACAAATTAAACATCTAGCAACATACCTGGCCACGTCTTTCTTCATTCCAAACCACCAAACAATGGTACGCATATCTCGATACATTTTGTTAGCTCCAGGATGTATGGAATATTGCGACTGGTGTGTTTCCTTCATCAGCTCGTTCCTCAGTTCGCCAGATACTACGCAGAGCCTCATACCATTCTTCAGTGCTCTATCGCTGGCGATTGAGAAACTCTCAAGTGTTCCTGCCAACACTTGATCTCTAAGTTTGCAAAGTGTCTCGTCTTGAAACTGCGTCTCCTTGATTTTGTCCATCAGACTCGAGCTCACTTGCAACTTCATCAATAATGAATCAGCATCCAGCTCCTTATTTCCAGGCAGTATAGTCTCCAGTCCAAGCTTCTCGATGTCCTCTAGCAGGTGCCACTCCTTGGCCAAAAACATCGCCATAGGGTATTGACTAAGTGCATCTGCGACCACATTAGCCTTACCCGGGTGGTACTGTAGATCGATGTCAAAATCCTTCATCAGCTCCAGCCATCTTCTTTGCCTCATGTTCAGCTCCTTCTGAGTGAAAACATACTTCAGACTTTTATGGTCTGTATATATTTCCACTCTCTCCCCATATAGATAATGCTTCCATAGCTTCAAAGCAAAGATGACTGCCGCAAGCTCCAGATCATGTGTGGGATAGTTCTTCTCATGAGTCTGTAATTGCCTAGTTGCATAAGCAATCACTTTTTCATGTTGTTGAAGAACACAACCCAGTCCTTTACCTGAGGCATCACTATAGATTGAGGAATCACCAGTTCCTGCAGGTAGCACAAGGATTGGTGCAGTGGTAAGTCTCTTCTTCAGCTCCTCAAATGATGCCTGGCAATCTTTCGTCCAGATGAACTCTTCATTCTTCTGAGTGAGCTTCGTCATCGGCTCAACAATTCTGGCAAAATCCTTTACGAACTTCCGGTAGTAGTCAGCCAAGCCCAAGAAACTCCTGATTTCAGTAATTGAGCTTGGGGTAGACCACTTCTCAACAGCGGCTATCTTCTTCGGATCTACCGAAATTCCTTCTCCTGTGACAACATGGCCAAAAAAATCCACCTTGTCTAGAAAGAATTCATATTTGGAAAGCTTACCATACAGTTTCTCCTTCCTCAAAGTTTCCAGAACTTTCCTGAGGTGCTCTTCATGCTCCTCTTCAGTCTTCGAGTAGATCAGAATGTCATCAATGAAGACAACGACAAACTGATCTAGGTATTCATGGAAAACCTTGTTCATAAGGTTCATGAACACAGCAGGAGCATTCGTCAGTCCAAACGGCATGACCAAGAATTAAAACTGCCCAAACTTGGTGTTGAACGCTGTCTTGGGAATGTCCTTCTTCCTGACCTTGATCTGATGGTAGCCGGATCTGAGGTAAATCTTCGAGAACACCTTGGCTCCACTGAGTTGGTCAAACAGGTCATCGATCTGGGACAGAGGGTACTTATTCTTGATGATGATATTATTCAACGTCCGGTAGTCGATGCACATCCTCACAGTTCCTTCCTTTTTGGGAACAAACAAGATAGGTGCTCCCCAGGATGAAGCTCCATCTTGGATAAATCCCAAAGCCTTCAGTTCATTGATCTGATCCTTCATCTCCTTGGCCTCCTTCGGATTGACTCTGTAGCATTCCTTAGAAATAGGGGAAGAGCCGGGGACTAGGTCAATGGTGAACTCTATGTCTCGATCTAGGGTAATCCGGGAAGACTATCAGGGAAGACATCTACCATAAAGGTGTAACTAAGAATTTTATTCATATTGGAGAATTACAGCAAGACTCTCATGATTATTCTAAGGACATCCTGTTACAACTTCTTATAACAATAGATAATGCTACTCAGCAGTTCTAGGTACTAATCCTCATGGCTCTGGATTTTGTACGAACAGTCTCCAACTGCTTCATCTTCTTCTATGATCCTCAAGTCTGCATCATGCCTTATTGTAGGAGGCAAGGTTTGCTGGATAGGAAGAGAGTCCCTAGATTGCGGCATAGCAGGTGTTGCTGGGATGGGTGCTCTGGTAAAATGGAAAGATAAGTGGCAATTTTTTTACCCGATGTTCAGCGGATCCACATGCCAAACATTGTCCCAATCTCTTGCGGCAACTATTGGCTAGATGACCAGGCCTCTTGCAGTAGGCACAAACCAATAGCTTCTTATGACATGACTGTCGGGAAGTAGAGTACTTGATAGGGCCCAAATATCTTCTAGATTCAGGGGTATCCCTCCTATGACGAGGTTCCACTCCAACTTGGTTTAAGATAGCTAAGGCTACATCATTGACGTTCTTCATGACTTCTCTCGTGATATCCATCTGTTCCTGCTGGGCTTCAGCTTGAGCCTTCTGGGACTCCAGGATTTCTTGAAATAGAGCAACCATTTGGGAGGTGTTCGCTGGTACTGGTGGAGCATCAGAAATGGGTACTTCCCCAAGAAAATACAGCTCAGTTTGAGAAGAGGTAGGATCCGCCGGTGTAGTAAAAACTTTACTGGATGCATTATGGGGACGGTTAATCAACTGCAAGGGAATAAACCCTGGACTTGGTTGAGGAGATGGGGTATGATCCGGAGATGACACCTCATCGCCAGCAGGATTGGTCTTGTCAATGGCCATTCTCTGGAAGGTTTAGGATACACACATAAGCAAGGTAGCCTACCAGTCTATAATCAAACAAAAATATTTAACATATATATATATATATATATATATATATATATATATATATATATATATATATATATATATATATATCGGTCCTATGTTGTGGCAATTTGATGTTCTAGTATTCTAATTGTTTCTAAGTTGGTTCTCCTAAGTTGTTGATTTGGACCTGCATGGGCCACCACTAAAAACATGTCACGACCCGGTCCCAATTACTTGGGTCGAATCGGATCATGCCCAGCCTGCACCGTTGTTGAGACGGCGGCAGTAAGCTGTATCCATTTGCAGGTAATATCAACAACACAATAATTGCCACAATTTATTATTCCGAATTTAAAAACTTTTACAATGAAATGAAAGATACAACTTAAATCCATTTTCTACATACATCATGAAGAAAAGAAAACTCTAGGCAAACAACTCATCAGTCTCGAAATCATCGTCCTCTAGTTGGGACCTCGGGAAATATCGCGGAACAAAGCCTCATCAGTGTTACCTAAAAATGTTGGGTCTCCAGTCAGGAGGGAGCAAAGTACAATTCATGCTAATTTGACAATTGAAATAATTATAGAATCATGCACTTTTAAACAATTTTGAAATAACAGTTTTTCAAGCAATTACAGTTTTTCAGCAGTTATAGTTTTAAAACAGTTACAGTTGTGTGATGTGAATAGGCAATGAAATATGACCGGATTGGGTTGTACAGTGAAAGATATGGGATTTGTTACAGTAAAGGATATGGGATTTGTTACAGTAAAGGATATGGTCATACTCATTACACTATTCCCCCAGTCTCCAATAGTTATAGTAGTTACAGTCAGTGCTCTCAGAGAGAGTTCCGTGTTGCATCATGGTTTAAACTTGCATTAAAATGATTGCTAAATAATTGTAAACTAACACAAAATGTACTTGCCTCAAATTGGACTGGACTTGAAGGGATGAAGACTTCGAGATGGGATTTAGACTCGTCCTTGAAATCCTACATTCGAGAAGTTGACTCAGAATCCAGGGTTACCAAGCTAACTATGCTAGTTGAAATCTCTAATTGTGTCCTAATCAATTTTTAATCTTTATTTACGCTAACACAACAAAACTCGATTATAGGGTGCGTTGTTATTAATAACGAGGGAAAGATCAATTTAACTTTGTATTTTGGAAAAACTCGTAGTTACCAATTTAATTGATTAAAACTTTGTATTTTCGTAATTATACGTATAAAACTATATTTCTTGTTTTAATGAGAAAACATGATCGTTGTTAAAATATTAGATTTACGCGTACGCTAAAAACTCACAAAACCAGAGAATGACAGAAACACCTACGCTACAATAATTACAGGCCACAGAGAAAGAAAATAGAAAAGCTGGGCTTATGCCCTTACAATTTATTTTACATAAATTGAAATAAGAGAAACAGTTGTTAGTTCTAAAATCTTCCTACAATTTAATTATGAATAAATTAATAATTAAAATAAATTAAATTAATAATGAGTCTCAGATATTGGTCCAATCGTCATATAGGCTAATGCCTCAACGTCCGGGCGAAGCCGGTTTCGTTTGCACTTAGCCAGGGCCCATTGACCAATACGGTCGTCGCCCAAAAATCCAAAATAATATTCTTTTCCGAAAACCATTTTAAAATTATATAATTAAATTTTTAGAAAAATCCGGCAGCACTTCCTCTATTTTCGGTCAACCCAAAAACTGGAAAAGTGCGCCATAATTTCTTGCAAGTATCCCAAACCAGGGAAATCCAATATATATATATATATATATATATATATATATATATATATATATATATATATATATATATATATATATATATATATATATATATAATCACAAATCATTCCCAATATTAATTCGGAACAACCCGAAACGAATTCGGAAATCCGAAATCAACCCAGGAGACATCACAGCAACAATTCGAAAAAATTCGAAAACCAAAAATATTCATAGAACTCTTTTCCGAAAGTTTCGAAAAATCAAAACCAACTAACAGAGGCTTTCCCGAAAGTCCCTCGGAAAAATCCCGGAAACAAAACGTAACCCAAAGCCGAATTCCCGAAGGAAATTCGTGGACCAAACTCATGATGGACACGGGAGGGACGAACTACCATGATTAACCAGAAATTACCAAAAACGACGGAATCCGAAGGGTTGCCTCGGACTCGGGACACGCAAATCCGCGGAAACGATCTCGGAACCTCGTGGACAGCGCTGGACAGTGCTGTCCAGATCAGCGGGCACGGGCTCGGGGTGGCGACGCTAGGGCACGGCCGAACAGGGCTGGCACCGAAGGGGCGGCGCTCGGGCAACGCCGGAAGTCCTAGGGCACAGCGCAGGGTGCGCTGGAAGGAGGCCGGGACGCTGGAGTGCGGCCGAGAGGGGCCGAAATCGGCACGGATGGCCGAGAGGGGCGCCGGCTACGGGCGGATCGGGGTCCGGGGGTGCGCGGGCCGCGGGCGCCGCTGGAGGGCACGGCCGGATCGGGGTCCGGCGGGGCGGCCGAGAGGTCGCCGGGGCGCGGGCGGCGAGCGGGTTGGCGGGGGTGGTCCGGCGTCAGCGGGAAGCCGAGGGCACGCCGATCGGGGTGCGGGTCCGACGTCGGGGTGGCGAGGGTTCTGGCCGGTTGGGGTGCTGGAGGAGGTTGGTGAGGAGAGGGTTTGAGTGAAATGGAAGGGAAGTTGTTCTGGAGAGGGAAATAGAGAGGGGGATGAAGTAATGGGGGGTGGAGAGTGGTTGGGAGTAGGGCCTATTATAGGGATGGAGAATGGAAGTTACCATGGGAAGAAGGCCAACGGCCATGGCCGTTCGGAAGAGGAACGGAGGAGGCCGACAGTTGGTCGGGAAGAAGAACCGAAAAGCCTTCGGTTTACACAGAAAGCCCCCAACCATGGAAATAATTCCATTCCTCAATGAATGAACTTTAACTCATTCACTCCAATGAATGGTCTGCTGTGGACTAAATGGATCATGGATCCTTAGTGGGTTTAGGTACAAAAGTTATAATGGATTCGGGCCTAAAGGATGGGCTTTAACTTATGGCTAAGAAAATGGCTTTAGGCCATAGGCTTTAGACCAAAAACTTCAACTAAATCAGTCTTGGTCAAAATGTAAAATAGCTTTAATTCCTTTAGAAAAATTATAACTATTATTTTAAAACTAAAACTAATTTAGAAATGTTAGGTTCTATTTAGGTCCGGGTCTGGGCTGACAATCAAAATTCCAAGTAAATTATTTTGGAAATAATTTTCACAATTAATTAATAAAATCACATTTAAAATGCAGTCTAAAATTTGCGGGTTTCACACACATGTTTGTGTTAACTATGACAAGAAAATTAAATTTAACTATAGGAAGGGTTGGAGGTGTGGTAAGCAAATGGAAGTGGAGGAGTAAGTAGTGTAACAAATCTGGGAAGTGACTATATGCTGAGAAACATAAGCTTAAACTTGGTTTCTAAAAGGACGAGATTTTTTGTAAATTTTTTCCAAGATGTTATGTTCATTATTTGCTTGAGCAACCTTGCTGCAACGTTCTCATGTCCAGGCAAGCATAATGCTGGGTGGTCTGTGATTCTGATTTTTGGGATTCACATTCCATTGAAAACAATAACTCCGCCTGCGCTGTGGTTATGTCTTATATTTTCACTACTGGTCACTAGCCCGGATAAAGGAGGAGGGTTGTCGTAGGTCCATTGCCATCATAAAACATTGTCGGATGTCTATGAATACCCCTAAACTTTGGGATAAAAAGGCTATGTAGTTTTTGTATTCCATTGAAAACAATGCGTTCAATTTTCCACTGTGAGGGACCAGCTAGGCAGCTAGTAGTTATGACATGTATTTTATCAACCTGGAATGCAAATAGATGGTGAGAATCATCAGCCGAGTTCGTCTCATGAGGAAAAGTAGAAACACTTATCTGTAGACGTAATCCAAATTTTGTTGTTCATGAATCATGAATGACTTGGTGAGGCGGTTTAGTGTGATAATATATCAGGCATCTCATTAAGGATTGTGTTGTTTGACAGTCTAATTTGTGGGAAAGTGCATGTCATTTGTGATTTATAGTAAAGTGTACCAATTTCATCACAAACTTCTTTTTCTGCTTTGGTTTAAGTCTAATGTGCTTAAGCCTTTTTAAGAGGAAATGTATTTCATCAAGTCGAACCCACATTTTGAAGGCTGAAGAAGACTGTGTGCTAGCATGTGGGCCATGTCCGTGAATGTGCAGCAGTTGTATGTATATGTAAAGTAGGCTATTGCCTGTGAGTACTGAGTCTTGATCGCAATATGATTGTTTTTATTTATTGTATCCTAAGCTCTCTATTGTTTCTCTTATGGTTATGGACTACTTTTTGCGGGCTTAAGTTGGACCAACATTCGAAATCGTAATGGTCTGTATTACTTGCTCTGACGTTTAGATACTTTATTACTTGCTTTAATCTGTTAATTTTCCCTTCTTTTTCCAGGTGTTGCCATCTGCGGCCATCAGTTACTTCGTATACGAATTTATGAAGATAGTCCTGAAAGTGGAATGATTTGCATATGGGTATCCCTCCCCTGAAAATTAAGTCCCGAGGAGGATCCCAGCACATAGTATGGAGTTGCTAACACTTCTTTGCAATGAGCAATTGTGATTTTCAGAAGCCTACTGTTATACTACAATTTTAGTTCAAAGTGGATAACTAATCTGTCATTTTTCCTATTAGAGCATGCTTTCTTAATTTTTACTATTTTAGTGAAATCTATTGTAACAGATACATCTCTTTTCACCGTGCAGACTCGTGGAGTGTGATTTAATTACTCATTGGGAAGCTGGTTGAATATAAATGCATGGCAAATATATTCAATTTTTTTTTAAATGGCTTTACCTATACCGAAGTTTTTGTCAAAACGTTGGCAAATTGTTGGAAAAAGGTTGGGAAAGCAAATCCCAACATTTTTGCAAAAGATTGGGAAAGTAGTCAAATTTTTGACGTTTTTGTAAAGCATTGGAAAATTTCATCCATTATTGCAGAATTGTCGACGTTTATTAAACGTTGCGGCAAACGTGGGGAATACATATGCCAACGTTTATCTGAAATGTTGTAAATTTTCAACTAGGACAACGACGACGTTTGTAGGAAACGTTGAAAAAACGTTGGGAATACATATGCCAACGTTTTTTTTTACCCTTTTTCCGATGTTTATAAAACGTTGGAAAAAATTAATTTTCTTGTAGTGATATATAGTGCACAATTCAGGACATTTTTAAAACGTTATGAATAGATAATATGTATAGGCTCAATGCAGCACATTTATAACACTTTATACTATTCAAATTAGCATATTTATAACGCTCTATACTGCACATTATATATTACATTCCAAAAACTAAATATTATATGTCACCATCTTTATTACATTTCTCAAAATAGAGTACATATCAACATCTTCATTACATTCTCAAAATAGAATATCCAAATACATATATACATTTACAACTATCAAAATTGTCCACATCAAAACTTGGCCACATCAAAACTGTCCACAGAACATGTAGCAAAATCCTGAAAAAGATAAAAACAAGGTTCAATATACTTTGTAATGTAATGTGAAAATTGCAAGAAACGAAGAACTTGTACACATTTTTCAAACTTTAAAAGGAGAAGAGGACTTGTCACAATTGCAAGTAATTAATAATTTGATAAGCTTTGTGAAGTCTATACAAATGTGTAGGTATTCTAGATTACTCAAATCAAAATTAGAAACAGAATCTGGCTTGACATATATTTGCATATCAATGTACAATTTGTACAGGAAAGACAAACAATGCTAGAAGATAAGTACCTTAGTATAACCATTAAGGTTGACTAAAATCTGCCTGTACATTTTCTCTAAGCTGGTAGTCCATGTCCTGTCAAAATCAAGCCTAGCTAGCCCAGAGCGACCCAATACAACTATCAGCATGTGGGAGGGGTCAAAAGCTACACAGTAGCTGAGGATATTTCTTAGGGGTGCAACTCGGGCGGGCTAAACCCGAGCCCGATCGGGTAAACCCGCTAATGGGTTAGGTTAGGGTCGAAGATACTTGGGTTCGGGTTCGGGCTTGGGTTAAAATATTTGAACCCGATCAAAAATCGGGTTGGGCTTGGGTTCATGCGCCGGGTTACCCAAAGAACCCGAAATACATATAATTTATATATATATTTTTCATGCTTCTTAAATAAAAAGTTTAAATCCTAAATTTCCCCACCCAAACTCTTTAACTCCTTACAAAGAATTCTCATTTCAATTTGTATTTTGTAACGATCAAGGCTTGATTGTTATTTGATTATGTGTTTAATATTACTTTTGTTGAAAATTATTTCAAATTTTATATTAGAGTCCAATTAACCCGATGGACCCGACCCAACCCGCTCCTCCGGGCTTGGTCTTGGGCTTCATATATTGAACCCGAGGTTGGGTCGGGCTTGGGCTCGGGCTATGCTTATGATTCATCGGGTTGGGCTTGGTTTGACCTCAAACCCGACCCAACCCGCCCGAGTTGCACCCCTAATATTTCTACTAAACAAACAAGCCTGAACTGTGAACATGTATTTAAGCCAAGTGCCTTTGCTTTTAAAAGTCTGTCTTCCCGATACTGCAAGCATTTATAAAATCAATTAAGATGTCAAATGAGACTTACCTCATTAGTTACTACTGATTTAAGTAAACGTAATTGGCGTAACCAAATTGAAGTACCAGCAAACAGAAGTCACAGAAACAGGTCAATTGAAAACTAAAGCAAAAGATCCTAGGTAGCTGTCACATCATGAGTTGATGATAGAGAGGATAACAACTTAAACTGTGAGAAAACTAGTTACAATGGACTTGAAAATTATTCCTCCCTCTAAAAGGATGAATAGATAGATGTGCATGCATTGTATAATGGATGGCTAATATAAATCTCGTTGAGGTAAGTAAAAACTGCAAAACAGTATTAACCTTTAAGGTAAAAGATATATGGGGGATCCATGCATAATGCAGCGTAACACCGAGTCATATACTAATATGTGAACAATCACACATGACTGTGTTAACCAAACCTGATTCAGAAAGCATCTTATCCTATCTCACACCTCAGAATACTAACTAGACCAAGTAAGAAACATATATGAGGGTAATCACCTGGTAACTGATTTTATAACTCAGTCAGCGTCCACGAAGTTGGCTTTTTACTGAAGAAACCACTAATCATGAGGCAAGTGGATTACACCTATATGAATGATGGAGAAAATACCTGTGGAAGGATGCAGAAATAGTGCAGATCACCACCTATTATCCGAAATGGGCTATTGTCTTTCCAAAACATATCATTAGATATTCTGAAACTCTGAGCAGTAACCTGGTTCAAATAACAACTTAGTAACAATGTTGTAATAATAATAATAAAATATTGCACTTCTTTGCCGTAAGTATTGACTGGTAAATGTAAGGCCCTTCTGATGTGGTTTCTGTGAAATGATAGAAAAACTGGACTAGTGTCAACTATCTACCTAGTAAAAGATTCATTTGACCTTTATGTAACTGTCAAAGATAAGCATTGCTATATGATCGTTCCATGAACATACAAGCTTCTTTATTCTCTTATTAAGCTCCTTTTTGTATATATCAGCCAACATTTATAAGTTTATAACAACCTCACATTGGTCATCATGACACCCACAATAATCATTACAAATCGCAGAAATACGTATTTAATTTGGTCTTCAGGCAGACCAGACAAACATCTTGTAACGATGGGAGCCAGAAAAGATTGAAGCATGCAAGAAAATGAAACAAGACGACATATCAACTATCTAGGAAGCACGGATTGCCCAAAACCAGTGTCGTGTTGTACCGTGTACGTGTCAGACAATATAAGACGATACGGGCTCTTTGAAATACACTAGAATGCACCAAAATAATCTTCACCCTGTAGCCGTGTCTGTTTCGTACTCTGTTTCCTATTGGTATGTGTATCCTACTCGTATCAGTGAAATATAGTTAATTCTTGAAAGAACCAAAAAATTATCAATAATTTTTTTTAATAAAAACAACTTCCATACCCATCAATATGATACGGTAGCACTCACTTTCCCATGGTTACAGAGAGTATATTTTATTGGATTGATGCCATATTGCAAGCAACAAATTTTTTTGGAGTTTTCCAGCAATTTATTCTCAAAAAAAAAGTTCCATCCTTGGCTACTTTAAAAGAAATGATGCGTGAGAATTATTGCAGATCGAGAGCTCTTCCTACAAAATCAGTGAGTGAATTAATCATTTATTTTTATTGGAATTCGCACTACATAGATCTCCAAATAATAAGCGAAATTGAAAAATAATTCGCTATCACAACATATTTAACGAGCATAAATGAACAATTGAGGGGAGAAATGAGCGTTTCGACTAGGACTACCGATGGGGAGCCGTCGAGCCGCCATTGGGAGGGAGAGGACGAAGAGGGGTCGGGAAGAAGCGCGAGAATGGGGAAGAGGAAGGAGAGGGAGAGCGCGGAGAAGATGACGAGCAGAACCCTAACGCTCCTCCTTCGCGTTCTTGTCGATCACGTGCGCGGCGGCCTCGAGCTTGTCCTGGAGGGCGGCGAGGAGCGTGAGGCCCTCCTCGAAGATTTTGGATCTAGGGTTAGGGTTTTGGAGTTGGGGGAAAGGAAGGAGAAGAAGAGGAGGAGAGGAGAGTGTTAACTTGCTGAACTAGAGTTAGGGTTTTGGAGTTGGAGGAGAGGAGGGAGAAGAAATGAGGAGAAGGAGAAGACCAGAAGGTTTTGGGAGAGAGGCGAGTTTTTTGTTGAAGCGCGGGCTATAGCAAGGATTTTGCCAACAATTAAACTTAAAAAATATTACAAGTTTGCCACTGCTCTAAAATATTAATAATATTTTATTTTATAAATGTTATAAAAAGTCTAGAATTAGCCCAAACCGTCATAGAAAAAAGGTATTTCGAACTTTGTTAACGCTTAGGTATCAGGCGTCATCAATACGCTTTGTCGAGCGTTATTAATAGACCTTTTTGTTGTAGTGAACAATACATATAGAAGAGTTTTACATAAATAAATCACCTTAGATAAGGGGTAGATACTTGACCTTAGCTAACTAACTAACAAACAATCTTTACAGCTGTATAAGGCTAAATATTGTTGAATAAGCCTTCTTTTGTTTAACTGATTGAGATATACATACGATTGTAATACTCCCCCCTCAAGTTGGAGTGTGGATATCAAGAACACCCAACTTGCGAACCAATCTTAAAAAATATCTTTTCCAAGAGGCTTAGTGAAAATATCTGCAGCTTGAGATGAGGATGGAATATAACGAGTGATTAATAGTTTGTCTTGAATCTTTTTCCGCACGAAATGACAATCGAGTTCTATATGCTTTGTTCTTTCATGGAAGCAGTATAATTAGAGAAAAAAATGCAAAGAGGAACTGACATGATTAGTTGCACCAGAATCAATGATCCACTGAGAATTAGATGAACAAGATAGTGCTATTCCTGTTAAATTTGCTTGTGGCATCAAGCTACCTAAATTAATCATGCTGAGGAATTTGTTATACTGTTCAGTTGGGAAAGTATGATGAGTAGGAAATGACTGAGCAAGAGCAGAATTTGTGTCTGTCGAAACTGCATTAGCTTGAGCATTTTAGGTGGATATCCTTGGAGTTTGAAGCATGTACTCCTATAATGACCATGTGTCGCACAGTAATCACAATATGGATGTAGTTTCCCATCATGATGATATTCACGATATGGTTGTCCTTTCTGAGAGTTGTTTGTTCCACCATGATTTTTAAAGTATTTGTTATGGCTGCTAGAAGGCTGAGAAGTATGCCGGTTTGTCTTCCCATTCGAATTCCATTGGTTGGCCTTGTTTGTAGTGCCCCGCTTCGTACGGCGCATTACGCTGAAGCGTTGACTAAATGAGTCGCGTTGACGCAAGGAAATGTATCGATGCAAAACGATACGAGAGTTAAGTTATCCCGAGCAATGCATCAAACTAAGTTGATGCGAAGAGTTGCCTTGCCCCGAAAGAATGCATCGAGTTGAATCGATACGAAGCGCCGCGTTGCCCCGAAGGATGAGTGCGTTGAATCGGCTCGAATATTCTAAGAAATCGAATCGACCAAGGCGCAAGTCCAAATCGATGCAAGTATTGATTTTAGTTGGTTTCGTGAGCAGGTTATACTTTGACGGGAAAATTAGAGGTCGATCTTTTGACATATTTAGTAAGGGGTCCGCGAAATCAAATTGTTGCCTTACGACGGGCCGAGACTTGGGCACGCTAAGGCAAATCAGACGTATAACTCAATGAAGCACGAAGTGCTCGAATGGCTAAGTCAGGAGAGTGGCCATGCAACAAAGTTATGAAATCGAGCCGCATCGGCTCGGCGAAACGACGAAGGCGAATCGACTCAAGGTGGGAGGAATGACTTCTTTTTACTCCTTCATTCGATAAGTCAAATATATCATTGTATGCTAAGTTAACCTATCGACGCCACGGGCGTGGTCCGATCAGAGATAAATCATAGTGTGAGTCGAACACTAAGTTAGAACAATTGAAATGAAATATGCATCAATATGCACGAGTCGCTATGGGACATTGGATATCGCTAAGGCGAGCGCCTCGGTGCGCAAGCCGCAAGAACATGGGATAACTGTAATCGGCGAGTGCCTTAGTGCACGAACCATACCGTACCTTTGCTGCACGAGTTAGACGGCTAGAACATTGAAAGACAATAGGCGAGCGCCCTAGCGCGCAAGCCCGAACATTGAATGCTAAGTTATAGAACATAGAATACGGTCGAAACGTGCCTATGTGTACGGGATAATAAAAGATGGCTTCGTTACGAAAGAATACAGTTGTGGAATGAATGTGGCGGAACTGTCGGATATGATATAATGCCTCGAAAGGTGTTCGAGACCTTCGGGTCGTTCGGTTGACGAGCATTGAGTTGAGGAAGAATGCCATTAAACATTGAAACAAAGTATGAAACGTGAGAACATAAAAAGTTAACGAAAGAAATACGAGATGATAAAAGTCTGAGTCTTGGACTCAAGGCTATGCTTGGTTGTTTGAATGATAGTGCGTTGCATGGTCGAATGGAATGGACTTGAGATAATTGCGATGATATCTTCCGTGCACGGAATGCTCCCTCTGAACGGGCGCACCGGGGCACCGGGACCGTTCGGCCTAGGAGGGATGTAATCTTTGATAGGCGCACATCTGCGAAGTCCGATTAGCACTCGGTCGTAAATGTGAGAAGCCGCAAATGATGGTAGGCACGCGGTAAGTTTAGGTAGTTGGGATAGCAACCCAACCCGTGAAACGTCGGGCTACCCAAATTCGATTTCGAGAGAGAAAAGAAGGAGAGAAAAGAAAGTAAGGAAAAATAAAAGAGAAACCCCTTTAGTCCATTCCGGCACGGATGCGCCCACGACCTCATATAGTTAAGGAACGATGGGTTGAAAGTGTAGGCGCGTATGCGTCCCGCATAGAGATCCTGCTTAGAGATGCATATATAACATGACAGGGAAGGAATACGGCGTATTCACCTTGTGTCGGTGCAAGGGCGAGTGCGTCGACTTGGTAAGTCGCATCACGAATTAAACACGAGATTGTTTGTTTGCTTGCCTATTCAATTTGATAACATGCTGCTATGATAACATGCTTTACGCTTTCGAAGATGCCATGAAATTGACCCTAAGGAGAACATAGCAAGATCATAAGCTAAGTTGTATGATTCAACATAAATATTAAAATTTTGGTTTGGAAAGATGATCTTTGCTTCAGTACATGCGAGGACGAACGTACTGATCCCCCACCAGCTTCATGCAGGGTGCGGAGAATGGATTGCTCGCGGCGAAGCGTTGCTTGAACGTGTTAAGGCTTGGAATGCCGAAGCGCGTTGAAGCGTGCTATCGCATTGACGCTCGGACTACGCAGCTGGATTGATGCGGCCGAGATATAGAAGGCATGATGTATGGAACGATGAAATCTTTTGTGGGCAAGAGAGAACCTGAGTGTTGTAGCCAATCTGACATATATTGTTAGGCTATCGAAAGCCATTGTAATCCCAGTTTTGGATGTCAATAAAGAGAATTGTTTCGTATACTCTGTTTTTCCTATCGTTGTTAATATCGAATCAAAAGATAACCATTTGAGAACTTGTCACCTTGCCTTGCACGAGCACAACTCCAGGCTCGTACGGCATCACGCCCCCTGCGAGGACGATGATTCGGGTGATTCTGGGTCGGGACGTGACAAATTGGTATCAGAGCTCTAGGCTCAATTTCCTCTGGACGCTCGCTTCATTACAATTCTAAAAGTTGCCCACCACCACTTGATATCACTCTTGACTCGACTCGATGCCGCACTGGATGTTCCATACAATAAGTCTAATATAAATCGTGAAATTTTGCCGCATGTGTTTTAGAAATTTTATGATGTTTGCTAAGAAAGTCGCGAAGGGTATATTGCATTGAATGCAACGAGCCATAAAAATGTTAGTTGCTGCAAGCACAACAAATTGTGAAATACGATTTGGGATGTTGTTGTTGCAATGTAACATGTTGAAAGAGAAATAAAATGATGCACGAAGTGCAACGAGTTAATGGTGAATATGCGTTAAAATGAAAGTGAGAAGTGATAAGCCAATACCGAATGTGTTAAAAACGGATTGTGCATTGACTTGGAAAATCGAGAGTAATTCGTTGCACGAGGTACGGTAAATGTCGGAAATGATCGTTGCACGATGTGCAACGCGTATTGAAAGTAAAAATTATTGCACGTGGTGCAACGCATATCAAATTAATCGTTACACGAAGTGCAAAGGAAATTGGAAATGAATTATTGTACAAAGTGAAATGAAAGTGTAGGAAATAAATCGTTGCACGATGTGCAACGCGTATCGAAAGTAAAATTTGTTGCACGGGATGCAACGCATATCAAATAAATTGTTGTACGAGATGCAACGTAAGGAAAGAATTGAAATCATAAATCGATAGAACGAATCGTTCGATTGCACACCAAACTTATGTTGGCAAACGAGAACATTGACCGAGTTGTGTCGAATTTGATTTAAGCAAAGTTACGGTTGTGATCAAGCACGATCACTGCGAAAATCGCAAGTCGGAAGAGATTGACGGTTTATACTAAGTATATTGCGAGGAAAATGGCTTGATTTTCGAGTGGTATATGCCATACCACATAGGCGATGAATGACTCGATTCCGAGTGGTATATGGTATACCACTTGTGCGATGAATTGCATCGACGCATTGTGAGAATTGCGGAAGGTTTGTCCACAACGGACGGGAGAGTACCGAGACTCGATTGGAAATTTGTATGACGGTATGTTGATGCAAGTGTTCCTCAAAAAATCGGTTGGGACGATAAGGCGAGACTCGTATCGATGAACGATACGTCGGACGGAAGTTATAAGTTGGTCGAACAACCGAGACTAGCGAAACGATTATGCCTTGATGCAATAATCGGATCGACGGAAAAAGGAAAACTCGAGCTTATGAATGAGTCGCACGAATTGCGATCTCGATAGAAATGTCGGGCGAGGCGAATCGAATCGCATGACTTGCGATCTCGATAGGAATGTTCGGCTAGGCGAATCGAATCGCACGACTTGCGATTTCGATAGAAATGTTGGGCGGTGCAAGTTGTAATCGAACCGCACGATGTGCGACTTCGGTGAAGAGTTGGTTGATGTGAGTAATCGTGCCTAAGAAATAGTTGGTTACGTTACGGCGAAACTCATTTGAGTACGACTGAAAAACACGTAAAACATAGAAGACGAGATCGTATAACTTGAGGGCTCGATGTTGGATAATCGGTAACTCAGTTACACGATCAAAGTATAACGGGATACGGCGAATCGGAGAACGAGTGGATGCGTATGGAAAAGTTTGTTGCGAACTTGGATGTATGCAATACGAGTTAAGTTGACGTTGAAACGGATTCAAAGTTGACCCTTATGCTATCGAAATTGATACGACGTATCGAGATCGATACGTAAGGAAATGTAAGGACGATGTGAGAATACAAAATGGAGTGCGCCTTGCGCTATCGAAATTTTGTAAGTAACAATACAAGAAAGAACGGACTGGTTGATCGTGAACTTTGCGATTGATCGAGACGAGACTATAAGTCATCGACGATTAATCGATGCATATAGCATCTCGTGTGTGTCGACCCGCGAATAAGATAGACTCGAAATCGATACAAGTAGATGTTTCGTAAATTACGGAATCAACGACGGTAGTCCATGACTTGACTCGGAGGATAATTGCGCATCAGTTGCACCGATAGAAACAGTTTTGTCCAAAATTGGGTAGTCGCATAGAATTGTCGGAACGTGATTTGGCTCCGAAATAAGATATAGCATAGTTCGTAGTAAAACTGTCCTTCGGTGATGATCCACAATTATCGAGCGTAGGTTCGGGGCAGCTGACCTTAGAAGACTTGACCGCCAAATCGAATTGAATGCTGCAGACCGTAAGATGACCCATGCGATATCCCATATGAGATTGCACTGATAAAAAATATAACACGGTGCATGTTGACGATAAGTCTAGGCGATCGAAAATTGTTGGAACAACTTTCGATTGACAATGATATAGTTAGATTTTGAGTATTCGTCGGATGAATGCTCGAATGGTTATGTTGGTCGACGATCGAACTTGAAATTTACTAACGAACTTGGTGATTCGAGTAGGCGATTACGAGGAACGTGCTATGCACGAGAGGGAACGATAAGGTAATGACCTATAAGTCATGTCGTTAGATTCGGATTCACCTTGCAATTGAGCTTGCATGAATCAAACTTGTATTCGATGTTGCGAGACGGATAAGTTGGGAATTTGGCTAGTAAATTCCTACTCGTTAGGAAATCGAATGTAAGACGCGTCGTAAGACCTTCATGCTAAGGCGATCGTTGCCTTGATGCACCGTCGCCTTGATGTAAACTTTCATGTCGGATAGATTGTGGCCTTTGTGCAATATCAATTTAAAGTTGCGTCGGGAGAAGTTAAGCACGGAGACTATGTAAGTAACCTAACAGACGTAGTACTGAATGTTGATGCGATTGCAAGTCAATAATGGAAATCGTATCGAGATAAGTTGCATAAGCAAGACTTCGAAAATAGTTGGGTGGTGACTTCGAACGCAAGGCATTGCGGAGACTCGTTGTGATTGGATGCGCGACGGCTCGACGCGACGCATCGAATTGATAGTCCCGATAAAATATACGAAATGAGAAAGGCGATTTTGAATCGCGTCGCGTGCAGTGACTTTATTGAATGAATCACGTATGTAACAATATGCATATGCAATGAAATTACGAGAACAAGTGCTAAGGATAAGTCCGAACGAGAGTATGAGATGGCAAGCATAGGATTAAAATTTATCTGTCAGCTTTGTTCCAATTTGCTACCACTGGAATTGGTCAAAATACATATATCTTCGGGACGCCTTGAATATAGGTATGTATCCAAATCGAGTTGTATACAAAATTCAAATCGAGCTGCAGGGATGACTTTGAAATGTTAATAAAAAGCTTGCGAGATAGTGTGAAACTGAACAACATTGGTAGGACGAGATCTTGAAACGATCTACAATACACTTAGTCGGAGTGTTGGTTTTGGTTCGAGGACGAACCTTGTTTTGAGTGGTATATTCTGTAATGCCCCGCTCCGCACGGCGCATTACGCTGAAGCCTTGACTCAATGAGTCGCGTTGACGCAAGAAAATGTATCGATGCAAAACGATACGAGAGTTAAGTTGTCCCGAGCAATGCATCAAACTAAGTTGATGCGAAGAGTTGCCTTGCCCCGAAAGAATGCATTGAGTTGAATCGATGCGAAGCGCCACGTTGCCCCGAAGGATGAGTGCGTTGAATCAGCTCAAAGATTCTAAGAAATTGAATCGACCCAGGCGCAAGTCCAAATCGATGCAAGTATTGATTTTAGTTGGTTTCGTGTGCAGGTTATACTTTGACGAAAAAATATTAGAGGTCGATCTTTTGACATATTTAGTAAGGGGTCCACGAAATCAAATCGTCGCCTTGTGACGGGCCGAGACTTGGGCAAGCTAAGGAAATTGGACGTATAACTCAAAGAAGCACGAAGTGCTCGAATGGCTAAGTCAGAAGAGTGGCCGTGCAACAAAGTTATAAAATCGAGCCGCATCGGCTCGGCGAAACGACGAAGGCGAATCGACTCAAGGTGGAAAGATTGACTTCTTTTTACTCCTTCATTCGATAATCAAATATATCATTGTATGCTAAGTTAACCTATCGACGCCACGGGCGTGGTCCGATCAGAGATAAATCATAGTGTGAGTCGAACACTAAGTTAGAATAATTGAAATAAAACGTGCATCAATATGCACGAGTCGCTATGGGATATTGGATATCGCTAAGGTGAGCGCCTCGGTACGCAAGCCGCAAGAACATGGGATAACTGTAATCAGCGAGTGCCTTAGTGCACGAACCATACCGTGCCTTTCCTGCACGAGTTAGACGGCTAGAACATTGAAAGACAATAGACGAGCGCCCTAGCGCGCAAGCCCGAACATTGAATGCTAAGTTATAGAACATGGAATACGGTCGAAACGTGCCTACGTGCACGGGATAATAAAAGATGGCTTCGTTGCGAAAGAATACAGTTGTGGCATGAATGTGGCAGAACTGTCGGATATGACATAATGCCTCGAAAGGTGTTCGAGATCTTTGGGTCGTTCGGTTGACGAGCATTGAGTTGAGGCACAATGCCATTGAACATTGAAACGAAGTATGAAACGTGAGAACATAAAAAGTTAACGGAAGCAATACGAGATGATAAAAGTCTGAGTCTTGGACTCAAGGCTATGCTTGGTTGTTTGAATGATAGTGCGTTGCATGGTCGAATGGAATGGACTTGAGATAATTGCGATGATATCTTCCGTGCACGGAACGTTCCCTCCGAACGGGCGCACCGGGGCATCGGGACCGTTCGGCCTAGGAGGGATGTAATCTTTGATAGGCGCACATCTACGAAGTCCGATTAGCACTCGGTCGTAAATATGAGAAGTCGCAAATGATGGTAGGCAGGCGGTAAGTTTCGGTAGTTGGGATAGCAACCCAACCCGTGAAACGCCGGGCTACCCAAATTCGATTTCGAGAGAGAAAAGAAGAAGAGAAAAGAAAGTAAGGAAAAATAAAAGAGAAACTCCTTTAGTCCATTCCAGCGCGGATACGCCTACGACCTCATATAGTTAAGGAACGATGGGTTGAAAGTATAGGCGCGTATTCGTCCCGCATAGAGATCATGCTTAGAGATGCACATATAGCATGATAGGGAAGGAATGCGGCGTATTCACCTTGCGTCGGTGCAAGGGCGAGTACGTCGACTTGGTAAGTCGCATCACGAATCAAACACGAGATTGTTTGTTTGCTTGCCTATTCAATTCGATAACATGCTGCTATGATAACATGCTTTACGCTTTCGCAGATGCCATGAAATTGACCCTAAGGAGAACATAGCAAGATCATAAGCTAAGTTGCATGATTCAACATAAATATTAAAATATCGGTTTGGAAAGATGATCTTTGCTTCAGTACATGCGAGGACGAACGTACTGATCCCCCACCAGCTTCATGCAGGGTGTAGGGAATGGATTGCTCGCGGCGAAGCGTTGCTTGAACGTGTTAAGGCTTGGAATGCCGAAGCGCATTGAAGCGTGCTATCGCATTGACGCTCGGACTACGCAGCTGGATTGATGCGGCCGAGATATAGAAGGCATGATGTATGGAACGGTGAAATCCTTTGTGGGCAAGAGAGAACCTGAGTGTTGTAGCCAATCTGGCATATATTGTTAGGCTATCGAAAGCCATTGTAATCTCAGTTTCGGATATCAATAAAGAGAATTGTTTCGTATACTCTGTTTTTTCTATCGTTGTTAATATCGAATCAAAAGATAACCATTTGAGAACTTGTCACCTTGCCTTGCACGAGCGCAACTCCAGGCTCGTGCGACATCACGCCCCCTGCGAGGACGATGATTCGGGTGATTCCGGGTCGGGGCGTGACATTGTTGAAGTGAGTGCTTAGTGCAGCAGCTTCAGGAACAAGAGTCATCATTGAATTAATTTCTTGCTGCTTCTCTTCTTGCCTAACCAAGTTATGAATTTTTGCAACACTAAAAAAATGTTCCATTAGTAAAATTTGACTCCTAATAGCCGAAAATTGATCATGAATACCTTGCAAGAATTCATTTGCATGGTCTTCTTGGAGTGGAGCAGCAATTGCAGATCCATGCACACAGGAACAATAGATAAATTTTTTAATTCATCCCATAGAGACTTAAGAGAAGTATAATAAATAGATACCGTGGTATTCTCCTGCTTGAAAGAAAAAATTGACTGCTTGAGTTGATAAATTTTGGGTGCATTAGATTGTGAATAACGATCACTCAGGTCCTTCTATATCTCCATAGCAGTGTCAGCATAAAGAATACTCCCACGAATCTCCTGGGTGACAGAGTTGAGAATCTATGAAGCGACAAGATGATCACACCTAGACCACTTTGATTTCTCGTTTGAGTCAATAGGAATTTGGATAGTTCCATCGACAAAGCCAAATTTGTTTTTGGCTCGAAGTGCTCTTGAGATGGATCGCAGCCATGTACCATAATTTTCACCAAAAAGTGGTGGAGAGACAAGGATAGCTGTGGGGCTATCCGAAAGATGAACAAAAAATCATCTGATGATCCTTGAGAATCAATGCTTGAATCAACTGTTCACTCTGATACCATATTAGAAGATAATGAGATGCGTGAGAGAGAAGAAAGTTTGATTTTTGATGTTATTTTCTATTGACAGCATCAACATATAGAAGAGTTTTACATAAATAAATCACCTTAGATAAGGGATAGATACTTGATGTTAGCTAACTAACTAACAAACAATCTATACAGCTGTATAAGGCTAAGTATTGTTGAATAAGCCTTCCAGTCTGTTGTGTAACTGATTGAGATATACATACGATTGTGATAGACGCCACTCCGACTACCCCAGGATACTCAAATCAAGATGTGCTTTCTGTTGGTGATCCTTAGAGGGATCATGAGGAGGAGGATGTTCTACATGTTCGTCCACCGTGTCCTCCTCTATTATGTTTTTTCAGAATAACTTTATGAAGAATGTTTTTTTCAATGTAAGGGCAACATATACGTCTTATGCAGGTAACAAGAGTTGCATGTAACTTTGGTTCACACTAGTAATCTTAATTATATAATTAGTTTCCTTATCGCTGCCTAGGCCTTAGTGCTAGTCCCTTTCTGTAAAACCCCTAAATTTCTAAAAAAAATTTAATTACATTTTGTACCGATTTAAAATTTTATATTGTACGACGCGTAGTCGTATTGTACGTCGCGCTCAAAAATTTTATTTTTGGAAATTGCTCGTCAAGTGCGAATATGCACGAGCGTACTTATTTTAGAAAATCATTTTTATTTTATTTTACACTTTCAAAATACTATAATTATTCTTACTATAAAAAGCTTTCTTGTTTTTATAAGTTATTAATAATAAATATTTTGTATACTAGAAAAGCCTAATTATGTAAAGAATATTTTGCATACATATATTTATCGTAATCATTTATTTGTGTATTTTAAATAAAAATATATTTTCGAAATTATTTAAATATTAATATTTTATTCAAAAAGATTTATTATTCAAAAAGATTTATTATTTTTCGAAATTATTATTATTGGTGTTTTTGGAAAACATATTTTCGAAATATTGGTGACGATTTAAATTTTAATTTAATTCCATGGATACATTAAAATAGTAACTAAATATCTATGTTTAAAATTGATTTAATTTTTAAACTAAAAGGATTTAATTAGATTTAATTGGATTTTGTAATTGAAATTAGATTTGATTTCCTTGAATTAGTTTAATAATTATCTATTGGGTTTTAAATAATCCTAATCCATATCTAATTGGGAATTCCCACATCCTATAAATATAGGCAGGTACTCCTCCAATTTATTTTTCATCCACAACAATATTTCTCCACAAAAAAATTCCCAACCCCGTGCACCGTGTCCGTGTTCCCTCCCCGTCTTATTCCATATTTTTGTACAAGTACATTTATCCTCACCGTGTCCGACACACCGGACACCATTCCTATCAATTCTTCGTGTCTCGCAGGAGACACCCGTCATACCCGACATGACTATTCAGACCAAAATCTTAAACCTAGCCCTACCCGACCCCGTCTTCTCCGCCTCGATCTCCGGCCATCCACCGCAGCGCCACCATCTGCCGGATCTCCAACCACCCCGACACCACCACCAGCGAAACGAACCCAGCCACCGCCAAACCCGACCACGGACCACCACCCCTGTCACCACAGCCAACCCTGCCTCCACCTACAGGACCACCCAGACCCGACACCACCGTCACCACCACCGTCACCTACTCCGGTGACACCCCAACCCACGAATACCAACACAGCAAATAGAGAGACAAAACCCAAATCCTAACTCACCTGGCCGACCGGCGACGCCGAGCCCGCGCGCCGGAGCTCGTCTCCGCCTTCCTCCGCCTTCGCCTGAGATCTACCTCGCCGCCGCGCCACCAACCGGCGAGAATCCCTCGCTGCCGGCGCCGTGCGCCCGTCCGTTTCCGCTGGTCGCCCCCGCCGGCGTCAGCGCCTGTGCTTCTTCCGCCGCTGGAACCCCTTCTTCCTCCAGCGCCGCCTGACGTTGCCCCTCGCCGTCGACAGAGTAAAACCCACGCCGCCGACGCCGGAGCCACCCTCCGGTGAAAGCTCCCTCGATTTCGCCGAAACCCCTTCGCCGGACCGCTCACAGCCTCTCTCCTCTGCCGCCTTCTTCCCACGCTTAGCCGCCCGGTCGACTTCCCCCGAGCCACCGTCGAACCCTCTCCGCCGTATCTTCCGAACCACCGCCGTCCCTCGCCTTCGCGCGCGTACAGCGCCTCCGCCACCGCCTCCAGCCCGACCCCCCTCTCCACCGGAGCGCCGGAGCTCCGCCGACCCAAACCCCTTCTTTCCGACCTCCTCCGGCGCAACCTCGAACCCTCAGCTGTCCCGAACCGCCGGCGACACCGCCCCTTCCTCCTTCCTCCTTCCCCGCAACTCCTTCTTCCTCCGAGCCCTTCTCCTCTCTCTCCTCCATTCCATCGACCGCTCTCTCTCTCTCTCTCTCGGTTTCTCCCGCGCCCCCATCCCCTTTCCTTCTCAAACTTTTTTTTTTCTTCTCCTCTGTAAAAGAGGAGACATCATCCTCTGTAAAAGAGGAGACAGTGCTGCGTTATTTATTTATTTAATTAATTATTTTATTGTTTTTGTTTTGACTAAGTATTGCTGTTATTTGATATTTTGATTTGTTTTTTTTGTTGTTTTCGTTTTGTTGTTTTTACTGTTCTCTTCTTTTAGTACCAGATTATTATTATTTTTATTATTATTATTATTATCAGTATTATTATTATTATTAAAGTGTTTTTTTGTGGTTAATGTTGTTTTGTTAATTAGAGTTGAGTATCAGTTTATTGTCTTGTTCTATTTTCTTTATGATTATTATTATTTTTATATATTATTATTTCTATATTATTACTTGATTATTATTACTATTTTTGACATTGTATTATTATTGCTAGCATCATAATTATTTTTGTTATTGTTAGTATTATTATTATTATTTTTATTATTGGTTTTATTAATAGAAAAACAAGTAAAGTAATTATTGTGTATATATAAATGTTTGTGTTTCTTTTTGCTATTTGTTACCATTAGTTTTTAAAAATATAAAAATAATTATATGGATAGTTATTTGTATTTTATACATAGTAGATATTTTACAATTAATTTTTACAAAAGTTATTAGAGGGCTTGGCCTATAATTGTTCTCAAATTATTTTTAGAAGCCTAAAATAATTCTATTGTTACGAACTTGGAGTTTTTGCCTATAAACGATTTTTGATAAAATATAGTTTCAATTATAAATTGCTTTCTAAATCGTATAATATTTATCTAAATTCCTTTAATTATCCTTCTGTCCGAGACCAATCTCATCCTTCCTATTCCTTCGTCCATTTCGAGACTACCTTATGCCAAACCCAACTAATTTGACCCTTCTGGACTCAATGGAACTGTCCGTGCCACCATCCGAGGACACCATGTATAGATGTTGCATCAAAGTTGCAGATCATGCCACATTGATTATCGCAGCACACCAGGCGTACTACCAGGCAAGACACCTTGCCATTAGCTGTTTAATTATTTTTAGCTCATATTTCATGCATGTCTATTATTTTCTTTATAAACTGTGATACATGGCATAACTGGTTATTTATATTACTGCTGTGTATTATATTTTCTTATAAATTAAAACCTAGATTTAAGGGACCACCTGGTGTGTCGCATTCATTGGCCTTGACACGTTGTAAACACGAAGTTGTGTGTCGTATGTAGAACACGGAAGTGCGTGATTGGCTGGCCACCAGTACGTACAAGCCGTGCGATAGGAATAACCGCTAATAAAGGTTGCATGCTAGTTTGACTTAGCGGTTATAGAGGTTTACTGTTGTGGATACAACATGGTAGGCATTGGGTGGGAAGAACAACTCTTTAATGTATGGGTCATTTTGCCGGTTATCTCCAATGGGAGGTACGGTCCTGCTAGCCGGTTATCTCCAGTGGGAGATACGGTCCTGATTGCCGGTTATCTCCAGTGGGAGGTACGGTCCTGATTCCTGCCTGACCCGGCCCATGCGTCAAAGGTTGATCTTTATTGCATATTCACTATAGTACGGTTAGGTACCCTATTGTATGAGTCATGGCATGGAAAGATACGTCGCCGTGAATTAGTTTACCATCTCCTGTCCTTGTTTGGTTGGGGGGATGGTACGCTCATTCAGTAGGTGCGTATTGGACCGTGTTATAAATTCGATTGACTCATATTATTGAGCGATATTTATTCAGTTTATATGGCATGCTATTATGTGTCTTGTTACGTCCCTCTGAGGACCTGGTTGTCTTGCCAGGTGTGTGCTATTGTCTTTCGTAGGTGCTTTCGCTCTAGCCGTGTTCATTGCTACTCCTCGAGGATGATTGCACTTGGATCGTCTTCGCTTCGCTCGCCAATTCCATTTATTCTATCATGTACTTTTCTTTATTTTGTTGGTAGTGGATTTGTCTCCGCCCAACATATTGTATCAAGACAAATTTATTCTCATTATATGATCTTTTAATTCATTTATTCTTGTGGATGAGATTAGTTGTGGTTTACTGCATTTTACAGCTTATGTATTTATACGAGACTTCCATATATTGGAGTATACTTCGTATAAATACAGCTGGCATGTCGACGTTCCTAGTCCTACGTATTTTGGGACTGGGGCGTTACATGTTTTTGTGGTGGCCCATGCAGGTCAAGATAAATTGTTTGGTTACTTTACCGTACCAAGCAAGCCTGCGTATAGGATTAGAAGTCTAGGATCTCATCCACATACTTAACCTCTTTCCTTGATTTTATCTACCGTTTGACTCATCCATTGCATCTTGCTTGCTTCCTTCCATCCCTATTCTTATCCTTCCTTCGTGCTTACTAGAGGTTGACCCTATTAATTAGCTGTCCCAAACACCATTAGTTTAAATTAAGTTGGGTAGAATACCTTATGACCTAGCAACTCATTTGTCCTTGCGACCTATCTTAGCAAGCCTACTTAGATTTTAGAATTTAGGAAAACCTTAGCCCATCTAGTCAACCAAGCCTTGGTCAATAAAACCGTAGAATAAGGAATAAACAAAACTTAGATCCTTATGACTCTTAGACTACTCATATTTTCCTCTATTTCAATCTTAATCTCGTGCCTATATTTTTACTATCTAGACTAATGATGCTAATGTAGCCTAGTTTTTACAAGCTAAATTCTTTTATCAAGCTTGTTCATGACATATGTTATTGGATGCATCCACTAATATATTGTCTAATCAGAACCGGTGCA
The DNA here is from genome assembly GCA_029216955.1 of Iris pallida. NCBI lineage: Eukaryota > Viridiplantae > Streptophyta > Magnoliopsida > Asparagales > Iridaceae > Iris > Iris pallida. The sequence continues at coordinate 7,767,357 of JANAVB010037018.1, forward strand.
TGATGGTCTGATCAACCGAGTGCACTTTGGTTCGCTTTTATTTATCATTCTACGTGAATGGGAACATAGCTCAACTCGCCCTCTAGAATCCCATCCACGACTGCCTTGACAAATCCTTTAAAATTATTCGATCGTCTTTGAATCACGTATTCATATTCGATAAACGCCTCCTTCGAACTCTATATTGCTTTCGCCTTCAACCATTTTAGAAGGACGAAAACGTGGCACTAGAAATTCCTCTAGCCTTCCTATCGGCTATAACCAATCTCACTCGATGTTGCTATATCTTCACCCTAAACTACTCGACCCTATCGAAACCCTCTAATCGCTTTTAATCTATTTCGCTCTTAATCGTGACTCTTCATTACCCATGACCATGCCGTATTGTTTTCTTTTACGATCTAGATCACGAATTCTTACGGCATGATTTGTGATAGATTGTTTTCCCATCGATACCCTCTTGTGTCCTCTCACCCCCCCTACTAATTCTTAATTTCGAGGACGAAATTCCTTTTAAGTTGGGTAGGATGTAAAACCCCTAAATTTCTAAAAAAAATTTTAATTACATTTTGTACCGATTTAAAATTTTATATTGTACGACGCGTAGTCGTATTGTACGTCGCGCTCAAAAATTTTATTTTTGGAAATTGCTCGTCAAGTGCGAATATGCGCGAGCGTACTTATTTTAGAAAATCATTTTTATTTTATTTTACACTTTCAAAATACTATAATTATTCTTACTATAAAAAGCTTTCTTGTTTTTATAAGTTATTAATAATAAATATTTTGTATACTAGAAAAGCCTAATTATGTAAAGAATATTTTGCATACATATATTTATCGTAATCATTTATTTGTGTATTTTAAATAAAAATATATTTTTGAAATTATTTAAATATTAATATTTTATTCAAAAAGATTTATTATTCAAAAAGATTTATTATTTTTCGAAATTATTATTATTGGTGTTTTTGGAAAACATATTTTCGAAATATTGGTGACGATTTAAATTTTAATTTAATTCCATGGATACATTAAAATAGTAACTAAATATCTATGTTTAAAATTGATTTAATTTTTAAACTAAAAGGATTTAATTAGATTTAATTGGATTTTGTAATTGAAATTAGATTTGATTTCCTTGAATTAGTTTAATAATTATCTATTGGGTTTTAAATAATCCTAATCCATATCTAATTGGGAATTCCCACATCCTATAAATATAGGCAGGTACTCCTCCAATTTATTTTTCATCCACAACAATATTTCTCCACAAAAAAATTCCCAACCCCGTGCACCGTGTCCGTGTTCCCTCCCCGTCTTATTCCATATTTTTGTACAAGTACATTTATCCTCACCGTGTCCGACACACCGGACACCATTCCTATCAATTCTTCGTGTCTCGCAGGACACACCCGTCATACCCGACATGACTATTCAGACCAAAATCTTAAACCTAGCCCTACCCGACCCCGTCTTCTCCGCCTCGATCTCCGGCCATCCACCGCAGCGCCACCATCTGCCGGATCTCCAACCACCCCGACACCACCACCAGCGAAACGAACCCAGCCACCGCCAAACCCGACCACGGACCACCACCCCTGTCACCACAGCCAACCCTGCCTCCACCTACAGGACCACCCAGACCCGACACCACCGTCACCACCACCGTCACCTACTCCGGTGACACCCCAACCCACGAATACCAACACAGCAAATAGAGAGACAAAACCCAAATCCTAACTCACCTGGCCGACCGGCGACGCCGAGCCCGCGCGCCGGAGCTCGTCTCCGCCTCCCTCCGCCTTCGCCTGAGATCTACCTCGCCGCCGCGCCACCAACCGGCGAGAATCCCTCGCTGCCGGCGCCGTGCGCCCGTCCATTTCCGCTGGTCGCCCCCGCCGGCGTCAGCGCCTGTGCTTCTTCCGCCGCTGGAACCCCTTCTTCCTCCAGCGCCGCCTGACGTTGCCCCTCGCCGCCGACAGAGTAAAACCCACGCCGCCGACGCCGGAGCCACCCTCCGGTGAAAGCTCCCTCGATTTCGCCGAAACCCCTTCGCCGGACCGCTCACAGCCTCTCTCCTCTGCCGCCTTCTTCCCACGCTTAGCCGCCCGGTCGACTTCCCCCGAGCCACCGTCGAACCCTCTCCGCCGTATCTTCCGAACCACCGCCGTCCCTCGCCTCCGCGCGCGTACAGCGCCTCCGCCACCGCCTCCAGCCCGACCCCCCTCTCCACCGGAGCGCCGGAGCTCCGCCGACCCAAACCCCTTCTTTCCGACCTCCTCCGGCGCAACCTCGAACCCTCCGCTGTCCCGAACCGCCGGCGACACCGCCCCTTCCTCCTTCCTCCTTCCCCGCAACTCCTTCTTCCTCCGAGCCCTTCTCCTCTCTCTCCTCCATTCCATCGACCGCTCTCTCTCTCTCTCTCTCTCGGTTTCTCCCGCGCCCCCATCCCCTTTCCTTCTCAAACTTTTTTTTTTTCTTCTCCTCTGTAAAAGAGGAGACATCATCCTCTGTAAAAGAGGAGACAGTGCTGCGTTATTTATTTATTTAATTAATTATTTTATTGTTTTTGTTTTGACTAAGTATTGCTGTTATTTGATATTTTGATTTGTTTTTTTTTGTTGTTTTCGTTTTTGTTGTTTTTACTGTTCTCTTCTTTTAGTACCAGATTATTATTATTTTTATTATTATTATTATTATCAGTATTATTATTATTATTAAAGTGTTTTTTTGTGGTTAATGTTGTTTTGTTAATTAGAGTTGAGTATCAGTTTATTGTCTTGTTCTATTTTCTTTATGATTATTATTATTTTTATATATTATTATTTCTATATTATTACTTGATTATTATTACTATTTTTGACATTGTATTATTATTGCTAGCATCATAATTATTTTTATTATTGTTAGTATTATTATTATTATTTTTATTATTGGTTTTATTAATAGAAAAACAAGTAAAGTAATTATTGTGTATATATAAATGTTTGTGTTTCTTTTTTCTATTTGTTACCATTAGTTTTTAAAAATATAAAAATAATTATATGGATAGTTATTTGTATTTCATACATAGTAGATATTTTACAATTAATTTTTACAAAAGTTATTAGAGGGCTTGGCCTATAATTGTTCTCAAATTATTTTTAGAAGCCTAAAATAATTCTATTGTTACGAACTTGGAGTTTTTGCCTATAAACGATTTTTGATAAAATATAGTTTCAATTATAAATTGCTTTCTAAATCGTATAATATTTATCTAAATTCCTTTAATTATCCTTCTGTCCGAGACCAATCTCATCCTTCCTATTCCTTCGTCCATTTCGAGACTACCTTATGCCAAACCCAACTAATTTGACCCTTCTGGACTCAATGGAACTGTCCGTGCCACCATCCGAGGACACCATGTATAGATGTTGCATCAAAGTTGCAGATCATGCCACATTGATTATCGCAGCACACCAGGCGTACTACCAGGCAAGACACCTTGCCATTAGCTGTTTAATTATTTTTAGCTCATATTTCATGCATGTCTATTATTTTCTTTATAAACTGTGATACATGGCATAACTGGTTATTTATATTACTGCTGTGTATTATATTTTCTTATAAATTAAAACCTAGATTTAAGGGACCACCTGGTGTGTCGCATTCATTGGCCTTGACACGTTGTAAACACAAAGTTGTGTGTCGCATGTAGAACACGGAAGTGCGTGATTGGCTGGCCACCAGTACGTACAAGCCGTGCGATAGGAATAACCGCTAATAGAGGTTGCATGCTAGTTTGACTTAGCGGTTATAGAGGTTTACTGTTGTGGATACAACATGGTAGGCATTGGGTGGGAAGAACAACTCTTTAATGTATGGGTCATTTTGCCGGTTATCTCCAATGGGAGGTACGGTCCTGCTAGCCGGTTATCTCCAGTGGGAGATACGGTCCTGATTGCCGGTTATCTCCAGTGGGAGGTACGGTCCTGATTCCTGCCTGACCCGGCCCATGCGTCAAAGGTTGATCTTTATTGCATATTCACTATAGTACGGTTAGGTACCCTATTGTATGAGTCATGGCATGGAAAGATACGTCGCCGTGAATTAGTTTACCATCTCCTGTCCTTGTTTGGTTGGGGGGATGGTACGCTCATTCAGTAGGTACGTATTGGACCGTGTTATAAATTCGATTGACTCATATTATTGAGCGATATTTATTCAGTTTATATGGCATGCTATTATGTGTCTTGTTACGTCCCTCTGAGGACCTGGTTGTCTTGCCAGGTGTGTGCTATTGTCTTTCGCAGGTGCTTTCGCTCTAGCCGTGTTCATTGCTACTCCTCGAGGATGATTGCACTTGGATCGTCTTCGCTTCGCTCACCAATTCCATTTATTCTATCATGTACTTTTCTTTATTTTGTTGGTAGTGGATTTGTCTCCGCCCAACATATTGTATCAAGACAAATTTATTCTCATTATATGATCTTTTAATTCATTTATTCTTGTGGATGAGATTAGTTGTGGTTTACTGCATTTTACAGCTTATGTATTTATACGAGGCTTCCATATATTGGAGTATACTTCGTATAAATACAGCTGGCATGTCGACGTTCCTAGTCCTACGTATTTTGGGACTGGGGCGTTACACTTTCCATCCCCTTAGATGCTCCCCCTGTTTTTTCACGACATTGTCTTGAGCCTCATTAGTGGCATCCCTGCCCGGTTTACAAGGAAGAAGATGAAAGTCTTGACGAGTTATTGAAAATCAACCATTCACTATTCCAGGAAGATTAACTAACTGTTAGTTTTAAATTCTCAACTCTGTATTTAACCTATGAAATTAAACTATAAAATAATAATCTAACCGAGACCTAGGCTTGAACTTGGTTCCCTTAAGACAATATTCGCCCCGCACTGGTGCTTACAGTTTAATGACGATTAGTCTCCCAGGGTACAACGGTTCTTTCATTCGATAACAACACTTCACACTGCAGGAACTCGACGAAGCAATGTAAGTAGTCCATCTCTCTCTTAAACTTAATGCTAGATGGATGAATGAATGAATTCTTTCAGTGCTTCAAATACTTACGCTTTTATAAATGATAAAGAAATACTACATCTTTCCAATAGATTCGTAGAATAGATTCGTACACCTTAATTTTCAATAGGTTTGTTGAATAGATTCGTTGCCATAGATTCGTTCTAACAAAAACAGTTATTATTATTAATTAATATTTCAAATATCATTCACTTTTCCAACAGTCATACAGTTCTTGCCTCCGTCTTTCACGACATTGTCTCGAGCCACTTTGGTTGAAGCCCTGTCCGGTCTGTAAGGAAGAAGATGGGAGTCTTGATGATTTCTTGAAAATCAACCATTCTCTGTTCCCTGAAGATTAACTAATAATAAAGCTTCGGTCATAAAATTCTCGTAGCCTGTTCATGCTTAAAACTACCAATCTTTCAAAACCTTACTAAGTTGGCTATATAAAGGAAAAATCTTTTTTGTTCTTTCTTTTTCTTTTGTATTTGTTACATGTCATTCTAGGTAAGGAATAGTCAAATACCACTCTAAGCTCAGGGAAAATCAAATGCCACTCTAAACTATAATTTTCCATGGAGAAATAACTACCCTTTCTATACTTGAAAATGATACTCATCTAAAAACATGTCATGACCTGCTTCCGAATAATCGGATACGAGTCGGACACGTTCCGTCTATGCTGTGGACACAACATAGTAAGCTGTACTAATCTAAGAAAAACTCCAAGTAATATGACAAAAGTAAAACATCAAAGGCTGCTATTACGTTCCTAGAGTATCACTACACTACTTAGTCAATATTACACCTTTTAAAGAAATAATACCGGGCTAAAACATGTAATCTACAATAATGAAACAAGTACAACATGTGAACAAGTAATGAAATAATGAAGCATGATGAACATGAACTGTAAATGCATAATCTACCAGACTGAAATATGTAATCAGTCTGGATTTGGTTTCAGTTGCTGCCAAGACTCAAACATGTTATAGAGGGGGCACAATCAGTCAAGCAAGCACTCAGACATGCATTCCAAAGTCTTTATTGTTTGATTGGCTTAGTTGAGGATTTTACATTGGATTTACAGTCATGTTACAAATCATGTAAATACGAACATCCAGGCTGTCAACTCCTATATCATATTTGCTTACATATCGTATCGGTATATTGCCTATTGTGACCAGGGGCAATCCCAGACATCCCAAAGGTGACAACCATCTGTATAAACAATATATCTCTAGAACATCAATCAATAGCTAGGTAATCCTACAGGAACACAATCAAGTATATATAAAGACTTCACTAACTAGTTCATCAATCAATACCTAGGTGTTCCTATTAGGGCCAAAATAAGAAGGATATCGGACCAAATTCTGATTCTTTAGCCCTTTTTTAGGGGTATATTATATATAAGGGGCCTCGGCAGATGTTGAGTCAAAACCTGATCAATTTCCAATAACCATTGTACATCGCACCAAATTCCAACTAAACATATCGGAGGAAGTGTAGCTAGCTACTAAAGTATGTGGTAGTCTTTCTGGATTGTCTACAGGGTCCCTTAGGAACTTTATTTCCTAGAAACTTGATGGTGCATGTTCTTATATATATATATATATATATATATATATATATATATATATATATATATATATATATATATATATATATATATATATATATATATGTGAGCAGATCGGCAGTCCCGTCAGCAAAGTCCCGTGGGGGCCCCGCCGTCCTCAACCGTTGGATCGAGCAGGTGCGCCGGCGGGCCGCACGCAGCCGGCTCAATCCAACGGTGCAGGAGGGAGGGGGGAGAGGGCTCTCGCAAGGTTCCGAAGACTGGTCTTTTGACCCGCCTCCGATATATATATATATATATATATATATATATATATATATATATATATTTTTGGAACCAGGTAAATTGTTTCTGGAATCGCTCCCACTGGGATTCGAACTCCTGACCACTCGGGTCGCATGCATCTCTCTTAACCACTAGGCTAGAGGTCATTTGCTATATATATATATATATATATATATATATATATATATATATATATTGAAAACCCCCGTTTTATTCAGCAAGGCTCAAAATGCCGAAGCCCGCAAAGTATATATATATATATATATATATATATATATATATATATATATATATATATATATATATATATATATATATATATATATACTGGTTGTGGATTATTTTATATATATATTTTGGGATTCCCTGGTTTGGGATTTGCAGGAAAGATTATCGACATATTTTCCAGTTTTTGGGTTGACCAAAAATAGAGGAAATGCTGCCGGATTTTTCCGTAAATTTAATTATATTTTAAAAATAAATTTAAAATGGATTTCGAAAATATTATATTAAATATTTGGATTTTGGGCGACGACCGTATCGGTCAATGGGCCCCGGCTAAGTGCAAACGAAACCGGCTTCGCCCGGACGTTGAGGCATTAGCCTAGTCGACGATTGAACCATATCTGAGACTCGATAAATAATTATTTTATCTTTATCAGTTAATTTTATTCATATTTAATTTATTTAAAGTTTAGGACTAACGGCAGTTTTTGTCTTATTTCAATTTATGTAAATAAATTGTAATGGGCATAAGCCCAGCTGGTTGTTAGTTCTGTAACTGTAATTTGGTAGCGTAGGTTTTTGGTTGTTTGCTGGTTTTGCGAGTTTTTGTAGCGTTCGAATAAACTGAATAAAAAGTATTTTCGTATAAAATTAGTAAATATTTTCTCACCTAAAATCTACAAGTTTTTATATTAATTAACGATCATGTATTTCTCACTAAATAAGAAATTAGTTTTATATTTATAAATTATAAAAATACAAAGTTTTAATCAGTTAATCGGTATCAACGAGTTTTCCAAATTGTAAAGTTTAAAACGATCTTTTCCCTCGTTATTAAATCAACGCACCGATAATCGTAATCTTGTTTGTGTTTTGTTAAATAAGAATTAAAAAGGATTAGGACACAAATAGAGATTTCAACTAGCGTAGCTAGATTGGTAACCCTGGAATCTGAGTCAATTTCTCGAATGTAGGAATTCGAGGACGATTCTGAATTCCCGTCTCGAAGTCTTCATCCTCTCCAGTCAAGTCCATTTTGAGGCAAGTATAGTTTGTGTTAGTTTTACAGTTATTTTAATAATTGCTTTACTGCAACTTTAAACCACGATGCAAACACGAAACTCTCCCTGAGAGTACTGACTGCAATTACTGTTACTGATTGGGGACTGGGGGAATAGAGTAATGTTTATGACCACATCCAACTGTAACTTAGAACTGTATTAACTTACCCCTCATACACACGGGGATAAGCCGTATCGTATCAATAGGATACAAATGTAAATCCCAAGCCGGTCATATTCATTGCCTATTCAAATCACACTGTTTTACTGCTAGAAAATTGTTCATTTCTAAACTGTTTAAAAGTGCATGATTCTATTATTCATTTTAACTGTTTTAAATTAGCATGAATTGTACTTTGCTCCCTCCTGACTGGAGACATATTTTTAGGGGACATTGAGGATGTCGAGCTTTTATACAGCAGTTACTACGACCCTGTTCTGTACCCTGTAGTGCTGCCAGAGTCCCCATTGGAGGACCTTGGGACTGAGGCCGATGAACCGGCTGATAGATAGCTTTTCTTATTCAGCATTGTTGTTTATTTTCAAACTCTGTTATTTATTTCAGTACATTTTTCCAGTTGTATTTAATTTCAAGTTTAATAAAGTTTTATTTTCCGAATTTGAGTTGTGACAAATCTAAATGTTGTTGTATGGTTACCTGCTAATGGAACAGCTTACTGCCGCCGTCTCAACAACGGTGCAGGCTGGGCATGATCCGGTTCGACCCAATTATTTGGGATCGGGTCGTGACACAACTCCAACCAAACAGAGGATTTGGTAAATTATTAATTATCTATTATAATTATAATTATAGTTATAACTAATAATTAAATTATTATTATAATTAATAAAATAATAAATAAATAAATTATTAATTAAGGTATAATGATGATTAATAAATTATTAATTAGCTATTATAATTATGATTATAGTTATGATTAACAATTAAATTATTATTATAAATAATAAAATAATAAATAAATAAATTATTAATTAAGATATAATAATGATTAATAAATTATTAATTAAGACATAATGATGATTATAATGGCGATTAATAAATTATTAATTAGCTATTATAATTATAATTATAGTTATGATTAATAATTAAATTATTATTATAATTAATAAAATAATAAATAAATAAATGGTTAATTAGCTATTATAATTATAATTATAGTTATGATTAATAATTAAATTATTATTATAATTATGATAATAGTTAGGATTAATAAATTATTAATTAAGATATAATGATATTATAATAATGATTAATAAATTTTTAATTAAAATTTTAATAATATATTAATTATTAAACTATTAAAAGTAAAATTTTAATTCCGATGAAAATTTATGATAACTAATTATTAGTTATTTTTTATCAAAATAATAACAAACTTTTAGTTATAAAATTTTAAAAAAATAATAATGACTAAGTTTTAATTAACTGTTAGCAAATTTTTAATTAACTATAAATTAAATATTTTTAAAATAATAATTATAAATTAATATAAAGATGATTAATAAATTATTAATTAAACTAATTATTAAATTATAAATTATTAAATATTATTATAATTGTCATTAGAATATTATTAATTAAGATTATAATAAAATAGTAATTAACGAATTATTAATTAATATTATAATAAGTCTAATTAATTGTGATTATAATTGGATATTTATTAATAAATTATTAATTAAGATTACAGTTAGAATTAATAAATTTATTATAATTATGATTAAGAAAATTATATATTATAAATTATTATAAATTATTAAATAATAAATTATTAATTAGTAAATTATTAACTTAGATTATAATTATGATAACTAACTATTAGTTAATTTTTTATTAAAAATAATAACTAATTTTTATTTATAAAAAAATATTTTTTAAAAATAATAGTAATGACTAATTTTAATAAACTATTAGTTAGTTTTGAATAAACTATAAATTAAATATTTTAACAAAATTATTAAAAAATAACTAATTTTTTTCCTCACAAATCCAACCTTTCCAAATCAAAATTTTCGATTTGGCCATACTTTCTATATCCAAATTCATCTCCAACCAAACATAGGATTCCATAGATTTGGCTCCAAATCTATAAAATTCTAAAATCCAACTCCAAATACGCTTTACCAAACGGGCCCCTAATCGATGCTCGATCGAGGAGTTGCATAAATCACCAATTTATATTTATAGATTATTCTAGGTTTTATGAACCAACTAGTTTAATTTGGATACTTTTTATTTTATAAGTACGACATATTACTTCTCTTCAAATTATATGTACTGAATTTGGAGAGCAATATAATTACTTTTTGAGGATTGATATAATTACTTTTCATGTTGTTCTTGTCTATAATTACTTTAGAGTTAGCTGTCTATATAAAGGCCATTTAGAATTTGTGAATGTTAGTTCTGGTTTACATTGGAAAGTCGATGGTGGTGTTCCTGGAAGATGGGCACAATCATGCATGCCATCTTCTACAAGAATGGTATGATATTGTATTGTGCGTTGTGTTTCAATGTATAATGACAATAACAAAAAGAAATACCCGTGACAATATTGATTTGCCACCAAACATATATAATGTACACTACGGTGACAATATTTACCTTTACTAAATATATAAGTATACGGTGACAACAATAAAAGTGTTACTGCAAGTGTTTACAATGATGACATATACTTGTCACTGAACATATACGTTATTGTGACAACAATAGAAGTGTTATTAAAATTGTTTTGTGATATCAAATATCGTCATGAAAATAATTTTTACTTTTTTGTCAAAAAAAATATTTTTTTTTAATTACAATAAAAGCTATTTGTTACAATATCATGTGTCACTTATAATATTTTTAGTGACGCATTTGTTGTCACGGAAAGTAAAGTATCACTGACAACATATTCTTGTCACAGAAGAGAACTTTCTGTGACAACAACTTTTAGTCGTCACTTATTCTTTTATCTACGGAGGTATATGCTACGAAGGTGCGTCATCACTGTACTCATCACAGAAGATGTTTTGTGACGAGTTTCGTAACTTCTGTGACAACTTTACATGTCACAGAAACCATGTTTTCTTGTTGTGAAAACTACCCTCTCATTTACAGCTAACAGTTATTTGATTCAGTGCAAAGACCAATTTCTTTTATTTTTATCAACCTGAAAGAGGGCCGGGCGGCCTTCAACATATCATCTTCTTCCTCCTTCTTCTTGTCGTAGTGTCACGACCCGCACCCTAGAGTAAGGGAACGAGACGTGGGTACGTCCAGCCTACACGGTAGAACGCTGTCCTAGGTCACAACATCTAACAGTTCAAGGTAATAAACAGTTATACTCCCCGAATGGGGGTGACATAACAGAATATATCTCAATCACAACTAAGGTAGAACATGAAAGGAAGATAGATAGATAATAAAGGTGCAAGATCCAAATCCACAGGAAATACAAATAGAGAGAGACTAAGTGTCTATGATAAACTCCACAATATCCAGACATAATACAGATCCAGAATATATACAACTCAACTCCAAATACTATGAAATAAGATAAACTAACTATGGAGCAACAGTCTCTACTGCTAAGGGATCCGACTGAAAATCCGGATCGCAAGTGTCCTCTAAGGCTGTCCTATAGAAAGTGTCTAAGCAGGCCTCCTCCTCGTCCTCTGTAAAATTGTCAACAGGTCCAATCAGGACGGAAACGAGCACATATCTTTCAAAACAGTTCATAGCAGGTTAGGAGTATAAAGCATGCAATAGAGTAAAATACATAAAGTGTTGAAAAGGAAGTACGAGTAAACATGAGATATTTTGTAACTGAAAGTAAATACATGATAGTAAAGACTGTAAGTGGCTACGTGATTTAGAGTACAATATGGTTATGTAAACGGCTTAGGAGCACATGAATACAACTAAGAAGCACATGAATACCTACTGGGGATAGTGTTCACATAACCAATTCTACTCACTCCGCCCCAATCAATACTCAAGGATCCATTCAAGTTACATTATAGGCACATGAATACAGCTAAGATACGTGAACTCATGTAATGAGTAGTACATGAGGCACATGATAAAGCACATGAAAGCACATGAGAACATGTGAATACATGAACTAGTACGAGTACAAGGAGTACCTGATGCACATGATAAAGTACATGAACATAAAATACCCGATGCACCCGTAGAGGGATAACATCTCAGGAAAGGATCCATATAGTACTAATCCGTGAAGATACGTGTCAGCATCAAGTAAAGTAATCTAGATCAAGAGTATAGTCCAGACAAGTTTAAAAAGATCAGAGAATGTGCTCGCCTGCTAACTGAATGTCCAAGATGAAGGTACTGTTCGAGGAGTGGTGTCTGGCTCCTATTAGAACAGCACAAGTCACAACAAGTCCAGAATATTAATAAGATGCACTACGATGCATACTACATGAATCTAGGTCAATCTAGACCAAAGTCAACTCTTGGTCAACTCTGGTCAACCCTAGAAGTCAACTAGGTCAACCAAGTCAAACCTAAGTCAAACTAGGCTATACTAGGCTAACAAGGCTATTCTAAGTCTAACAAGGCTATACAAGTCTAATCTAGACTCTACACTGACACACAGACACTCAAATAGGCCATAGGCTAAGAGACTAGGCCATAGGCTATATCATGCCTAGCCAACCTACAAATTACCTATACACTATATGCCAAATATATATATATATATATATATATATATATATATATATATATATATATATATATATATATATATATATATATATATATATATATTGAAATAACGTATAGGCAACTCTAGAGGGGGGTGAATAGAGTTTGTGTCGATAATCACCAAATAAAAATTAACTCTATATCACCTCCACAAAATAACTATCAAGATAGTAAATAAATCAGAGAGAAATGCGGAAGTAAATAAAGACCATAAGAGCATACGCAAACACAGCAGTTTTAACCTGGTTTCCCTCGTGGAGGACTAGTCCAGGCCTGAGAACTCTAGCTCAGGATTAAATCCACTATTTATGAAATAGTAGTTACACCCCGTGCCTTTTCTTCAGAAGAGCACGTCAACTTCTTACAGATTCGCAGTGGCGAAACTTGGAATTGTCCAAGTGACTTTTCTTTCCTCTTGCACACAACTTCTAGCTGATATCGCACTGAGCACCTTGGGCTAAGGAGAGTTGTGGCTTAGGAGATATGGAAGAATGAGGCTTTGAGTAGTGGAGCTTAGAAAGCTTGAATATTTGAAGGTAAGAGACTGATTTGAAATGAAAGAATTTAAGCTCTATTTATACTACTCTGGGGAGGCAAAATTCGGCTAGAATTCTGCCCCAAGAATCAAATTTTTGAACGTTGGACAGCTTGTAGCAAGCAGGCCCTAAAAATCAGGGTGCTAGAAATCAGGGGACAGAGTTCGGCCCGAACTCTGTGTGGAGGCAGAGTTCGGCCCGAACTCTGTCTCCAGAAGACAGAATTGGTCCATTAGGCTTTTGGGCTTTGTGGAGCTTGGGCTTGGTTCAGGAATTGGTCCGTTTGTATGGTAGAGCTTGGAGAGATATGTCTAGGGGTTGAGATGACACAGTGCGACTCAACGTACACATTCTCCTAGACTCAATAAATTGAAGATTACAGACTTGAAACAAATAGGAAGACCAAGAGCCCTTTGATGACGCCTTTGTTCTGATATTTGTACAATCCTGAAGACGTCTTTTTCCTTGACAGCAGTCGTCCGAAGATAAACAGATCTGGAAATCTGAATACCTTCGGGGGCTTCGCCCCCGAACCCCCGACGAGGGGCGCTGCCCCCTCGACCCCTGTCCGCTGTCTTGCCTCCATCTTTCACGACATTGTCTCGAGCCACTTTGGTTGAAGCCCTGTCCGGTCTGTAAGGAAGAAGATGGGAGTCTTGATGATTTCTTGAAAATCAACCATTCTCTGTTCCCTGAAGATTAACTAATAATAAAGCTTCGGTCATAAAATTCTCGTAGCCAGTTCATGCTTAAAACTACCAATCTTTCAAAACCTTATTAAGTTGGCTATATAAAGGAAAAATCTTTTTTGTTCTTTCTTTTTCTTTTGTATTTGTTACATGTCATTCTAGGTAAGGAATAGTCAAATACAACTCTAAACTCAGGGAAAATCAAATGCCGCTCTAAACTATAATTCTCCATGGAGAAATAACTACCCTTTCCATACTTGAAAATGATACTCATCTAAAAACATGTCACGACCCGCTTCCGAATAATCGGATACGAGTCGGACACGTTCCGTCTATGCTGTGGACACAACGTAGTAAGCTGTACTAATCTAAGAAAAACTCCAAGTAATATGACAAAAGTAAAACATCAAAGCCTGCTATTACGTTCCTAGAGTATCACTACACTACTTAGTCAATATTACACCTTTTAAAGAAATAATACCAGGCTGAAACATGTAATCTACAATAATGAAACAAGTACAACATGTGAACAAGTAATGAAATAATGAAACATAATGAACATGAACTGTAAATGCATAATCTACCAGACTGAAACATGTAATCAGTCTGGATTTGGTTTCAGTTGCTGCCATGACTCAAACATGTTACGATCCAAAACTCTGGCTCTTAGGTCGGGTCAGCCTCACTTAGTTTAGTAGACTGGTTTTGGCCTAAATGATCAAATTGCAGCTTGGTTGATTTCTGATTCTGACCAATCTCCAATTCCTGGTGGCATTCTCAGCTTCACCCTCCAATTCCTGATCAAATTGCTGTCGTGCGGACCAATGCTATTTATCAATCTTAATGATGTAATGGACTTAGGTCTTCCGATTCTCAACTAGTTAGCCTCTTGCTGAAAGCTTTGCACCGAAAACTGAAGACATCTTAGCTCCATATACTATGCAACACTCGTCCATAATGTTCTGTTTTATAATCATATATATTTTCCCTCTCATTGTTATTAACTTAACTATGATTTTTCTTATTAATTTTGTAATTTTATTTTTCCTGGTTGCAATGACTATCTTGCCTTTGGATTATCGATACAAAGGTCAGTCTTTTTCTTTCTGCAAAAAAAAAAAGCCTTTCCTCGTAATTTCTTAGATGTTACAGGAGGAAAACGAAATATCAAGAAAAAAAAATGAAGGAAATAGAGAACAACTCACCCATGCAACACACATGACAGATCTGTTCTCAAGTGGCATCATAATGCTAACTTGACAAAGCATGTCCGAAGGCATGTGTCGTGCCAGAAGTTTGGAGACATGTCATACATGTGTCGGTCATTGATGGCCAAAATTGTTCTTGCTTAACAACGGATAGCAGCCACTTTGGTCTGTTGGTCCATTTGTTGGAGTTCTCCAACCCACACAATTTTTTGATCTGCACATTTTAGGACATGAAGATTGTGATAAATTGTGTGGATCCACATCTGGACTGCTTACTGATGATCTTTTTGTAGTATATGCGCATTTTTCAGACTAAGGACATGTTCATAACCGATAGCTCCACACACACATTAATAGAGAGAATTGTAAATGGTCTAAACTTGGCATTCATCAGATCATCAAGTCAATTTGTTTTGTGAATTCCATTAGAACTCGTCCTTAATTCTTGTGCAGTGTAGACAATACTGGAGCTATGAATATTTTGCAGGTGTGGATTTTGTGTAATGACTGCAATGATACGGCTGAAGTATTCTTTCACATTATCGGCCATAAGTGTGGCAGTTGCAGTTCCTACAACACTCGAACAATTGCTCCTCCAACGGAGCACACCTCTCAGCTGCAGAGTGAAGGGCTGGACAGTCCATGTTGCATGCATTCTTGTGCTAGCCAGAACACCATTACAGGCACTCTGTTTTCTTACAACAGGAAAGTTGAGGGAGGGCCTTCTTCAGACTAGTTATCGATTATATGTTTCCATTTACGTTTGCATTATGACGACATTGTCTCTTCGAGTATTTGAGTCATTGTTGTGAGTACACAACAATTATTAAGATGATATAGAATTGAATTAGATGATATAGAATTGATTAGATGACAAAGTTGAGGGAAACTTGTAGTTGTTGTAATGGTTGCAAGCTAATAGAATTGATTAGATGATATAGAATTGATGATTGTAATCACACATGGACATGGTAGACTCTTTTTTTGTAATGTCTATGATAATTTGGTCATTAGTATGTATGAACGCTCTTCTCCCTTCTTTCTGTGGCTTTGATTGACCTCTGGCTTATGGAATGCAATAGTTAGAAAGTGATGAGAACAACATGAGGCTTAATAGGAACCTAGAGGTTCTTAGCCATGGGGGAATGGCATGCAAGGACATGAATGCAGGGCTGAAATCTGCATCAAATGGAATTTGTGTATAGTTCCAACAGGATTAAGTGTGGTTCATGTGAAAGCAGCTTATGAACCAAAACCTTTTGTCCAATTCTAGGCAACCATGAGGATGAGGTGCATCAAAGTTTGATTGCATTAATGTGGTTGTGATTTAGATTTTACTTTGGTTACGCAATCGTTAGGAATAACCTGCTCTGAGTATCACACAGTTTTGGATTTCAGAAGTAAACCTGAAATATTGGTTTCATCCGAAAACGAAACCTGGCACCCGTTTGGAAACTTTTGTAAAATTTAGGGCGTAATAGTGGGAAAACCTTTGTATCGGAACTTTGTTGACTGGAACTACCATATAGTTAGATTTTTTGGGAGGAAAAAAAAAATCTAACCCACTAGCAAAAATAAATTTCTGGCCCATGCAGGTCTCGAACCTGCGACCTTGGCGTTATTAGCACCACGCTCTAACCAACTGAGCTAATGGGCCAGTTAAATTAAAATGGAAATCAAACCAATATAATCCTAAATACAAATTCTTCATTGATTCATCAACCACTCCATGCATTTGAAGTAACATGACAATCCGGTTGGTTCGTATGCACGAAAGACATGACAAGCAAGCACTCCGACATGCGTTCCAAAGTCTTTATTGTTTGATTGGCTTAGTTGAGGATTTTACATTGGGTTTAGAGTCATGTTACAAATCATGTAAATACGAATCGGTATATCATATTTGCTTACATATCGTATCGGTATATCGCATATTGTGACCATGGGCCAATCTCAGACATCCCAAAGGTGACAACCATATGTATAAACACTATCTCTAGAACATCAATCAATAGCTAGGTAATCCCACAGGGCCACAATCAAGTATAAAGAGACTTGATTCTGTCAGAAAAATTAGGATAACTTGGGCCTTCACTAACTAGTTCATCAATCAATACCTAGGTGTTCCTATTAGGACCAAAATAAGAAGGATATCGGACCAAATTCTGATTCTTTACCCCTATTTTAGGGGTATATTTCGAAATCCGGCTATATAAGGGGCCCCTGTAGATGTTGAGTCAAAACCTGATCAATTCCCATTAACCATTGTACATCGCACCAAATTCCAACTAAACATATCGGAGAAAGTGTAGCAGCTACTGAAGTATGATGGTAGACTTCCTAGATTGTCTACATGGACCCTTAGGAACTATATTTCCTAGAAACTTGATGGTGCGTGTCCTTATATATATATATATATATATATATATATATATATATATATATATATATATATATATGTGTGTGAACGGATCGGGAGTCCCGTCTATGGAGTCCCGCCGGAGCCCTGTCGGTTTCGACCGTTGGATCGAGCAGGCACGCCATAGGAACTCTCTACCCCTAAGGAACTCCCTTAGGAACTGTATTTCCTAGAAACTTGATCGTTCGTGTTCTAGTACATATATATAAATGACTATAATTAATATTCAGGATGACTATTTCACATTGATGTCACTCACACAGTCCTTGCTCATATGTGATTTTGTTATTTTCTTTCAGTTTCAAGAAGAAAATGCAACTCATGATCAGAACCCCTCCCCCATCCCCACAAATTTGGATCTCATTCAGCAATGTCTTTATATCTGAATGTGATATCTCCAATTCAAGTCCCCAAATTTGTATCTCGTTCAGCAATGCTCTTTGTATCTAATATGTTATTATCCAATTCAAGTTCATCATTATGTTAAGTGATAACAACAAAGCCTTTACCTTAAATTTCTGGGTCGGCTTTTTGAATCATCTTCTTCTAGTTAAGGGTCATATCCTCTATAGAAAGCTAACAAAATTATACTAAGCGATCGACTCACCAAGCTTCTCGGACACACAAATAATGTTCGTCATACTCCGAAATATTTTCCACATATGTTAGGAATCTCATCCAACACCACCATACCTGACGATCATAGTTATTTTTTATTTTTTGGGACGATCATAGTTGACCTATCTAATCCAAGTACTGCCTTAGCCCCTAGAGCTATTTTGTCACTTTGCTTTTTCATGATCAACTAAGATGCCCAGAAATATATGACTATTTCTTTTTCCCTGCCAGAGAGATTTTTCGCAGTTCATTTATACAAAAAGCAGAAAATAATGGAGATGCGGGGTATCGATCCCCATACCTCTCGCATGCTAAGCGAGCGCTCTACCATCTGAGCTACATCCCCTGCTTGTTAGATTCTTCAATGACATTGTAATTATATGGAAACGTGGAACAAAAAAAATTAGCAAAACATACCTGTCTATTCCTATTGCTCTTTTTACTGAGTTATATTTCTTTATGCAGAATGTTCTTGTGGAATTGCTTTGGTGGTACTCGAAGTTATACCCAATTAACAACACAGTACCTAATCTATTATTCCTTACTTAAAAGTAACACACGTTCTAATTATGGTGTATTACAGTCCCTGTAGCCAATTTCCGTCAAGTGCCTAACAGAAATGCCGACGTGGCTTCCCAACTCGGTAACTGAGTGTACACGTGTGCAGTCCACGTGTACACTCAACAAAAAAGGGGTGGGGTCGGAGAAGTGGCTCAATTCCCGCCCTCTCCAACTCTCTCTCTCTCTCTGTGTGTATCTCTTCCTCTTCCCAGGACCGACGAACGTGCTAGAAGGGGCGACGACGATCTGCTGAAGACGAGGAGAGGCGACGACGATCGGCCGAAGACGAGGAGAGGCGACGATCGGCGAATCGCAGATGGGTACCTCTCTTCCCCCCCCCTCCTCTCTCTATCTTCTTCTTCTTCTTATTTTTCGTCGAATAATGAGTTTAGGGTTTTATTCTTTTCATTTCATTCTGAAAACCCTAAATGAAGAGCACGAACTGAATTTAGGGTTCTGTATGCACCGAAACACACTTCGTTAGGATTTTATTCTTTTCATTTAATTCTGAAAACCCTAAATGAAGAGCACGAACTGAATTTAGGGTTATGCATGCACCGAAATTATTTGCACGAAGTGTGTTTAGGGATCATCTTATTCGATTCTTCAATTTAGGCTTTGAAACTTTTATTTTCATTACGAAATTAGGGTTCTTCCTGTTCAACTATACATGCACCTGTACAGGCACCTGGTCGAAATTAGGGTTCTTTTGTTAAAATTAGGATTCTTTTGTTAGAATTAGGGTTGTTATGTTAAAATTATGGTTATACCCTGCCTATACAGGCACCTGTGCCAAGTGCATAATTGTGCACTGGCCTAAGGCTGGTCAAACACCTGTTGTGGTGTCACCTACTCACTGCTAACACCAGTAATTTCCTTACTTGATGCCACCAAAGCACATGCTAACTGACCAAGTCACAAGAACTACTTGTGGGCAAGTACAATTGTGTATCCCTGTCCTACTGCTGCTGTGCAACATACTTTCTCTCCCTTTTAATGCACACTGCACATGTGCACACCTAACAGCAGCTACTGGCTGCTTCACACATCCTGAACACATGTGCACAAGGTTCATCTACACTGCAGGGCAAAGTCCCTTTTTCACTCTACATCTATGAAGACATCTAACTACTTGTCCATATATGCTTACATACACCAATGTGCATCTGTGTATCACATATCTCACCCTCATGGCCTTCTATCTATGTGTCTATCCACCCTCTAGTTAACTGGTACACACACACCCTGTAATATATACACATATTATCTATATAGACAGTAATTGATCTACATGTATATAGACATGAATATAGGTGACATGATTTTATAGACAGTAATTGATCTAGTTAAATGGTACACACACACCCTGAATATCTACATGTCCATATATGCTTACATACACCAATGTGCACTAGACATGAATATATAGCCTTCTATTATATAGAATGTAATTGATCTACATGATTTTATAATTTTATATAGACATGAATATATGATTATATGTAGACATGAATATATATGGACATGAATATATGTGACATGGTTTTATCTAGACATGAATATATAGCCTTCTATTATATAGAATGTAATTGATCTACATGATTTTATATAGACATGAATATATGACTATATGTAGACATGAATATATGATTATATATAGACATGAATATATGTGACATGGTTTTATCTAGACATGAATATATAGCCTTCTATTATATAGAATGTAATTGATCTACATGATTTTATATAGACATGAATATATGATTATATGTAGACATGGATATATGATTATATATAGACATGAATATATGTGACATGGTTTTATCTAGACATGAATATATAGCCTTCTATTATATAGAATGTAATTGATCTACATGATTTTCTGATTTTATATAGACATGAATATATGATTATATGTAGACATGAATATATGATTATATATAGACATGATTATATGATTCTGTGCTAACAGGTAGTTTTAAAATTAATCTACAATATTTTGATGGAGAAGTAGTTTCAAAGTGGTTTGAGGTTGATACTGTGTCATTCAAGATGATTCATATGTGGGTTAAGTTCTTATATAGAGGAAAGTTGATGTATTACTGGAAGGAGGCAGGTAAGGAAGTTAATTCTGGTCTACAACGACTTGACAATGATGCAAGTGTCATTGAAATGGCTCAAAATGCTATTGAACATGGGAGTGGGGAGGTAGATGTCTATGTCATGCATATGGGAGATGAAGAATCTGAGTGCCTTGCTGACTCAGAGCATGAGACAATTGAGGTGCATGATGACAGTGATGAAGACCTACATGATGTTGATTTTGCTGCCACAGACCAACCTGAAGAAGTGGCAGTTGATTTTGATCTTGGTGCCATAGACCAACCTGAAGAAGTGGCAGTTGTTGATCTTGATGTTGGGGAAAATAGTTCTGACCCTGATATGGGGTCTGGAAATCCAAAAATGAAGATGAGGGATGTTGCTGCCACATACCCACATGGAGCTGAAGACATGACAGGAGATGCAGCTGATGTAGCTGATGTAGCTGCCACATTCCTTCATGAAGAAGTTGACCCTGAAGAAGAGGAAGCTGATGTTGAAGATGAAGGATTTGAAGAAGGTATCAAAATACATGTTCCTGATGGTCATCTATTTGATTCAGATTATGATGAAATGGAGGGGGATGAGGACTTGCAGGAAGTCTTAATAGAGACTGGGCAAGTTAATGATGATGGGGTATTGCAGGATGTTGAAGCAGGAAAAATAAGAAAAAGCAGTACAGGCAGACCCAAAATGAAGCCCAAAACACTAGATGACAGTGCTTTAGAAGCTTCAATTATATCTGCAGCATGTGAGGGGGAGAGCAGTGATTATGGTCCTCCATCAGATGAGATTGTTAGTACTGAAAGCAGCTCTGACTCTGATTTTGTCAGTGAACATCCAAAGATGAAGTTTCCAAGATTTAATGCAAACAGGAACATGGATGACCCTAAATGGCAATTGGGGCTACAATTTAAAGATAAAGATGAGTTCAAGATGGCTTGCAGGCAGTGGGGCATAAATCACAAATGGCAAGTTTGGTTTCCAACCAATGATCACAATAGGGTCAGGTGCAAGTGCTATACAAAAGACTGCAAATTTTTCATTTTTGCAAGCAAGTTGGACAGAAAAGACAAAGAAAATAAGACTTTCCTTGTCAAGAGCTACAACTTGGTGCACACTTGTGACAAGGTTAACACCAACTTTCATTTGAGTTATAAGGTGATTGCAGAAATGTACATGAATGAGTTTAGAGATGACCCAGGGTGGGAAATTAGTCAAATTGTTAAAAGAGATGACCCATGGCCAAGCTCAGTAAGAAAGGCCTGTGTAAAGTAACATGCAGTGTTTGTGGGTCACATGCCTATAACAAGAGGTTCCATGGGGTGAATGTAAGTATGTCGATTTGTACTTACATTCTATGTCAAGATTGTTGTATATGTAATTCTTACTTTTACTAATTTTGCAGGCTGGAGGAAGCAAAGGCAGTGTAAGTGCAGAATACACTACTGGAAATGAACAACATACAAGTAAAAGAGAAGAATTCCCAACTGTAAGTATCCTTTACATTAGGATATTCATCAGTGACTGTTTTGACTTGTATGAATGTTTTGACTTAATATTATTCATCAGTGACTGTTTTATTGCAACTTGTTTGAATGTTTTGACTTAATATTTTGATCACTGCTTATTGATCAGTGAATGTTTTGACTTAATGTTTCTGCTCAGTTACTGTTTTAGGCTACTGAATTTCTAATCTTGTATATATATGCACCTACATTTCAGGCTGGATCTTCAAGGCAAACTGTTAGTGATTTGAATGTGGATGTCAGCAGTGCACCAACCACACTTAGGTTGATGATGGATGTAAGTACATAAAATTCAGTGATCAGTTCATTAATATGGTCTACTTTGTTCTACTTTGTCCTACTTAACTTTGTTCTACTCTGTTCTATTGTCAATGATTGGAATTTCTTGTTGTTCTACTTTGTTATCAGGGTACAAGTCAAGTGGTCAATAATACAGGCCTAAGCAGTGTGGGAGCTTCCAACCAATCTCGATATTCAGGCCTTGGCTCTATTGATGGAGGCTTAGGTGTGGGAGCTTCCAACCAAGATATCTCAGCAAGCCAAAGGAGCACAGCAGCAGCCCCAACTCATCCAACTTCAACATTGCCAAAGAATAGTCAGAGGAAGAAAGCAAAGGGCAGAGTGGTACCATCAAGATACATCTACCATCTAAGAAAAGCAAAAACTGAATTACAAGTGTCTAGACTAATTTGGACAACACTAATTTTGTGGTTCACAACTGAAAATTTTGCTTTAGTCCTATTTCTTTCATAGGTGAACCAAAAAGCATGTAATGACATTTGATGTAATTATTTTGAGCCGTGTTTCTATCATCTGGACAATTGTGTGGCCATTTAGAAGGCCTAATATGTACTGGATTTATGTTTCTGGACAATTGTGTGGCCATATAGAAGAAGGCATAATATGTACTGGACAAGTGGTCAATGATCTTGTGTTTCTATCACCAGGACATTTGTGTGGTTGGCAACTGGATTTGTGTGGTAATGAGATGTCAAACTGGACAGTCTTTTAAATGCAGTCTTCTAAATGAGATGTCAAACTGGATTTGTGTGTTTCTATCACCTGAACAGTCTTCTAAATGCAGTTGTACTCTGTGTGTTTCTATCACCTGGACAGTCTTTTAAATGCATTCTTCTAAATGCAGTTGTAGTCTTTTATGTGGTTGTAGTCTTTTAAATGCAGCTCAGTGGTTGTAGTCTTTTAAATGCAGCTCAGTTTATTTGTAATCTTTTATGTGGTTGTAGTCTTTTAAATGCAGCTCAGTGTATTTGTAATCTTTTATGTGGCTAATATTAAATGCAGTCTTTTATGTGGCTCATATACATGAAGGCTCATATGTAATGCAGTTTTTAAAATGCAGTGGTAGTCTTTTATGTATCAGTATTTGTGTGAAATGCAGGTCACTGGTCCTACTTTGTGTGAAATGCTGCTGCAGCGTTAGTTGAATGTGAAAGCTAAAACATATGTAGCAGGTTATGATACATAATTTGAATAGATGTATATATAATTTGAATGGATGTATATATACTTGCTCAAAATATGACTTCTATTATACAAAAGAGAACCATTACAATAAACTTGAATAGATGTATATATAATTATAACATGACTCAAAATATGACTTCTATTATACAAAAGAAGAACCATTACAATAAACTTGAATCTCAGCGAGATGAAAATCCAGAACCATTCAATACACCATTCAATACATCATTCAATACAACATCAAAAAGGTTAACAATTCCAGAGGATGAAAATCCAGAGCTTGTTTACAGCTACAAAGCCATTACAACTTCGATCCATAAACTACAAGTTTTCTAGTCATTACAACTTCAACTTTTAGTCATTACAAGACAAATACGAGTTTACAATTACTCCATCTTAAATCTTCCAAATTTCTTCAAAATAGTCCCATACATTTCAAGTTGTCGTTACGCTACACGGTGTTCAATTTCAACTTCCAATATGATCTCCTTCATGATATCCTTGCCTTGTCCCGAAGAAGTAGTAGCTCCATCATCCACCATTTTCTTCTTTGTCTTTAAGGTCGTAGCTTCTTGCATCCATTCAATGTATTCACAACCGGGATTTTCCCTCTACACGTATTGAAAAAGAAATTACAATTATAAGTTACACATTACTAGCAAGGAATAATAATTATTTTATATTAATGTACAAAGAAAAGTATGTTTCACTTACACTAGTAGATAATGGACAACAGTAGAATTTTTGACCTAAGCTCCTAGGCACCTTTGATGTTCGTATTTTGCAAAATCCGGCTTCGCAACGACATAACCGAAGTTCATCAGTCCAACACCAAAAATCACATCCTACCTCCTTTGCACATTTTAAAAATTGGTGCCCACGATTCCAAGGTGTATTTGCAGTGAATAATTTGCACGGAGAAGTTCCTTCGCAATTACATGGGATCTTCGCAAGATCCCATTCCTTTTCACTTCCTTCGTTTGCAGCAATTTTGTCAGCATAAACATTTTCAGATCGGCTCTTCTTTTATTTTAGGGTTTCCACAATAAATTATTGAATGACTTACACAATAAATTACTTTAGGGTTTCCATAATAATAACTACTGGTTAGGGTTTCAAATTTTAGGGTTTCAAATTTTAGGGTTTCGGTAATAAAGAGAAACAACGTGAGATTCGAAAATGATGAAGAAGAAGAAGGGAGCAAGGGAGAGTGGTACCCATCTGTAAATGCTCCGTAGCGTCGCCTTCAGCCGCAGCCCTCGTCTCCTCGACGTCCGCGTCTCTCGGTGGCCTCGTCTTCTCGTCGGAGTATGTCGATCGAATAGAGAGAGAGAGACAGATGAAGGTCAAATAAGGTTATAATAAGTTGAGTGCACACATGGACTGCACACGTGTACACTCAGTTACCGAGTTGGGAAGCCACGTCGGCATTTCTGTTAGGCACTTGATGAAAATTAGCTACAGGGACTGTAATACACCATAATTAGAACGTGTGTTACTTTTAAGTAAAAAATAATAGATTAGGTACTGTGTTGTTAATTGGGTATAACTTCAAGTACCACCAAAGCAATTGAGCCGAGTTTTGGAGATCCTAGAGAGGAAATGTGCAATATTACTATCAGTGAAGTGGAAATGTGCCTATGTTGGTGTGTTGTGTTTCCTTAAATTCTGTGGAGATACTGGAGAGGCATCCTAGTGCAAAGCCATATTTTAATCCAAATCTTAGTAATTGTGTGGAGAAGCTATCCGGACATTGAAGTTTCCATATACTGGACGACAAATGTTGATAGGCTAGATTGAGTCTAGGCTGGGCCTCCCAGGCCCATGTACTACAGCGGACCGGACCGGACCAGGTCGGGTCGAAAGGGTGAAAGCATGAGTCTAGTCTAGCACGTGGCCTATGTAGATAAAAATGTAAGAGAACTATATGATAAAAATGCATTCGTAATTAATTTCTTCCATTTTTTTGATTCATCAAATACAAAATATCTTTATATACCCAAGTTCCAGGAAGGGTGTCGGCATTCTATATCCATCTTTCTATACACAACTATTTTCAACACATTTTTTATGTGTCCTTTTCTTCGGGCCGGCGAGCAACGCCAAGGGAGGATTACAATCGTGTCCATTCCCACCGGTGCGCCCGATGTACCCAACCGACTACACCCCCATAGACCTTTTTAGCACATTTAAAGACATAATATAGTGTGGAGCTATATCGTGCCGGGACGAACCACGGGTCGGATCGGACCTCTTTTATGGGTCGAGATATGAGCCAGATATAGTGGACCGGACAGGACCGGGCCCACAATTAACTGAATCGAACTGGCACATGAGTCATTTTTCGGGCCGAACTCGTGTCGGGCTGGCCAGCTCGGCCGATTAACAGGTCTAACTGAAAGTGAGTTTTGAGAGTGCAACCTTCAAACATTCCGTAAATATTGGAAGTTATTGAAAATGGGAAATCCAACTCAGCGTACTCTCAATGCTATAAAAATTTAGAATAATGCTATTCGTAATTTTTGTAATTTTCAATTGTCCCTCCATATACAGTCCTCATTATGTGGCATCTAACATAACAAACTTTAAAAATAAAAATAAAATTAGTATTAAAATTTAAAAATTGATAATTAATTTTTGTGTTAGAGATGACATATTATTTAACATGGTACGTCATCTCTTCTTTGCCTCCATTAAGTCCGTTTCTCTTCTCTATCATCTCTTTAACATTGTTATGCCTCCTCTCTTTACGAATATTTACAACAAAATACTAGGAGAAGAAAACCCCAACATTTAATTTCCTCCTCTTAAACCTAACACGACGATAACATGGTACGGTGCTACATCGTCACCCTCCGGAACCTTACGTCTAAATTAGAATAAGAACAGAAAATTGCATATACAGTCATGGAATTGATAGAAATTGCTCTCAGAGCAAAGGTGTTCCCGAAATTACATAGAAGGACATGAAACGCCCTTTTAAAGAGTGTATGTGCCTTTCTTTACTAATCATCGGATAAACTGGTTTACTTACGAATTAAATTAAATGTGAAAGAAACGTCGTTTTAAAGGGCGTTTCTATGCTGTGGTGGTTGGTTTTTGGTAGTTGAGAGTTGAATAAATGATAAGAATAAATGACTTTGTTGGGTGAATTAAATGATACCGGTTAAAAAAAGCGGTGGGGGGTGGGATTAAATTTTTTTAGGGAAAAAAAATGCAAAAGAAAACTGAAAACAATTCTTAGAAAAAAAAAAAGAAATAGAAAAATAAAAAATATAATAAAAAAAACCAAAAACAGGAAAAAGAATTCATAAAAGAAACCTAAAAAATTGTATTTTATGTTAATCTAGTGTCTAGATTAAAATAATTATTTAGATTTAAATATATATTTAGTTAACCATATATAAAACCTTAAGAAAATTATAAAGACAAAAAAAAGATTTTTAGAAAGGCAAAAAAATAGATTTTTAGAAAACCGAAACAATTCTTAGGAAAAAAGGAAACAGAAAAAAAAATATAATAAAAAAGAAAATAGAAAAATAAATCGTAAAAGAAACCTAAAAACTTTGTATTGTATGTTAATCTAGTTGTTTGGATTAAAATAATAATTTAGATATGAATATTATATTTAGTTAAACATATCTAAAACCCTAATATAAATCCTAAGTTACAAACTTGCAATTTAACTAATTTATTTACTGTGAGAAAACCTTATTAATTTTCTATATTAAAATAAATACTCATTTTAATAATCTACGCGTTTAAAGCCAAAACAATAACTCAGAAAATCAAGAAAAAAGCTACGCTACACAATACAGGGGCACAGCTAACAAAATAGGAATATGGGCTTATGCCCTTACAAACTTTACCTAAATGAAATAAGAGAAAATTAGTTAGCTCTGACTAATGTCCCGTATTTTAAATATCAAAAATAAAACTAAAATAAATTAAATTAAATCTCAGGAGTCTCAGACTTGGTCCAAACGTCATAGTTAGCTAATGCCTCAACATCCGGCCTGACCGGTTTCGTTTGCATTTCGCTAGGGCTCACGGAACGGTATGGTCGTCGCCCAAAAATCCATTTAAATAAATAATTTCCGAAAACCGATTTGAAATTCTTTTATAAAGTTCTATAAAAATTTGGACAGTATTTCCCTTATATTCGGGACAACCCAAAACTGAAAAAATGTGCCAAAACACCCCACACATATCCCAAACCAGGGAAAACACATTTTATAGAAAATATATTATCAGAAACATTTCCGAAGCCTAATCGGAAATCCTGTAATTTCGAATATCCAAACCAACCATAAAATATCACAGAAACGTCTCCGAAAAAATCCGAAATCACTACGTCGACCTAAAATCGAATTCCCGGGAGGGAATCGGGGACCAATTCTCATCATCGACTACTGAAAATGGAACGGGACAAAGGAATTATACCTTGGGTTGCTCGGCTAGAGCTCTCTGATGATAATAATAGATAAAAAGGAACACGCCGACAGTGGATCGGTTCGGGATAGCGCCTCGCTGGGGTACGGCTGCGCTGGACAGCGGGACATCCCCTACATATTAAATTTGTCTAATAATCTTTTCATTATATGTAAAACGAGGAACAAAACTAGCAAAACATACCTGTCTATTCCTATTGCTCTTTTTACTGACTTAAATTTCTTTATGCAGAATGTTCTTGTGGAATTGGTGCGCTGATGAATGAACAATCTGTGCAATATTACGAGTTTTGGAGATCATGGAGAGGAAATGTGCAATATTACTAGCAGTGAAGTGGAAATGTGCCTATGTTGGTGTGTTGTGTTTCCTTACATTCTGTGGAGATCCTGGAGAGGCATCCTAGTGCTAGGGCCGGTCCTGAGTTCATATATAGAAAATTAAATTAAAAGTAAATTTTAAAAAATGTTAGCTAAGAATAGAACCTAGGACCTCTAGTGTGTAAATTTAACATACCACACTACACCACAATTGTTTTGTGATAAAAGAGGATCATGTTACGTATTAGTTCTATTTTCAATACAAGATAACTAATATGAAACCCCCCCCCCCCCCCCCCCCCCCCCCCCTCCGGGGATGGCCGCCTTGGGCTAGGGCTGGCCCTGCCTAGTGCAAAGCCATATTTTCATCCAAATCTTAGTAATTGTGTGGAGAAGCTATCCGGACATTGAAGTTTCCATATTGAGATAGAGTTGTCAAGTAGGCCGGGGCGACAAATGTTGATGGGCTAGATTGAGTCTGGGCTGGGCCTCCCAGGCCCATGTACTACAGCGGACCGGATCGGACCAGGCCGGGTCGAAAGGGTGAAAGCATGAGTCTAGTCCAGCACGTGGCCTATGTAGATAAAAATGTAAGAGAACTATTTGATAAAAATGCATTCATACTTAATTTCTTCCATTTGTTTGATTCATCAAACACAAAATATCTTTCTATACCCAACTTC
This sequence comes from Iris pallida, assembly GCA_029216955.1. NCBI lineage: Eukaryota > Viridiplantae > Streptophyta > Magnoliopsida > Asparagales > Iridaceae > Iris > Iris pallida. The sequence goes on from JANAVB010037018.1 coordinate 7,796,877, forward strand.
CAGGAAGAGGTGTCTGCATTCTATATCCATCTTCCTATACACAACTTTTTTCAGCACACATTTTTTTATGTGTCCTTTTCTTCGGGCCGTTGAGCAACGCCAAGGGGGATTCAAATTGTGTCCATTCCCACAGGTGTCCCCGGTGTACCCAACGGACTACACCCCCATAGACTTTTTTAGCACAGTTAAAGACAATATATAGTGTGGAGCTATACCGTGCCGGGACGGACCACGGGTCGGACCGGACCTCTTTTATGGGTCGAGATATGAGGCCCTGAATGTCCGGATATAGTGGACCGAACAGGACCGAGCCCACAATTAACTGAACCGGACCGGCACATGAGTTATTTTTCGGGCCGGACTCGTGTCGGGCTGGCCAGCTCGGCCCATTAACAGGTCTAACTGAAAGTGAGTTTTGAGAGTCCATCCTTCAAACATTCTGTAAATATTGGAAGTTATATATTGAAAATGGAAAATCCAACTCAAGCGTACACTCAACGCTATAAAAATTTAGAATAATGCTATTGGTAATTTTCGTAATTTTCAATTGTCCCTCCATATACACTTCTCATTATGTGACAGCTAACATAACAAATTTTAAAAATAAAAATAAAATAATTATTAAATTTTAAAAATTGATAATTAATTTTTGTGTTAGAGATGACATATTATTTAACATGGTAGGTCAGCTCTTCTTTGCCTCCATTAAGTCTGTTTCTCTTCTCTATCATCTCTTTAACATTGCTATGCCTCCTCTCTTTACGAATATTTACAACAAAATGCTAGGAGAAGAAAAACCCCAACATTTAATTTCCTCCGATCTTAAACCTAACACGACGATAACATGGTACGGTCGTCACCTTCAGAACCTTACGCTTCAAATTTGAATAAGAACAGAAAATTGCATATACGGTCATGGAATTGATAGAAATTGATCTCAGAGCAAAGGTGTTCCCAAAATTACATAGAAGGACATGAAACGCCCTTTTAAAGGGTGTATGTGCCTTTCTTTACTAATCATCGGATAAACTGGTTTACTTACGAATTAAATAAAATGTGAAAGAAACGTCGTTTTAAACTATGCTGTGGTGGTTGGTTTTTGGTAGTTGAAAGTTGAATAAATGACTTTGTTGGGTGAATTAAATGATACCGGTTAAAAAAGTGGTGGAGGATGGGATTAAATTTTTTAGGGAAAAAAATGCAAAAGAAAACTGAAAACAATTCATAGAAAAAAAAAATAGAAAATATAATAAAAAACCAAAAAGAGGAAAAAAAATTCGTAACAGAAACCCTAAAAAATTGTATTTTATGTTAATATAGTGTTTAGATTAAAATAATTATTTAGATATAAATATATATTTAGTTAACCATATATAAAACCTTAAAAAAATTATAAAGACAAAAAAAAGATTTTTAGAAAGAAAAAAAAAAGATTTTTAGAAAACCGAAACAATTCTTAGGAAAAAAGGAAATAGAAAAATAAAAAATATAATAAAAAAATAGAAAATAGAAAAATAAATCGTAAAAGAAACCTAAATTTTTTTTGTATTGTATGTCAATCTAGTTGTTTGGATTAAAATAATATATTAGACATGAATATTATATTTAATTAAACATATCTGAAACCCTAATAAGAAATTATAAACCCTAAAAAAATTATAAACTCAAAAAAGAAAAAGGAAATTTAGAAAGTAAAAAAATAGATTTTTAGAAAACCGAAAACGTCTCCTAGGAAAAAAAGAAACCTAAAGAAACCGAAAACATAAATAAAAATTCGTAAAAGGAACCTAAAAAGGAAACCTAAAAAAATTGTATTGTATGTTAATCTAGTTGTTTAGATTAAAATAATTATTTAGATATGAATATTTTATTTAGTTAACCATATCTAAAACCCTAAAAAAAAGTTATAAAGCCAAAAAGGGAAAAAATAGATTTTTAGAAAAGAAAAAAAAATAGAAAAAAAAATGCTAATGAGATTAAATATAATAGTTTAGTTGAATGCTAACTATTAATTAGATGAATTAGAATAACAATTAGCTTAGCCAGCCGCGGATTAGATGAAAAGCAAGAAAACGCCATTTTTACGAGCGCTTTGGGCCTCTTCTGCAAATATTCAAATTTTGTTGCTTTTCTAGCAATTTCTTCCAAATATAGTACTCGATCCGCAATTCTCTGGAATAAGAATGGTGCAGTCTCCTCCTCCTCCTCCTTCGGAACCTGCATCTCAAAATAATAAAAAAAATCAGTGCATAGTTAAATTATTTAAGAGCTATTCAATGATCATCTGTCATATGGATTGTTCTGATTTGGGAAAAGTAAAGCCTAGTCTGAGCGAGAGATGCAAATTGTCAGTATTTCTCTCAAAAAAAAAAAAAATGACTGCTGATTTTTCTGAGAAATGAGAATAAAAAAAAATAATTCTTAAAAAATATCTTGGAGATGCTGGGTATCGATCCCCGTACCTCTCGCATGCTAAAGCAAGAGCTCTACCATCTGAGCTACATCCTCATTTTTGTTACAATTAAAAATATAATTATTCAAGAGAGGAAATCATAAACATTACCTAAAAAGGACTGGTCAATCGATACATTATGTTGCCTTAAAGAGAGTTGCAAGTACATACCTCGTCATATGTATTTTGAAGAGCTTTGCTATGTCTTTAACAAAATAGTTACAATTCTCTTACAACCGCCACGTGTCGGACTTTGATTGGAGGAGAGGGGTAAGTGGTGGGATCAGATGGAACTCATGTAGCAGGGGGTGAGAGGGGAGGTAGGACTCGATGAGACCCATACGTAAAGGGTGGGAGAGAGAGAGAGAGAGGTTATAAGAAGATTGTAAGCACGTGATTGTAGACTTAGCATTTTCCGAATTTTGAATCGAGAAAGGTCCGAGCTCTCTAGCCTATAGTGGTATTAGAGCGGACACCCGGAGGGGCCTGCAAGGTTCGAGCCCCCAAGTTGTGTGTGTGCGTGGGATTTCAAAATTTAAAAAAAAAAAAATTCGAAAAAGTAACTCGCCATGGCAACATTGCTAACTTGGCGGCATGAGCCCTTTTTAAGCTTAATAAATAATTTCGGGAATCAAATTTGGCATGCGAAATACTATATAGCCGAGAATTCTATATTCCCGGAAATCAAATTTCAAGTAATTAAATTTCCTGAGAAATCACATTTCCATGTTTGGTGACTATATAAACATTCCCGGAAAAAAATAAAAATGATAAAAAAGAAACTAAAAAATGAAAAAACAAAAAACAAAAAACGACAAAAAGAAAAAGAAAACAAAAACGAAAAAAAAAACCCGACCAAAAAAAAAGATAAAAAGACCAAAACGACAAAAATGATAAAAAAGACAACCAAAAAACAAAAAAAAATGATATAAAAAAAGAGAAAAAAGACAAAAAAAAACAACAAAAGCAACAAAAATGACAGAAAACAACAAAAAAATATTAAAAAAAAGGACAAAAACAAAAAAAATGACAAAAAAAGAAAGAAAAACGACAAAAAAAAAAAAACAAAAAACACAAAAAAAAGAAAAGGGACAAAAAATAAAAAATTACTATAAAAACGATAAAAAAAAACCTACAACAAAAAAGATTAAAACAACAAAAAAATAATAAATGACAAAAAATAACAAAAGACAACAAAAAAGGGCAAAAACCGGTAAAAAAACGACAAAAAAGTGACAAAAACTACTAAAAACGACCAAAAACACAAAAGATAACAAAGAACGATAAAAATCGGTAAAAACGACAAAAAAAAGTGACAAAAAGTGACAAAAAATGACAAAAACAACAAAAAAATGACAAAAAAGCAACAAAAAAGACAAAAAACTACTAAAAACGACAAAAAGAGATCAAACCGACAAAAAGACTAAAAATGACAAAAAACGACAAAAGACAAAAATGATAAAAATGACAAAAAATGACAAAAAATGACGAAAAGCGACAAAAACGACAAAAAAGACAAAAAAACAAAAAAAATACTAAAATCGACCAAAAGAGACCAAACCGACAAAAAAACGACTAAAAATGACAAAAAACGACAAAAGACAACAAAAAATGACAAAAATCGGTAAAAAACGACAAAAAATTGACAAGAAGAGACGAAAAACGATTAAAAAAAGGAGAAAAAATGACAAAAAGTAACAAAAACGACAAAAAAACTACTAAACACAACAAAAAAGAGACCAGACCGATGAAAAACGATAAAAAACTGCTAAAAATTGACAAAAACGGCAAAAGACAACAAAATGACAAAACTTGTAAAAACGACTAAAAGAGACGAAAAACGAAAAAAATAACAAAAACGACAAAAAATGACAAAAAATGACAAAAAGGACAAAAACGACAAAAGGACAAAAACTACTAAAAAATGAAAAAACGAAAAAAGGTAAAACCGGTAAAAAGCGACAAAAAAAGAGAAAAAAGGACAAAAAACAACAAAAAAACGATAAAAATGACAAAAGTGAGAAAAAGTGAAAAAAACGACAAAAAGGGACAAAATAACAAAAAAACGAAAAAAACAAAAAAAAATACTAAAAATGACAAAAAGCGAAAAAAAAATTAAAAAACGACAAAAATGACCAAAATGACAAAAATTAACAAAAACGACAAAAAATGACAAAAAACGAAAAAAGGGTAAAAAATGATCCAAAATTAGAAAAAAGTTTAAAAAAAAAAAAAAATTTCCGGGCAAAAAAAAAAACCCACATATTCTTAAGGTATAGGATTCCCATATTTTATGGGTAAACTATTTGTCCGGGTATTTCTAATTTCCGAAAATAAATTTTTTAAAGCCCAAATAAATGTAGTAATAGATTCGCATCCTAAATTTTTTTGAAAATAAAAAAAAATACCGCGTACCAAATGCCCCCTAAGGGTATGCTCATCCAATTTGATCAGACTCCCGAGTCCCGCTCGCTTGCTTAGTGATTCACTATTTACTCTTAACTGGTCAAAAAATATTTTTTTTTACCAGAAATTGAATCACTCTATCTGCCTTTCACTCACTTGTCGGGGTCGGGGACCTGCCATCATTCTGGTCGCGTGTAGAAATAGACGTTGACTTGATGTCTGGATCGCCTCCCTTTCGACGGACATTGTGCGACTTGATTTACTTAGCACTGACACAAATACAACACAAGATCTGAAATAAAACTCGGCACTTGTTTTCTTATGGATTCCTGGAGCTAGGCGTTCGCAGAATCAGTCGATATCCAAAGTGAAGACGCACTTCTCAGATCAGTGACGGCCTCTCCAGCGGAGCTAGGCGTCGGGCCCTGGATGCGCTAGCGATCGGCACATTAGGGGAGTGCTTGCCCTGGTTTCTCGACGATAGATATGCGACATGGACACTTCACTGGATTTGATGTGTCTAGTGGATTTCATTACATAATGAATTTGCAATATGTCTATAGAAGATTCACGATAGAAACAAACATATAAATAAATTAGATTTACATGTCAAGAAGACATTGAAGAAGCACTCTCTTTCTCTCCTTCGGTGACCTTTCCCTTGCCTTCCTCTTCTTCTTCTTCTTCCACCACGACGGTCTCTCTCGGACCATCTGTATCATTGCTGCTTGATTCTCCTGCACTTAACCCTTGCTTCGACGCGATTTTCACTCCGCCATTGCCATCCGAAACCTTCCTCTCTGCCTCCACTTCCTCCGTATTGATCACCAACGATGCTGTCTCCACTATCGCCTTGACAATCTCTGGAGTGGGCGAGAAGTAGCCCACCGAGGCGGTGACTCCCTCCATCGCCTCCTCGTCCTTCCTCGAAGAGAGTAGCGGTCAGGGGAGCCCGTTGCGATGGACTTTCCCTCCTCCTCCTCCTCTTCCAGTGCTACGAGAGCACTAGCTAGAGCCGCATCCTTCACTTCAACAACGTCCTCATTCCCCTTGACGTCTGTTGGTTGATCTTCTGCCTTGTCGACTGCTGTGCTCGCGTCTTCTATGGCAACAACGGATGGCGGTGGCGATGATGTTGCGTTGTTTGGTTTGTTCGGGTTCTTTTTAGGTGGCTCTTTGAGCTCACCGTATTGTCGGTGGCCACATTTGTATCCTTCGATGGACCGCAACCCATGAGTGTGTCTGTGTAAGTAAGAGAGAGAGAGAGAGAGGAGAGAGAGAGAGAGAGAGAGAGAAAGAGAGATGGGGTTGAGGTTTGAAGAATAAGGAGGAGGTTATATAAAGGGAAGGGAAGGAAGGTTGGAAACCATTGAACAAATTTAGAAAGCGGACCGTTATGACAGTTAGGAAGGAAGTGTCATTCAAAATTGTCCAGTTTGGTGCCAACAAATAATCATGGGTTTATATTTCATTTAGGTCAAATTATTTCTAAATATACTTCGTTGTGTGTAGTTTTTTTTCTTCTTTTTTTCTTCTAGGTTTATTATAAGGTTTAAGGTGTAGAAATATATTCTTTTATAAAATTCATTGGGTTTTTTAAATTTCGTGTGTGAGACCAATCACCTCTAGTTCAAGTTGTTGAGGCAGAAATCACCTCTTTCATTTACTCGAATTCGAATCAGAGTAGGAACGTATTATTTCTTTCATTTAATAAACGGTAGAAGTTGAGGTAGTGGACCCCCGAAGCACCGAGTTATCAACATTTACAAGTTGTAACACTCCCATCAAAGTCATAAACACATTTAAGAACTTTGAATAATTCTAAATGAAATACAGTTTGGAGAAACTATGGGTCACAAATTACTATTTTTCAGCAAAAATTCCATTTTTTCATGACCATGTTGTTGCTACGATGGCACGATTCTTCGATCCCACGTATGATGTGGAAAAATAGATAAATTTATTTAATTAACCTTAATCGATACTCGATCGAGGTAAGATCTTAATCGATACACGAGTGACTAAAAAACTTTAATCATTTACAAGTTCGGTTAAGGATTGCAGAAAGTGTAGCATAGTAAAAAAACTACCCTCTCATTTACAGCTAACAGTTATTACATTGCAAAGACCAATTTCTCTTATTTTCATCAACCTGGAAGAGGGCCGGGGGCGGCCTTCAACATCATCATCTTCTTCATGTTTCCGCCTGCTGTAATAGGCTACATGGTCTACTACTTCTATATCAGTTTTTTTTTTTCTTGAAATTGTTATCATGATAAGCCCACCATTTACTAAGAACGACGAACCATACTTCCCTTTCAGCATTGTGACGACTTCGGAGGTCGACGCAAAGTACCTCACGACCGTGACCCTCACCACTGTCCCCTACGTGGACGCTATTTAGAAGATAATGAGGTGCGTGAGAGAGAAGAAGTTTTGATTTCTGATGTGTATTTTCTATTGACAGCAACAATACATATAGAAGAGTTTTACATAAACAAATCATCTTAGATAAGGGATAGATACTTGATCTTAGCTAACTAACTAACAAACAATCTTTACCGTTGTATAAGGCTAAATATTGTTGAATAAGCCTTCCAGTCTGTTGTGTAACTGATTGAGATATACATACGATGTGGATGTCAAGAACACCCAACTTGCGAACCAATCTTAAAAAATATCTTTTCCAAGAGGCTTAGTGAAAATATCTGCAACTTGAGATGAGGATGGAATATAACGAGTGATTAATAGTTTGTCTTGAATCTTTTTCCGCACGAAATGACAATCGAGTTCGATATGCTTTGTTCTTTCGTGGAAGCAGTATAATTAGAGAAAAAAATGCAAAGAGGAACTGACATGATAGTTGCACCGGAATCAATGATCCACTGAGAATTGGATGAACAATATAGTGCTAATTCCTGTTAAATTTGCTTGTGTCACGACCCGATCCCAATAATCTGGGTCTAGTCGGATCATGCCCAGCCTGCACCGTTGTTGAGACGGCGGCAGTAAGCTGTTCAGTAGCAGGTAACCATACAACAACACTATATTTGTCACAACTCAACTTCGAAAATAAACTTTATTAAACTGAAATTTAAATACAAATGAAACTGTTCTGAAAGGAAATACAGAATTTGAAATAACAAAATACAGAAATAGAAAATCTATCTATCGGCCTGATCATCGGCCTCAGTCCCAACGTCCTCCTGTGGGGACTCTGGCAGCACAACCGGGTACAAAACAGGGTCGTAGTAGCTGTTGTAAAACCAATCTGTATCATCAATATCCCCTAAAAATATATCTCCAGTCAGGAGGAAGCAAAGTACAATTCATGCTAATTTTTAAACAGTTAAATAAGTAATAGAATCATGCAGTTCTAAACAGTTTTAAAACAGGAACAGTTTGTTACAGCAAAATAGTGATTTGAACAGGCAATGAAATATGACCGGCTTAGGTTTGTTACAGGAAGGATAAGGGATTTTTGTTACAGTAGTGGTCATAATCATTACGCTATTCCCCAGTCCCCAGTAGTTACAGTACAGTACTCTCGGAGAGAGTTTCGTGTTTGCATCGTGGTTTAAACTTGCAGTAAAGCGATTAAATAAATAATTGTAAAATAACATAAACTATACTTGCCTCAATAAAAATGACTGGAGAGGTAGTCGACTTCGAGACGGGAAGTTAGAGTCGTCCTCGAATTCCTACATTCGAGAGATAGACTGAGAGATTAGGTTTACCAACCTAGCTATGCTAGTTGAAATCTCTATTTGCGTCCTAGTCCATTTTTAGTTCTTAAATTAACCAAACACAGAAACCACGATTTATTGTGCGTTGATTTAATACGAGGAGAAATGTCGTTTTAACTTTGAATTCGGAAAACTCGTCGTTGCTAGATTATTTATGAAAACCTGGTATTTTCTATGAATATAAATATAAAGCTAATCTTTCTTAATTTAGTGAGAAATACGTGATTTTTAATTATTAATAAACTGTCAATTTTTAGGTGACAAAATATCAATTAATTTTATACGAAAATACTTTTAATCATTTTAATCGTTAAATAGCAAAAACTCGAAAAAACTAGAAAATGACAGGATCTAAGCTATTACAGTTACAGACCAGCCAGCTGGGCTTATGCCCATTATAATTTATTTACATAAATTGAAATAAGATAAGACTGACGTTAGTCCTAAACTGAAAATATTAAATAAAATTTAAACAGAAATTAATAGTAAAAATTAAAGGTAAAAAGTAGAGTCTCAGATATGGTCCAATCCTCATCTTGGCTAATTATCTCAACGTCCGGGCGGGGCCGGTTTCGTTTGCACTTAGCCGGATCCATTGACCGATACGGTCGTCACCCAGAAATTAAATATCGAATAAAATCCAAAAATTATTTTAAATTCATTTTAAAAATAATTCAGGATTTATGGAAAAATCGGGCAGCATCTCCTCTGTTTTTGGTCAACCCAAAAACTGGAAAAATGGCGCCGATAATTCCTGCAAGTCCCAAACCAGGGAAAAACCCGAATATTATATATATATATATAATATCCACAACCAATCCACAGAATAATCGGGACGATCCGAAATAATTTCGGAAGTCCGATTCCAATCCACAAATCACAGAACGTTTCGGAAAATTCGGAAAGCTAACACATACCAAAAATTCATTCCTAAAATATTTCGGGAATCCAAAATAATTCACAGGACCTTTCTGAAAGTCCCGGAAAATTACGTCGTTGCTAAAACTGAATTCCCAAAGGAAATCGGGGACCATTTCATCATCGACAAAGATAATAAAAATAGTGGGACAGGGGGTTATACCTCGGATTGCTCGGCTAGAGCTCTCAGATGAAAGATAGAATGAAAATAAGCTCCGAATCAGCGACGTATTCCCGAAACAGTGCTGAAATTGCAACGTCGACGAAGAACGTCAAAGAACGCCAAAGCTAGGGCACGGCCAGAACAAGCGAGGGAAAGCTCGCCAAAGGGAACTGACCAGGGGCGCTGCGACGAAGGACAGCGAGCTAGGGCACGGCCAGGGGCGGATCCGCGGGGCTGACGTGGGTCGGCAGGAAACGCCGAAGGGAGAGGCGCGCTGGACAGCGGAAAGCGCCGGCGAGACAGCGGCCAGGGGCTGCCGCGCAAGGGGGCGCGCTGTCGGGTTCGCCGGAGGGGCGCGAAGGGGTCGCGCGAACTCGGCCGTGAGGGGGCGGCGCTGTCGGCGGGACAGCGGGTCGGCTCGGGGTGAGGGCGTTGGTGATGGAGAGTTAGGTGGGAAGAGAAGAGTTTGTGAGAATGGGGGTTTGGGTGCTTCTCTTTTGGAGAGAAAAAGGAGAGCTCTGTGAAGAATGAGAGCAAAGAGAGGGGAGTGGAAATTATAAGAAGAAAGGAGAGGAAAGAGTCTACTGGTTGGAGAAGAATGGGGAGGTGGGGTGTGCGTGTGTAGTCCAGAGAAGAGTGGGGAGAGAAAAATGGGTTTTTGACTAGAACGTGTGTGTGTGTGAGTTGCTGGTCCTACGGGACCAGCCATAAAATATATATTTATTTATTATTTTTTTTTAATAATAATTGCCAAGTCAAAATCAGATTGTAAGAATGGGATTGGGTTCGGGCTCAGGCCTGGGTCTGGGTTTCGGACTCGGGTCTGGGTCTGAAATCAAAGATCCTTGTTATTATTATTTTTCGAAATCATTTGCACTCAAAATATATAATAATAATAATATTTACTAATAATAATAATAAAAAACACTATTTAATTAATCACAAAATAAATGGGTTTCAATCTTCCCTCCTTAGAAAATTTCGTCCTCGAAATTTAAAGTAAGGTTAGGGATTACCTCAAGTCTCAAACAGGTACGGGTACTGCTCCCGCATCTGGTCTTCTCGCTCCCAGGTCGACTCGCCTGGTGAGTTGTGCCGCCACATCACTCTGACTATTGGCGTCACGGTGTTCCTGGTCCTCTTCTCGCCTTGGTCCAAAATTGCCACTGGTTTCTCCGGCACTGTGAGGCTGGGTCCAATCTCCAGCTCTGAATGGTCCGAGATATGGCTCGGGTCCGAGATGTAGCGTCTCAGCTGCGAGACGTGGAAGACGTTGTGGACGCCTTCGAGACTTGGGGGTAGAGCCACCCGATATGCTACTTCTCCAATCCTGTTAAGTATTTCAAATGGACCAATATACCTGGGGCTTAACTTTCCTGCTCTGCCGAAACGAATTGTTCCTCTGGTAGGCGAGATCTTCACAAATACACTGTCGCCTTCTTCAAACTCCAAAGGCCGTCTGCTGCAATCGGCCCAATGCTTCTGTCTGTCTTGGGCTATCCGGAGCTTGTCTCTGATCATTCTCACCTTCTCTGCTGCTTCGGTCACTATCTCAGGTCCAAGCAACACTCATTCTTCGACGTCGTCCCAAGCAAGAGGGGTGCGGCAAGCGACGTCCATAGAGTGCCTCGAACGGTGTCATCCCGATGCTAGCTTGGTAGCTGTTGTTGTAAGAGAACTCTACCAAGTGCAAATGATCTTCCCAAGACCCTCCAAATTCCAGGACGCAGGATCTCAGCATATCTTCTAGCGTCTGGATGGTTCTCTCCGATTGCCCGTCAGTCTGGGGGTGGTAGGCGGTGCTGAACTTCAGTTGGGTTCCCAAGCTGTCATGCAAACTCTTCCAAAAGTGAGATGTAAATCTAGTATCTCTGTCAGATATGATACTTACCAGAACTCCATGAATCCGGTAGATGTGCCGCATGTACAGTGCTGCCAACTTCTCGGTGGATAAACCAACCTTGAAGGGGATAAAGTGAGCTGACTTCGTCAGTCGGTCCACTATAACCCAAATGGCATCCTTCCCTCCTTGGGATCGAGGCAGTCCCGATACAAAATCCATCGTGATGTGCTCCCATTTTCACTCCGGAATGTCAAGCGGCTGCAATAATCCTGCTGGTCTCTGTCTGCTGGCTTTAACTTGCTGACAAATTAAAACATCTAGCCACATACCTGGATACGTCCTTCTTCATTTCGTACCACCATACTATAGTCCGTATATCCCGGTACATCTTGTTGGCTCAGGGTGTATGGAATACTGCGACTGGTGCGCTTCTTGCATCAGCTTGTTCCTCAGTTCGCCAGTTGGTACGCACAGCCTCGTACCATTCTTCAATGCTCCATTGCTGGCGATTGAGAATCCTTTAAGTGTTCCTGCCAGCACTTGTCTCTGAGTTTGCAAAGCGTCTCGTCTTGGAATTGTGTCTCCTTGATCCTGTCCATAAGACTCGAACGCACTTGCAACTGCATCAATGATGATTCAGCTCCTGGTACGATGGCTTCTCTTCCAATCTCCTCCTCGGGCAGTACAATTTCCAATCCAAGCTTCTCCATGTCCTCCAGCAAATGGTGCTCCTTGGTCAAGAACATCGTCCATTGGGGTAACGACTAAGTGCATCTGTAACAACCATTAGCCTTATCCGGATGATACTGCAGGTTGATATCAAAATCCTTCATTAGCTCCAGCCATCGTCTTTGTCCCATGTTCAGATCCTTCTGAGTGAAAACATATTTCAGACTTTTGGGGTCCGTAATATTTCCACTCTCTCTCCATACAGGTAGTGCTTCCATAGCTTCAAAGCAAATATCACCGCTGCAAGCTCCAAATCATGTGTAGGGTAGTTCATCTCATGGGTCCGCAATTGTCTGGATGCATAGGCAATCACTTTCCCGTGTTGTTGAAGAACGCAGTCCAGTCCTTTCCGGAAGCATCACTATAGATTGAGAAACCGCCGGGTACCTGCGGGTAGCACAAGTATCGGCGCAGTTGTGAGCCTTTTCTTCAGTTCCTCGAAAGTTGTCTGGCACGCTTCAGACCATATGAACTCTTCATTCTTCCTGGTAAGCTTCGTCATTGGCTCCGCAATCTTGGAGAAATCCTTCACGAACTTCCGGTAGTTGCCAGCTAGTCCCAAAAAGCTCCCGATCTCTGCAACCGAGCTTGGTGCAGTCCACTTCTCAATAGCAGCTATCTTCTTTGGATCTACCGAAATTCCTTTTCCTGTGACAACATGGCCCAAAATTCCACCTTGTCTAAAAAGAATTCACATTTGGATAGCTTACCATAGAGCTTCTCCTTCCTCAAGGTACTCAGCACTTTCCTCAAGTGCTCTTCATGCTCTTCCTCCGTCTTCGAGTAGATCAGTATGTCATCGATAAAGACAACAACAAACTGATCCAGATATTCATGAAAAACCTTGTTCATGAGGTTCATGAATACCGCAGGAGCATTTGTCAGTCCAAACGGCATGACCAAGAATTCAAATTGTCCATACTTGGTGTTGAACGTCGTCTTGGGAATACCCTCCTTCCTGACCTTGATTTGATGGTAGCCTGATCTGAGATCTATCTTTGAAAATACCTTGGCTCCGCTCAGTTGATCAAACAGGTCATCGATCTAGGCAGGGGGTACTTGTTCTTGATGGTGATGTTGTTTAGCGCCCGGTAGTCAATGCACATCCGTACGGTTCCATCCTTCTTGGGCACGAACAAAACTGGTGCTCCCCAGGGTGAAGCCTTTGTCTCTGATAAATCCTTGCGACTTCAGCTCGTCAATCTGATCCTTCATCTCCTTAGCCTCCTTTGGGGTTGACTCTGTAGCATCCCCGAGAAATAGGGGAAGAGCCGAGGTACTAGATCGATGTTGAATTCCACATCTCGATCGGTGGCAATCCTGGAAGACTATCTGGAACGACATCCATAAATTCCGTAATGACAGGGTGAGGAGGCCCAGGGTTCTTCGGTGATTGAGAGGTAGGAAATACTCTTCATATCTTCCGGAGCCGAGAGATTACAAACTCTGGTTCTCCTGGTGGGCTGAAGATGACACAACCTCGGTGACAATCTATCAGCGCATGTTGTTCACTTAAACCAGTCCATCCCCAGGACTATATCATAGTTGGGCAGGGGCATCACTAGTAAAGGTGTTGAGAACTGATGGCCAGAGATGGTTATGGGACAATTACAAGCTTCAGTGATGGGTATAGGTCCAGCACCGGTCATAACTCTACTAATCACCTTGCTAAGTCCCGAATCTATGTGGTGTGCAAATATAAACTTGGATGATATGAAACTATGTGATGCATCCGAATCAAATAATGCTAGAGCAGGATGTGAAAAACACATAAATGGAACCTGTGATGACATCAGCGGTGGGTTCCTGCTCTGGCTCCTGCTCATCAGCTGCTAGGGCAAAAGCTCGCCCAGTCTTCTACTGGTGCTGTCCAAACTGTTGTTGCTGAGTAGGTAGGGAAGCTCTTTGCTGGTTGGTTCCAGGCCGGTGGCTGACATGGGGCAGTCCTTCACTTGGTGGGTGGCAGACCCACAGACTAGGCAGTGTCCTAGCCTCTTCCTGCAGATGTTCGACTGATGCCCTGGCCTCTTGCAATAGTCACAGACAGGGATCTGCTTCTGGTGTGCTCTGTCATTGGTCCTCGCCTGATGATGATGCTGCTGGTGGTGCGAGGGCCTGTTGTTGTTGTTGTTGGGCCTCTTCTAACTACCCTGGAAGTTGCTAGTTCCAGGAGTACTCCCTCTTGGATCGAGAAGGCTGGCTCTTCTCCACGTCTGAGCTCGGATCAGGATCCTCTCATAGGTCTTAGCGCCACCTGCGATCACAGGGGTGCGAATCTCTTCTCGTAAGCCATACCTGAATCGCTCAGCACGATCCTTGGGGTCAGCTACCATGTTCTGGGCAAAGCGGCTTAGTCGGCCGAACTCTGCCGCATATTTGTTGACCATCATGTTTCCCTGCTTCAAGTTCTGGAATTGCCTCTCCATTTCCCGCATCTCCGATGTCGAAAAGAACTTCCTGCGGAACAGCTTCTTGAAGGTGTCCCAATCGAGCTGCTTGTCCTGGAGTCGAGGTTCATTCGATACCAGGGCTACGCCACATCCTGTAGTTGGAGTCCTACAGCTTCAGCCTTGAGGTCCTCCGGGAGTCGAGCGACGCTCAAGAGACGCTCCATATGGTCTAGCCATTCATCGGCGTAGATGATACCCTCGGTTCCTTTGAAAGGTCGAGGGTCTTCCTTCTTAAAGCTCTCTATATCTCCACCTTCATGCAATAATACGCCTCTAATCAAAAGAATGGCCTTAAAGAAATATAATTAACTCCTGAATCATGCTTACCTTGGCAGGTCGTGGCCCTGATGAAGTGGTTCCTCCTCTCTCGAGGGCAGCCATGGCCACGTTGTAGACATTCTCCATGCCTTCTCTCATAATCGCGGTCTGCTCGCGATGGGCTTCAAGCTTGGGCAGCAGTATGCTCTCTGTGGGCTTCTGCTTGAGCTCTCTGTGCTTCAAGCACTCCTCGTAGCATTCCCACTAGGTCAGTGGGATCCACGGGCACTGGTGGAGCAGCTGGTGCGGGCACTACCGCAGGGATCTGCGGCTCAGTCCGGGAAAGTGTCGGTTCTGTCGCTTGTGCTGTGGAAGCGTAAACGGGCCGGGGATCTGGTGCAGCATGGGGACGGTCTGTCAGCTGCAAGGGAGGTGGGTCCCGGCGTGCTTGAGAAGGGGTGTGATCAGTTGATGACACCTCATCGTCAGTAGGGCCGGATCGGGTAGTCTTTCCTTTGGCCATGTTCTGGAAGGTTTAGGGTACATACATAAGCAAGGTATCCTACCAGTCTATAATCAAACAAAAATATTTATTTATATAATTCGGTCCTATGTCGTGACAAATCAATGTTCTAGTGTTCTAATTGTTTCTAGGTATGCTTTCCTAAGTTGTTGTAAGGACCTGCATGGGCCACCACTGAAAACATGTCACGACCCGATCCCAATAATCTGGGTCTAGTTGGATCATGCCCAGCCTGCACCGTTGTTGAGACGGCGGCAGTAAGCTGTTCAGTAGCAGGTAACCATACAACAACACTATATTTGTCACAACTCAACTTCGGAAATAAACTTTATTAAACTGAAATTTAAATACAAATGAAACTGTTCTGAAAGGAAATACAGAATTTGAAATAACAAAATGCAGAAAAAGAAAATCTATCTATCGGCCTGATCATCGGCCTCAGTCCCAACGTCCTCCTGTGGGGACTCTGGCAGCACAACCGGGTATAACACAGGGTCGTAGTAGCTGTTGTAAAACCGATCTGTATCCTCAATATCCCCTAAAAATATATCTCCAGTCAGGAGGGAGCAAAGTACAATTCATGCTAATTTTTAAACAGTTAAATAAGTAATAGAATCATGCAGTTCTAAACAGTTTTAAAATAGGAACAGTTTGTTACAGCAAAATAGTGATTTGAACAGGCAATGAAATATGACCGGCTTAGGTTTGTTACAGGAAGGATAAGGGATTTTTGTTACAGTAGTGGTCATAATCATTACGCTATTCCCCAGTCCCCAGTAGTTACAGTACAGTACTCTCGGAGAGAGTTTCGTGTTTGCATCGTGGTTTAAAATTGCAGTAAAGCGATTAAATAAATAACTTGTAAAATAACATAAACTATACTTGCCTCAATAAAATGACTGGAGAGGTAGTCGACTTCGAGACGGGAAGTTAGAGTCGTCCTCGAATTCCTACATTCGAGAGATAGACTGAGAGATTAGGTTTACCAACCTAGCTATGCTAGTTGAAATCTCTATTTGCGTCCTAGTCCATTTTTAGTTCTTAAATTAACCAAACACAGAAACCACGATTATTGTGCGTTGATTTAATACGAGGAGAAATGTCGTTTAACTTTGAATTCGGAAAAACTCGTCGTTGCTAGATTATTTATGAAAACCTGGTATTTTCTATGAATATAAATATAAAGCTAATCTTTCTTAATTTAGTGAGAAATACGTGATTTTTAATTATTAATAAACTGTCAATTTTTAGGTGACAAAATATCAATTAATTTTATACGAAAATACTTTTTAATCATTTTAATCGTTAAATAGCAAAAACTCGAAAAAATTAGAAAATGACAGGAATCTAAGCTATTACAGTTACAGACCAGCCAGCTGGGCTTATGCCATTACAATTTATTTACATAAATTGAAATAAGATAAGACTGACGTTAGTCCTAAACTGAAAATATTAAATAAAATTTAAACAAAAATTAATAGTAAAAATTAAGGTAAAAAGTAGAGTCTCAGATATGGTCCAATCCTCATCTTGGCTAATTGCCTCAACGTCCGGGCGGGGCCGATTTCGTTTGCACTTAGCCGGGTCCATTGATCGATACGGTCGTCACCCAGAAATCAAATATCGAATAAAATCCGAAAATCATTTTAAATTCATTTTAAAAATAATTCAGGATTTACGAAAAATCGGGCAACATCTCCTCTGTTTTGGTCAACCCAAAAACTGGGAAAATGGCGCCGATAATTCCTGCAAGTCCCAAACCAAGAAAAAACCCGAATATATATATATATATGAATATCCACAACCAATCCACAGAATAATCGGGACGACACGAAATAATTTCGGAAGTCCGATTCCAATCCACAAATCACAGAACGTTTCCGAAAAATCCGGAAAGCTAACACGTACCAAAAATCCATTCCCAAATATTTCGGGAATCCAAAATAATTCACAGGACCTTTCCGAAAGTCCCAAAAATTACGTCGTCGCTAAAACGAATTCCCAAAGGGAATCGGGGACCATTTCATCATCGACAAGATAATAAAATAGCGGGACAGGGGGTTATACCTCGGATTGCTCGGCTAAGCTCTCAGATGAAAGATAGAATGAAAATAAGCTCCGAATCAGCGACGTATTCCCGAAACAGTGCTGAAATTGCAACGTCGACGAAGAACGTCGAAGAACGCCGAAGCTAGGGCACGGCCAGAACACGCGAGGGAAAGCTCGCCAAAGGGAACTGACCAGGGGCGCTGCGACGAAGGGCAGCGGGCTAGGGCACGGCCAGGGGCGGATCCGTGGGGCTGACGGGGTCGGCAGGGAACGCCGAAGGGAGAGGCCGCTGGACAGCGGGGAGCGCCGGCGAGACAGCGGCCAGGGGCGGCGCGCAAGGGGGCGCGCTGTCGGGTTCGCAGGAGGGGCGCGAAGGGGTCGCGCGAACTCGGCCGCGAGGGGGCGGCGCTGTCGGCGGGACAGCGGGTCGACGGTTGGTCGGAGGCA
The DNA here is from genome assembly GCA_029216955.1 of Iris pallida. NCBI lineage: Eukaryota > Viridiplantae > Streptophyta > Magnoliopsida > Asparagales > Iridaceae > Iris > Iris pallida. The sequence continues at coordinate 7,814,861 of JANAVB010037018.1, forward strand.
GCCGGCTGGGTCGGACGCCGAGGGAGAGGGGCGCGGGTCGGCTCGGGGTGAGGGCGTGGGTGATGGGGAGTTAGGTGGGAAGAGAAGAGTTTGTGAGAATGGGGGTTTGGGTGCTTCTCTTTTGGAGAGAAAAAGGAGAGCTCTGTGAAGAATGAGAGCAAAGAGAGGGGAGTGGAAGTTATAAGAAAAAGGAGAGGAAAGAGTCTACTGGTTGGAGAAGAATGGGGAGGGGGGTGTGCGTGTGTAGTCCAGAGAAGAGTGGGGAGAGAAAAATGGGTTTTTGACTAGAACGTGTGTGTGTGTGAGTTGTGATCCTACGGGACCAGCCATAAAATATATATTTATTTATTTTTTATTAATAATAATTAGCCAAGTCAAAATCAGATTGTAAGAATGGGATTGGGTTCGGGCTCAGGCCTGGGTCTGGGTTTCGGACTCGGGTCTGGGTCTGAAATCAAAGATCCTTGTTTATTTATTTATTTTCGAAATCATTTGCACTCAAAATATATAATAATAATAATAATAATAAATAATAATATAATAATAATAATAATTTTACTAATAATAATAATAAAACACTATTTAATTAATCCCAAAATAAATGGGTTTCACAGCTTGTGGCATCAAGCTACCTGAATTAATCATGCAAAGGATTTTGTTATACTGTTCAGTTGGGAAAGTATGATGAGTAGGAAATGACTGAGCATGAGCAGAATTTGTGTCTATCGAAACTGCATTAGCTTGAGCATTTTAGGTGGATATCCATGGAGTTTGAAGCATGTACTCCTATAATGACCATGTGTTGCACATAATCACAAATGGATGTGGTTTCCCATCACGATAATATTCACGATATGGCTGTCATTTTTGAGAGTTGTTTGTTCCACCATGATTTATAAAGTATTTGCCATGGCTGCTATAAGGCTGAGAAGTACGCTGATTTGTCTTTCCATTCAAATTCCATTGGTTGGCCTTGTTGAAGTGAGTGCTTAGTGCAACAGCTTCAGGAACAAGAGTCATCATTGAATTAATTTCTTGCTGCTTCTCTTCTTGCCTAACCAAGTTATGAATTTTTGCAACATTAGAAAAATGTTCCATTAGTAAAATTTGACTCCTAATAGCCGAAAATTAATCATGAAGACCTTGCAAGAATTTCTTTGCATGGTCTTCTAGGAGTGGAGCAGCAATTGCAGATCCATGCACACAAGAACAATAGATAAATTTTTTAATTCATCCCATAGAGACTTAAGAGAAGTATAATAAATAGATACCGTGGTATTCTCCTGCTTGAAAGAAGAAATCGACTGCTTGAGTTGATAAATTTTGGGCGCATTAGATTGTGAATAACGATCACTCAGGTCCTTCTATATCTCCATAGCAGTGTCAGCATAAAGAATACTCCTACGAATCTCCTGG
>JANAVB010037018.1:7816289-8003789 GCA_029216955.1 Iris pallida
TCAGTAGCAGGTAACCATACAACAACTATATTTGTCACAACTCAACTTCGAAAATAAACTTTATTAAACTGAAATTTAAATACAAATGAAACTGTTCTGAAAGGAAATACAGAATTTGAAATAACAAAATACAGAAATAGAAAATCTATCTATCGGCCTGATCATCGGCCTCAGTCCCAACGTCCTCCTGTGGGGACTCTGGCAGCACAACCGGGTACAAAACAGGGTCGTAGTAGCTGTTGTAAAACCAATCTGTATCATCAATATCCCCTAAAAATATATCTCCAGTCAGGAGGAAGCAAAGTACAATTCATGCTAATTTTTAAACAGTTAAATAAGTAATAGAATCATGCAGTTCTAAACAGTTTTAAAACAGGAACAGTTTGTTACAGCAAAAGTAATTTGAACATGCAATGAAATATGACCGGCTTAGGTTTGTTACAGGAAGGATAAGGGTTTTTGTTACAGTAGTGGTCATAATCATTACGCTATTCCCCAGTCCCCAGTAGTTACAGTACAGTACTCTCGGAGAGAGTTTCGTGTTTGCATCGTGGTTTAAACTTGCAGTAAAGCGATTAAATAAATAACTGTAAATAACATAAACTATACTTGCCTCAAAAAATGACTGGAGAGGTAGTCGACTTCGAGACAGGAAGTTAGAGTCGTCCTCGAATTCCTACATTCGAGAGATAGACTGAGAGATTAGGTTTACCAACCTAGCTATGCTAGTTGAAATCTCTATTTGCGTCCTAGTCCATTTTTAGTTCTTAAATTAACCAAACACAGAAACCACGATTTATTGTGCGTTGATTTAATACAAGGAGAAATGTCGTTTTAACTTTGAATTCGGAAAACTCGTCGTTGCAGATTATTTATGAAAACCTGGTATTTTCTATGAATATAAATTAAAGCTAATCTTTCTTAATTTAGTGAGAAATACGTGATTTTTAATTATTAATAAACTGTCAATTTTTAGGTGAAAATATCAATTAATTTTATACGAAAATACTTTTTAATCATTTTAATCGTTAAATAGCAAAAACTCGAAAAAACTAGAAAATGACAGAATCAAGCTATTACAGTTACAGACCAGCCAGCTGGGCTTATGCCATTATAATTTATTTACATAAATTGAAATAAGATAAGACTGACGTTAGTCCTAAACTGAAAATATTAAATAAAATTTAAACAGAAATTAATAGTAAAAATTAAAGGTAAAAAGTAGAGTCTCAGATATGGTCCAATCCTCATCTTGGCTAATTATCTCAACGTCGGGCGGGGCCGGTTTCGTTTGCACTTAGCCGGATCCATTGACCGATACGGTCGTCACCCAGAAATAAATATCGAATAAAATCCAAAAATTATTTTAAATCATTTTAAAAATAATTCAGGATTTATGGAAAAATCGGGCAGCATCTCCTCTGTTTTTGGTCAACCCAAAAACTGGAAAAATGGCGCCGATAATTCCTGCAAGTCCCAAACCAGGGAAAAACCCGAATATATATATATATATATAATATCCACAACCAATCCACAGAATAATCGGGACGATCCGAAATAATTTCGGAAGTCCGATTCCAATCCACAAATCACAGAACGTTTCGGAAAATTCGGAAAGCTAACACATACCAAAAATTCATTCCTAAAATATTTCGGGAATCCAAAATAATTCACAGGACCTTTCTGAAAGTCCCGGAAAATTACGTCGTTGCTAAAACTGAATTCCCAAAGGAAATCGGGGACCATTTCATCATCGACAAAGATAATAAAAATAGTGGGACAGGGGGGTTATACCTCGGATTGCTCGGCTAGAGCTCTCAGATGAAAGATAGAATGAAAATAAGCTCCGAATCAGCGACGTATTCCCGAAACAGTGCTGAAATTGCAACGTCGACGAAGAACGTCAAAGAACGCCAAAGCTAGGGCACGGCCAGAACAAGCGAGGGAAAGCTCGCCAAAGGGAACTGACCAGGGGCGCTGCGACGAAGGACAGCGAGCTAGGGCACGGCCAGGGGCGGATCCGCGGGGCTGACGTGGGTCGGCAGGAAACGCCGAAGGGAGAGGCGCGCTGGACAGCGGAAAGCGCCGGCGAGACAGCGGCCAGGGGCTGCCGCGCAAGGGGGCGCGCTGTCGGGTTCGCCGGAGGGGCGCGAAGGGGTCGCGCGAACTCGGCCGTGAGGGGGCGGCGCTGTCGGCGGGACAGCGGGTCGGCTCGGGGTGAGGGCGTTGGTGATGGAGAGTTAGGTGGGAAGAGAAGAGTTTGTGAGAATGGGGGTTGGGTGCTTCTCTTTTGGAGAGAAAAAGGAGAGCTCTGTGAAGAATGAGAGCAAAGAGAGGGGAGTGGAAATTATAAGAAGAAAGGAGAGGAAAGAGTCTACTGGTTGGAGAAGAATGGGGAGGTGGGGTGTGCGTGTGTAGTCCAGAGAAGAGTGGGGAGGGAAAAATGGGTTTTTGACTAGAACGTGTGTGTGTGTGAGTTGCTGGTCCTACGGGACCAGCCATAAAATATATATTTATTTATTATTTTTTTATTAATAATAATTAGCCAAGTCAAAATCAGATTGTAAGAATGGGATTGGGTTCGGGCTCAGGCCTGGGTCTGGGTTTCGGACTCGGGTCTGGGTCTGAAATCAAAGATCCTTGTTTATTTATTTATTTTTCGAAATCATTTGCACTCAAAATATATAATAATAATAATAATTTTACTAATAATAATAATAAAAAACACTATTTAATTAATCACAAAATAAATGGGTTTCATAATCTTCCCTCCTTAGAAAATTTCGTCCTCGAAATTTAAAGTAAGGTTAGGGATTACCTCAAGTCTCAGACAGGTACGGGTACTGCTCCCGCATCTGGTCTTCTCGCTCCCAGGTCGACTCGCCTGGTGAGTTGTGCCGCCACATCACTCTGACTATTGGCGTCACGGTGTTCCTGGTCCTCTTCTCGCCTTGGTCCAAAATTGCCACTGGTTTCTCCGGCACTGTGAGGCTGGGTCCAATCTCCAGCTCTGAATGGTCCGAGATATGGCTCGGGTCCGAGATGTAGCGTCTCAGCTGCGAGACGTGGAAGACGTTGTGGACGCCTTCGAGACTTGGGGGTAGAGCCACCCGATATGCTACTTCTCCAATCCTGTTAAGTATTTCAAATGGACCAATATACCTGGGGCTTAACTTTCCTGCTCTGCCGAAACGAATTGTTCCTCTGGTAGGCGAGATCTTCACAAATACACTGTCGCCTTCTTCAAACTCCAAAGGCCGTCTGCTGCAATCGGCCCAATGCTTCTGTCTGTCTTGGGCTATCCGGAGCTTGTCTCTGATCATTCTCACCTTCTCTGCTGCTTCGGTCACTATCTCAGGTCCAAGCAACACTCATTCTTCGACGTCGTCCCAAGCAAGAGGGGTGCGGCAGCGACGTCCATAGAGTGCCTCGAACGGTGTCATCCCGATGCTAGCTTGGTAGCTGTTGTTGTAAGAGAACTCTACCAAGTGCAAATGATCTTCCCAAGACCCTCCAAATTCCAGGACGCAGGATCTCAGCATATCTTCTAGCGTCTGGATGGTTCTCTCCGATTGCCCGTCAGTCTGGGGGTGGTAGGCGGTGCTGAACTTCAGTTGGGTTCCCAAGCTGTCATGCAAACTCTTCCAAAAGTGAGATGTAAATCTAGTATCTCTGTCAGATATGATACTTACCAGAACTCCATGAATCCGGTAGATGTGCCGCATGTACAGTGCTGCCAACTTCTCGGTGGATAAACCAACCTTGAAGGGGATAAAGTGAGCTGACTTCGTCAGTCGGTCCACTATAACCCAAATGGCATCCTTCCCTCCTTGGGATCGAGGCAGTCCCGATACAAAATCCATCGTGATGTGCTCCCATTTTCACTCCGGAATGTCAAGCGGCTGCAATAATCCTGCTGGTCTCTGTCTGCTGGCTTTAACTTGCTGACAAATTAAACATCTAGCCACATACCTGGATACGTCCTTCTTCATTTCGTACCACCATACTATAGTCCGTATATCCCGGTACATCTTGTTGGCTCTAGGGTGTATGGAATACTGCGACTGGTGCGCTTCTTGCATCAGCTTGTTCCTCAGTTCGCCAGTTGGTACGCACAGCCTCGTACCATTCTTCAATGCTCCATTGCTGGCGATTGAGAATCCTTTAAGTGTTCCTGCCAGCACTTGGTCTCTGAGTTTGCAAAGCGTCTCGTCTTGGAATTGTGTCTCCTTGATCCTGTCCATAAGACTCGAACGCACTTGCAACTGCATCAATGATGATTCAGCTCCTGGTACGATGGCTTCTCTTCCAATCTCCTCCTCGGGCAGTACAATTTCCAATCCCAACTTCTCCATGTCCTCCAGCAAATGGTGCTCCTTGGTCAAGAACATCGTCATTGGGTAACGACTAAGTGCATCTGTAACAACATTAGCCTTATCCGGATGATACTGCAGGTTGATATCAAAATCCTTCATTAGCTCCAGCCATCGTCTTTGTCCCATGTTCAGATCCTTCTGAGTGAAAACATATTTCAGACTTTTGGGGTCCGTAAATATTTCCACTCTCTCTCCATACAGGTAGTGCTTCCATAGCTTCAAAGCAAATATCACCGCTGCAAGCTCCAAATCATGTGTAGGGTAGTTCATCTCATGGGTCCGCAATTGTCTGGATGCATAGGCAATCACTTTCCCGTGTTGTTGAAGAACGCAGTCCAGTCCTTTTCCGGAAGCATCACTATAGATTGAGAAACCGCCGGTACCTGCGGGTAGCACAAGTATCGGCGCAGTTGTGAGCCTTTTCTTCAGTTCCTCGAAAGTTGTCTGGCACGCTTCAGACCATATGAACTCTTCATTCTTCCTGGTAAGCTTCGTCATTGGCTCCGCAATCTTGGAGAAATCCTTCACGAACTTCCGGTAGTTGCCAGCTAGTCCCAAAAAGCTCCCGATCTCTGCAACCGAGCTTGGTGCAGTCCACTTCTCAATAGCAGCTATCTTCTTTGGATCTACCGAAATTCCTTTTCCTGTGACAACATGGCCCAAAAATTCCACCTTGTCTAAAAAGAATTCACATTTGGATAGCTTACCATAGAGCTTCTCCTTCCTCAAGGTACTCAGCACTTTCCTCAAGTGCTCTTCATGCTCTTCCTCCGTCTTCGAGTAGATCAGTATGTCGTCGATAAAGACAACAACAAACTGATCCAGATATTCATGAAAAACCTTGTTCATGAGGTTCATGAATACCGCAGGAGCATTTGTCAGTCCAAACGGCATGACCAAGAATTCAAATTGTCCATACTTGGTGTTGAACGTCGTCTTGGGAATACCCTCCTTCCTGACCTTGATTTGATGGTAGCCTGATCTGAGATCTATCTTTGAAAATACCTTGGCTCCGCTCAGTTGATCAAACAGGTCATCGATCTAAGGCAGGGGGTACTTGTTCTTGATGGTGATGTTGTTTAGCGCCCGGTAGTCAATGCACATCCGTACGGTTCCATCCTTCTTGGGCACGAACAAAACTGGTGCTCCCCAGGGTGAAGCTTTGTCTCTGATAAATCCTTGCGACTTCAGCTCGTCAATCTGATCCTTCATCTCCTTAGCCTCCTTTGGGTTGACTCTGTAGCATCCCCGAGAAATAGGGGAAGAGCCAGGTACTAGATCGATGTTGAATTCCACATCTCGATCGGTGGCAATCCTGGAAGACTATCTGGAACGACATCCATAAATTCCGTAATGACAGGGTGAGGAGGCCCAGGTTCTTCGGTGATTGAGAAGTAGGAAATACTCTTCATATCTTCCGGAGCCCGAGAGATTACAAACTCTGGTTCTCCTGGTGGGCTGAAGATGACACAACCTCGGTGACAATCTATCAGCGCATGTTGTTCACTTAACCAGTCCATCCCCAGGACTATATCATAGTTGGGCAGGGGCATCACTAGTAAAGGTGTTGAGAACTGATGGCCAGAGATGGTTATGGGACAATTACAAGCTTCAGTGATGGGTATAGGTCCAGCACCGGTCATAACTCTACTAATCACCTTGCTAAGTCCCGAATCTATGTGGTGTGCAAATATAAACTTGGATGATATGAAACTATGTGATGCATCCGAATCAAATAATGCTAGAGCAGGATGTAAAAACACATAAATGGAACCTGTGATGACATCAGCGGTGGGTTCCTGCTCTGGCTCCTGCTCATCAGCTGCTAGGGCAAAAGCTCGCCCAGTCTTCTACTGGTGCTGTCCAAACTGTTGTTGCTGAGTAGGTAGGGAAGCTCTTTGCTGGTTGGTTCCAGGCCGGTGGGCTGACATGGGGCAGTCCTTCACTTGGTGGGTGGCAGACCCACAGACTAGGCAGTGTCCTAGCCTCTTCCTGCAGATGTTCGACTGATGCCCTGGCCTCTTGCAATAGTCACAGACAGGGATCTGCTTCTGGTGTGCTCTGTCATTGGTCCTCGCCTGATGATGATGCTGCTGGTGGTGCGAGGGCCTGTTGTTGTTGTTGTTGGGCCTCTTCTAACTACCCTGGAAGTTGCTAGTTCCAGGATACTCCCTCTTGGATCGAGAAGGCTGGCTCTTCTCCACGTCTTGAGCTCGGATCAGGATCCTCTCATAGGTCTTAGCGCCACCTGCGATCACAGGGGTGCGAATCTCTTCTCGTAAGCCATACCTGAATCGCTCAGCACGATCCTTGGGGTCAGCTACCATGTTCTGGGCAAAGCGGCTTAGTCGGCCGAACTCTGCCGCATATTTGTTGACCATCATGTTTCCCTGCTTCAAGTTCTGGAATTGCCTCTCCATTTCCCGCATCTCCGATGTCGAAAAGAACTTCCTGCGGAACAGCTTCTTGAAGGTGTCCCAATCGAGCTGCTTGTCCTGGAGTCGAGGTTCATTTCGATACCAGGTACTCGCCACATCCTGTAGTTGGAGTCCTACAGCTTCAGCCTTGAGGTCCTCCGGGAGTCGAGCGACGCTCAAGAGACGCTCCATATGGTCTAGCCATTCATCGGCGTAGATGATACCCTCGGTTCCTTTGAAAGGTCGAGGGTCTTCCTTCTTAAAGCTCTCTATATCTCCAACCTTCATGCAATAATACGCCTCTAATCAAAAGAATGGCCTTTAAAGAAATATAATTAACTCCTGAATCATGCTTACCTTGGCAGGTCGTGGCCCTGATGAAGTGGTTCCTCCTCTCTCGAGGGCAGCCATGGCCACGTTGTAGACATTCTCCATGCCTTCTCTCATAATCGCGGTCTGCTCGCGATGGGCTTCAGCTTGGGCAGCAGTATGCTCTCTGTGGGCTTCTGCTTGAGCTCTCTGTGCTTCAAGCACTCCTCGTAGCATTCCCACTAGGTCAGTGGGATCCACGGGCACTGGTGGAGCAGCTGGTGCGGGCACTACCGCAGGGATCTGCGGCTCAGTCCGGGAAAGTGTCGGTTCTGTCGCTTGTGCTGTGGAAGCGTAAACGGGCCGGGGATCTGGTGCAGCATGGGGACGGTCTGTCAGCTGCAAGGGAGGTGGGTCCCGGCGTGCTTGAGAAGGGGTGTGATCAGTTGACGATACCTCATCGTCAGTAGGGCCGGATCGGGTAGTCTTTCCTTTGGCCATGTTCTGGAAGGTTTAGGGTACATACATAAGCAAGGTATCCTACCAGTCTATAATCAAACAAAAATATTTATTTATATAATTCGGTCCTATGTCGTGACAAATCAATGTTCTAGTGTTCTAATTGTTTCTAGGTATGCTTTCCTAAGTTGTTGTACGAAGGACCTGCATGGGCCACCACTGAAAACATGTCATGACCCGATACCAATAATCTGGGTCTAGTTGGATCATGCCCAGCCTGCACCGTTGTTGAGACGGCGGCAGTAAGCTGTTCAGTAGCAGGTAACTATACAACAACACTATATTTGTCACAACTCAACTTCGGAAATAAACTTTATTAAACTGAAATTTAAATACAAATAAAACTGTTCTGAAAGGAAATACAGAATTTGAAATAACAAAATGCAGAAAAAGAAAATCTATCTATCGGCCTGATCATCGGCCTCAGTCCCAACGTCCTCCTGTGGGGACTCTGGCAGCACAACCGGGTATAACACAGGGTCGTAGTAGCTGTTGTAAAACCGATCTGTATCCTCAATATCCCCTAAAAATATATCTCCAGTCAGGAGGGAGCAAAGTACAATTCATGCTAATTTTTAAACAGTTAAATAAGTAATAGAATCATGCAGTTCTAAACAGTTTTAAAATAGGAACAGTTTGTTACAGCAAAATAGTGATTTGAACAGGCAATGAAATATGACCGGCTTAGGTTTGTTACAGGAAGGATAAGGGATTTTTGTTACAGTAGTGGTCATAATCATTACGCTATTCCCCAGTCCCCAGTAGTTACAGTACAGTACTCTCGGAGAGAGTTTCGTGTTTGCATCGTGGTTTAAACTTGCAGTAAAGCGATTAAATAAATAATTGTAAAATAACATAAACTATACTTGCCTCAATAAAAATGACTGGAGAGGTAGTCGACTTCGAGACGGGAAGTTAGAGTCGTCCTCGAATTCCTACATTCGAGAGATAGACTGAGAGATTAGGTTTACCAACCTAGCTATGCTAGTTGAAATCTCTATTTGCGTCCTAGTCCATTTTTAGTTCTTAAATTAACCAAACACAGAAACCACGATTTATTGTGCGTTGATTTAATACGAGGAGAAATGTCGTTTTAACTTTGAATTCGGAAAACTCGTCGTTGCTAGATTATTTATGAAAACCTGGTATTTTCTATGAATATAAATATAAAGCTAATCTTTCTTAATTTAGTGAGAAATACGTGATTTTTAATTATTAATAAACTGTCAATTTTTAGGTGACAAAATATCAATTAATTTTATACGAAAATACTTTTTAATCATTTTAATCGTTAAATAGCAAAAACTCGAAAAAATTAGAAAATGACAGGAATCTAAGCTATTACAGTTACAGACCAGCCAGCTGGGCTTATGTCCATTACAATTTATTTACATAAATTGAAATAAGATAAGACTGACGTTAGTCCTAAACTGAAAATATTAAATAAAATTTAAACAAAAATTAATAGTAAAAATTAAAGGTAAAAAGTAGAGTCTCAGATATGGTCCAATCCTCATCTTGGCTAATTGCCTCAACGTCCGGGCGGGGCCGATTTCGTTTGCACTTAGCCGGGTCCATTGATCGATACGGTCGTCACCCAGAAATCAAATATCGAATAAAATCCGAAAATCATTTTAAATTCATTTTAAAAATAATTCAGGATTTACGAAAAAATCGGGCAACATCTCCTCTGTTTTTGGTCAACCCAAAAACTGGGAAAATGGCGCCGATAATTCCTGCAAGTCCCAAACCACGAAAAAACCCGAATATATATATATATATATATAATATCCACAACCAATCCACAGAATAATCGGGACGACACGAAATAATTTCGGAAGTCCGATTCCAATCCACAAATCACAGAACGTTTCCGAAAAATCCGGAAAGCTAACACGTACCAAAAATCCATTCCCAAAATATTTCGGGAATCCAAAATAATTCACAGGACCTTTCCGAAAGTCCCAGAAAATTATGTCGTCGCTAAAACTGAATTCCCAAAGGGAATCGGGGACCATTTCATCATCGACAAATATAATAAAATAGCGGGACAGGGGGTTATACCTCGGATTGCTCGGCTAAAGCTCTCAGATGAAAGATAGAATGAAAATAAGCTCCGAATCAGCGACGTATTCCCGAAACAGTGCTGAAATTGCAACATCGACGAAGAACGTCGAAGAACGCCGAAGCTAGGGCACGGCCAGAACACGCGAGGGAAAGCTCGCCAAAGGGAACTGACCAGGGGCGCTGCGACGAAGGGCAGCGGGCTAGGGCACGGCCAGGGGCGGATCCGTGGGGCTGACGCGGGTCGGCAGGGAACGCCGAAGGGAGAGGCGCGCTGGACAGCGGGGAGCGCCGGCGAGACAGCGGCCAGGGGCGGCCGCGCAAGGGGGCGCGCTGTCGGGTTCGCAGGAGGGGCGCGAAGGGGTCGCGCGAACTCGGCCGCGAGGGGGTGGCGCTGTCGGCGGGACAGCGGGTCGACGGTTGGTCGGAGGCAGCCGGCTGGGGTCGGACGCCGAGGGAGAGGGGCGCGGGTCGGCTCGGGGTGAGGGCGTGGGTGATGGGGAGTTAGGTGGGAAGAGAAGAGTTTGTGAGAATGGGGGTTTGGGTGCTTCTCTTTTGGAGAGAAAAAGGAGAGCTCTGTGAAGAATGAGAGCAAAGAGAGGGGAGTGGAAGTTATAAGAAGAAAGGAGAGGAAAGAGTCTACTGGTTGGAGAAGAATGGGGAGGTGGGGTATGCGTGTGTAGTCCAGAGAAGAGTGGGGAGAGAAAAATGGGTTTTTGACTAGAACGTGTGTGTGTGTGTGAGTTGCTGATCCTACGGGACCAGCCATAAAATATATATTTATTTATTTTTTTATTAATAATAATTAGCCAAGTCAAAATCAGATTGTAAGAATGGGATTGGGTTCGGGCTCAGGCCTGGGTCTGGGTTTCGGACTCGGGTCTGGGTCTGAAATCAAAGATCCTTGTTTATTTATTTATTTTCGAAATCATTTGCACTCAAAATATATAATAATAATAATAATAATAATAATAATTTTACTAATAATAATAATAATAAAACACTATTTAATTAATCACAAAATAAATGGGTTTCACAGCTTGTGGCATCAAGCTACCTGAATTAATCATGCAAAGGATTTTGTTATACTGTTCAGTTGGGAAAGTATGATGAGTAGGAAATGACTGAGCATGAGCAGAATTTGTGTCTATCGAAACTGCATTAGCTTGAGCATTTTAGGTGGATATCCATGGAGTTTGAAGCATGTACTCCTATAATGACCATGTGTTGCACAGTAATCACAAATGGATGTGGTTTCCCATCACGATAATATTCACGATATGGCTGTCATTTTTGAGAGTTGTTTGTTCCACCATGATTTATAAAGTATTTGCCATGGCTGCTATAAGGCTGAGAAGTACGCTGATTTGTCTTTCCATTCAAATTCCATTGGTTGGCCTTGTTGAAGTGAGTGCTTAGTGCAACAGCTTCAGGAACAAGAGTCATCATTGAATTAATTTCTTGCTGCTTCTCTTCTTGCCTAACCAAGTTATGAATTTTTGCAACATTAGAAAAATGTTCCATTAGTAAAATTTGACTCCTAATAGCCGAAAATTAATCATGAAGACCTTGCAAGAATTTCTTTGCATGGTCTTCTAGGAGTGGAGCAGCAATTGCAGATCCATGCACACAAGAACAATAGATAAATTTTTTAATTCATCCCATAGAGACTTAAGAGAAGTATAATAAATAGATACCGTGGTATTCTCCTGCTTGAAAGAAGAAATCGACTGCTTGAGTTGATAAATTTTGGGCGCATTAGATTGTGAATAACGATCACTCAGGTCCTTCTATATCTCCATAGCAGTGTCAGCATAAAGAATACTCCTACGAATCTCCTGGGTGACAGAGTTGAGAATCCTTGAAGTGACAAGATCATCACACCTAGACCACTTTGATTTCTCGTTTGAGTCAGTCGGAATTTGGATAGTTCCATCGACAAAGCCAAATTTGTTTTTGGCTCGAAGTGCTCTTGAGATGGATCGCAGCCATGCACCATAATTTTCACTAGAAAGTGGTGGAGAGACAAGGATAGCTGTGGGGCTATCCGAATGATGAACGAAGAATCATCTGATGATCCTTGAGAATCAATGGTTGAATCAACTGTTCGCTATGATACCATATTAGAAGATAATAAGGTGCGTGAAAGAGAAGAAAGTTTGATTTCTGATGTTATTTTCTATTGACAGCAGCAACATATAGAAGAGTTTTACATAAACAAATCACCTTAGATAAGGGATAGATACTTGATCTTAGCTAAGTAACTAACAAACAATCTATACAGCTGTATAAGGCTAAGTATTGTTGAATAAGCCTTCCAGTCTGTTGTGTAACTGATTGAGATATACATACGATTGTGATAGACGCCACTCTGACTACCCCAGGATACTCAAATCAAGATGTGCTTTCTGTTGGTGATCCTTAGAGGGATCATGAGGAGGAGGATGTTCTACATGTTCGTCCACCGTGTCCTCCTCTACTACATTTTTTTCAGAATAACTTTACGAAGAAGTATTTTTTTTCAATGTATGTGCAACATATACGTCTTATGCAGGTAACAAGAGTTGCATGTAACTTTGATTCACACTATTAATCTTAATTATATAATTAGTTTCCTTATCGCTGCCTAGGCCTTAGTACTAGTCCCTTTCCATCCCATTAGATGCTCCCTCTGTTTTTTCATGACATTGTCTTGAGCCTCATTAGTGGCATCCCTGCCCGGTTTACAAGGAAGAAGATGAAAGTCTTGACGAGTTATTGAAAATCAACCATTCACTATTCCAGGAAGATTAACTAACTGTTAGTATTAAATTCTCAACTCTGTATTTAACCTATGAAATTAAACTATAAAATAATAATCTAACCGAGACCGAGGCTTGAACTTGGTTCAATGTTCTTAAGACAATATTCGTCCCGCACTGGTGCTTACGGTTTAATGGCGATTAGTCTCCCAGGGTACAACGGTTCTTTTCTTCGGTAGCAGTACTTCACACTGCAGGAACTCGACGAAGCAATATAAGTAGTCCATCTCTCTCTTAAACTTAATGCTAGATGGATGAATGAATGAATTCTTTCAGTGCTTCAAACACTTACGCTTTTATAAATGATAAAGGAACACAATGGAAAGGACACATCTTTAGATTCGTTGAATAGCTTCTTACACCTTTCAATAGATTCGTTGCCATATATTCGTTCTAACAAAACAATTACTATTATTAATTAATATCTCAAATATCATTCACTTTTCCAACAATCATATAGTTACTACCTCCGTCTTTCACGACATTGTCTCGAGCCACTTTAGTTGAAGCCCTGTCCGGTCTGTAAGGAAGAAGATGGGAGTCTTGATGATTTCTTGAAAATCAACCATTCTCTGTTCCCTGAAGATTAACTAATAATAAAGCTTTCTCGTAGCCAGTTCATGCTTAAAACTACCAATCTTTCAAAACCTTACTAAGTTGGCTATATAAAGGAAAACAATCTTTTTTGTTCTTTCTTTTTCTTTTGTATTTGTTACATGTCATTTTAGGTAAGGAATAGTCAAATACCACTCTAAACTCAGGAAAATCAGATGCCGCTCTAAACTATAATTCTCCATGGAGAAATAACTACCCTTTCCATACTTAAAAATGATACTCATCTAAAAACATGTCACGACCCGCTTCCGAATAATCGGATACGAGTCGGACACGTTCCGGCTATGTGTGGACACAACGTAGTCAGCTGTACTAATCTAAGAAAAATTCCAAGTAATATGACAAAAGTAAAGCATCAAAGCCTGCTATTACGTTCCTAGAGTATCACTACACTACTTAATCAATATTACACCTTTTAAAGAAATAATACCGGGCTGAAACATGTAATCTACAATAATGAAACAAGTATAACATGTGAACAAGTAATGAAATAATGAAACATGATGAACATGAACTGTTAGTCCCAGGGCTTGATCAAAGATGGTAGACTCGATGTCGAGATCAGAGGTTCAACAAACGTTCACCTTCTGATTATTCTCGAGATCTAGGAGGAACACTATAATATAAGTCTGATTACAAAAGCAACAATAATCAGAAAGAAAAACTCACGTTCTTTCTCGCAATCGCAGTTGCTGACGAACAGAACTGAGTTCAGAAAATAAATCTCACGTTCTTCCTTGCAATCGCAGTTGCAAACGGACAGAACTGAGTTACAACTCAGATGAAGGAGAAGAAAGAAGAAGAGGAAAGGTTCTTGCTGGGGTGATTAAGATCACCGTTGCTCAAAGCAAGATTCGCCCCAACACGATCTGCTCCCAGGAACCAGCAAGTTCACGAAGAACTTCTGGAACGCTCGTAAGTCAATATTTGAGACTTGAACGGGCTTCCTGGACTTTACAGACTCCCTTAACTCTCTTCTTGGTGCATCTTTCAAAGGAGGCCAAGGGACACTATTTATAGAGTGGAGTTGAGACTTCACCTCTTCTCCTATCATATGTGGGACTAAAATACCAATACTCAAAAATAGAGTTTAATATTTTAGATCATCCCACAATCAGCATAGAAGTGTGCCAGTCCACGCCTACCCTCTGAACACTCCCGTGTATGCACGATACATCCTGGAGTCCGTGTCCGAGTCCGAGTCCGCACAACAAAAATCAACTTGCATCCTTGTTGGATTTAATCCTTTTTCTTTCTAGGAAAATACTCCCACATGGCACAAACTTGTGCCCCACTACACCTCATGTGCATACCTCAACACAAGCAATGCATTATATTGAGATACTCACTATTTGGTGTAGCCGATGTGGGACTATCTTTTCTAGTCCAAAGGCAAAAAACACCAACAATCCCCCACATATCTCAATATATGGGTTGAGCGTTCCCCACAGTAACTCCCCATCATGTATTAGGAGAGATGTCGCTATGACTTGAATCTTCCCACATAGGTTAAATAACAGCATGATACAAGAATGGACTAAGCCTTGAATTCTGTACCATAACTGTAATTCTTCCTACTCACATAATGACATCAACTGTGCTTCTGGCTGCACATTGAAGGCCTTGTGCCAGCCTGATTTCAGTGTATAATTTTTGGGCGTCTACAAGTTTACCCTCAAGAGACGGCCTGATATCTCTTTTCATACACTATAGGTGAGTTCTTTATTAAAGAGATACAGCATAAAGCCTTGCGCTTCCTTGCGGTGCTACGCCGCTATGACATGGCCTGAAGCCGAGGCATTACCCCTACCTGGGAACCTCATCGTAGTGTCATACTACTGTAGCATGAGGTCACAAGCCTCTTTGTAGTGCCAAAACTACCCAGCATGAAGCCTAAGGCTTCCTTGCGGTGTTACGCCGCAACGACGTGGCTTGCAATGTCGAGGCTTTACCCCTACCTGGGTACCTCATCGTGGTGTCGTGCCACTGTAACATAGGGCCATCCTCCCCTTTGTAGTGATGTCTACAACTCTTTAATTACGTCATACAACATTAGGCTACCTGCCTATTTGCGGTGCTACGCCACTTTGACTTGGCTTACAAAGCCGAGGTATTATCCCTACCTGGGAACCTCATGGTGGAGTCACCGTACTGTAGCATGGAGTTTCACTCCTTGTAGTGCTGCTCTACCGTGCTTCCTGTAAAGCACACCAGGCATTCACTCTGCCTGAGAACTCATTAAGGCGTTTAAGCCAACCTTCCACAGGATCAGTTTTTTTTTGCAGAAAAAAATACATAGTAGACAACAGTGGTTATGGGTCCGTATCCCTTCCATGTTCCAGAGAACAAGTACCCACTGCTACCTGATAGTTTCCCAGTTAGTGATCCTCCTTTGAACCAAAAGTTAGATGCCTAGTAGATTTCTCTTTGAACTAATAGCATAAAACTTTATGGTAGGATTACAAAGACACACTATCAGAATGCCTTCAAGCCCATTTTACAAGGTGTGTCATCGACCAACTGGCACTTGAGGCCTTTCGTGAACGGATCTGCCAGGTTCTCCTGACTCCGAACATCAATCACTGCAATTACACCTCTTTTGATAAGATCGTGTACTGCCCTGTACTTCAACCGCACAGTCCTCTTCTTTCCATTGAAGAGGTCATTTGATGCCACCGCCGCAGTCGCCTGGTTGTCACAGTATATCAGTATCGTCGGTATCTGAGCTCCAACCACTGGAAGATCATACATGAGCTCCCGAAGCCATTCTGCTTCATTTGCTGCAGTTTCAAGTGCATAGAATTCAGATTCCATGGTGGAACGAGAGAGTATAGTCTGCTTCTTCGACTTCTACGATATAGCAGCTCCACCCAAGGAAAAGACATATCCACCTGTGGATCTCTCGCTTTCCACTTCTGAACACCAGCTAGCATCACTGAAGCCTTCCACTACTGTCGGATACCCGTTGTAGTATAGTGCATATGTCTGAGTTTTCTTGAGATATCTCATCACCCGCTTCACAGCTTTCCAGTGCTCAACCCCTGGGTTGCTTGTGAACCGACTCAGCATTCCCACGGCGAAAGCTATGTTAGGCCTTGTGGCAGTGGTTGCGTACATCAAACTTCCGATAACGCTAGAATACTCCAACTGCCTGACGCTTTCCCTTGAATTTGGCTTCAGCTTCTAATCACACCTGTATGGCGTATCGATCCCTGGAAGATCCTTATACCCATAGCGTGTGAGCATCTTCTCAATATTGTGAGATTGTGACAACGCTACTTCAGTGTCTCTCCGGATGATCTTTATGCCCAAGATGACATCTGCATCCCCCAAGTCCTCCATACTGAACTTGGTTGAGAGGAACTTCTTTGTCTCTGTGACACAGCCTATATCCGTACCTAGGATTAGCATGTCGTCCACGTACAGACAAACGATGACTCCTCTTCCATCAGCGAACTTTGTGTAAACATATTTGTCCGTCTCGCTGACTCTGTAGCCGTTTGACCTAATAACTTTGTCAAACTTCTCATGCCACATCTTGGGAGCTTGCTTCAAACCATACAATAATTTCACCAACTTGCAGACTTTGTCTTCAAGACCTTTGACGACAAATCCATCTAGCTGTTGCATGTAAATCTCTTCGGTCAGCTCCCCATTCAGGAATGCAGTCTTTACATCCATCTGATGTATCACCAACTTATGTATAGCTGCAAGAGCGATTAACATCCTGATGGTGGTCATCCGGGCTACTGGAGCGTACGTGTCAAAGTAGTCTATCTCCTATTTCTGAGAAAATCCCTTGGCTATCAGCCTGGCCTTGAACTTGTCAATAGTTCCATCTGCCTTCATCTTCTTCTTGAAGATCCATTTACATCCGATGGGCTTTTCTCCTTCAGGTAGATCTACCAACACCCATGTGTTATTGGAGGTGATAGAGTCAAACTCGTCATTCACTGCCTCCTTCCAGAAGATAGCATCTCTGGTCTTCATCGTCTCATCATAGATAAGCGGATCTGCTTCCACATGATTGGTGACAAAGTCATCTTCGAAGTCTTTCGGTCTCCTTGCTCGCTTAGCTGATGGCTCTGTGAGTTCTGGTACAAGAGTTGTTTCATCAACAATAACTTCTTCTTGGACTACTGGCTCATATGAGATTTCAGTCTCATTTGCACCTACATCATTTCCCAAAATTTCGAAAGAACAATGTTTTTGTCTTTTGCAAACTTATCTTCAAAGTATTCAGCATTGCGAGATTCGATGATATGATTTGACTCAATATTAAGAAATCTCCGAGCATCACTCTTCTAGGCATACCCCAAGAAGATCGCCTTCGTAGTCCTTGTCCCTAGCTTCTGAATCTTCAGATCTGGGAGTTTCACATACGCCAGACACCCCCACACTCGAATGACATTCAAGTTTGGTCTGATTTGGTCTGACTTTGAACCAGAGTTCATGAGGAGTTACGTCCGAAGTTACATATGGCACTCTATTTAGAATAAAAGTACCCGTCAATGCAGCTTCTCCCCAGTAGCATTTAGGAAGACCCGCGGTTAGCAGCATAGAGTTCATCATTTCTGTCAACGTTCTGTTCTTCCTCTCTGCTACTCCGTTGGATTAAGGAGAATATGGAGCAGTAGTCTCGCATATGATTCCATGTTCTTTGTAGAACGATGCGAACTCATGAGACCTGTACTCTCCACCTCGATCACTTCTTAACCTCTTGAGTTGTTGTCCAGTCTGCCGTTCAGCTTCGGCCCTGAACTCTCTGAACTTCTCGAAGGCTTCGTCTTTAGACTTGAGCAAGTAGACGAACGCGTATTTTGAGAAGTCGTCAATGAAGGTTATGAAATACTTCATCCCGGCCTTCGTGGAGAAATGTTTAAAGTCACAGATATTGGAGTGCACCAACTCCAGAAGATCTGTACTTCGATTGACCCGATGAAAGGGTTTCCTTGTGATCTTCGTCTGAGCATACACCTCACACTTCTCCACCTTACCCCCACATTTGGAGATAAGTCCTAGAGTAGATATTTTGTTAATTCTTTTACAATGAACATGTCCTAGTCTATTATGCCACAACTCAAGAGAATAATCAGAAAATGCAACTGCATTAATGTCTTCAAACTGGTTAACAAGCTGAATTTTAAACATTCCTTCGGTTTGATAAGCCTTCCCGAAGTATGTTCCTTTCTTGGACATCACCATCTGACCAGCATTGATGTCCATCCTCAAGCCTACGTTGCACAGCAGGCTCCCAGAGATCAGGTTCTTGGCAATCGCCGGAACATTCTTCACACCTTGAAGCGTCAGAGTGCTTCCCGAAGTGAGTTTCAGTTCCACGGTCCCGATCCCCAGAACTTCAGCTTGGGCCTGGTTCGCCATGACAACCTTCTCAGATATCGGCTGGTACGTGACGAACCATTCCTTTCCTGAACAGACATGTCAAGTTGCTCCAGTATCTATCCACCAGTCAGAGTCAACCCCCACAGTTGTGACCTGTCCGATCATAGCAACAATGTTAGAAACCAATGAAACCTTATTAGGCTCACCTTTCTCTGATTGTTTAGGTTTAGATTTGCATTCACTCTTGTAGTGGCCTTTCTTGCCACAATTGTAACAAGTCACGTGGGACTTGGTCTTCTGTTGCTTGAAAGAAGGACCCTTCACTTTTAGATTGGTGAAGTCCTTCTTCTTGGGATGAGAAGCCGCCTGCTTCCCCTTGTGATCTCTCGTCTGCACAAGATTGGCTTTAGTCAACTGTTTGGACAGAGAGTCCATCTTCTGTTGAGATCGAATTTCATCCTCAACGTGGATCTCTTATAGAAGATCTTCCAAGCTAATGTCCTGCTTCTTCCGATGCATTCTAGCATAGAAGTTGCTCCAACCAGCAGAAAGTTTCGAGACTATCCCTCCAACGACAAACTTGTCGACGAGGGGCATCTTCTCGTCATCTAACTTCTGGCGCAACTTCAGGAATTCCTTTACTTGAGGTAGCATTGCCATTTCGTCTTCGAAGAGCCACTTGTGGTACTTCTCGACGATGAAGATTTTGGACCTGTTTTCATCATCTTCATATAGCTTACCCAAAGAATCCCAGATCTCTTTGGCATTCTCCTTCTTGGAATATGACTCTGCCAGAGAGTCTTCCATAGAATTTGTAATGCCCCGCTCCGCACGGCGCATTACGCTGAAACGTTGACTCAACGAGTCGCGTGGACCGAAAGAATGTATCGATGCAAAACGATACGAGAGCTAAGTTGTCCCGAGCAACGCATCAAACTAAGTCGATGCGAAGAGTTGCCTTGTCCCTAAGAATGCATCGAGTGAATCGATGCGAAGTACCGCGTTGCCCCGAAGGATGAATGCATTGAATCGGCTCGAAGATTCTAAGAAATCGAATCGACCAAGGCACAAGTCCGAATCGAAGCAAGTATTAATTTTAGTTGGTTTCGTGTGCAGGTTATACTTTGACGGGAAAATATTAGAGGTCGATCTTTTGCAATATTTAGTAAGGGGTCCGCGAAATCAAATCGTCGCCTTGCGACGGGCTAAGACTTGGGCATGCTAAGGCGAATTGGACGTATAACTCAACAAAGCACGAAGTGCTCAAATGGCTAAGTCAGGAGAGTGGCCGTGCAACAAAGTTAGGGAATCGAGCCGCATCGGCTCGGCAAAACGACGAAGGCGTATCGACTCAAGGTGGGAGGATTGACTTCTTTTTACTCCTTCATGCGATAAGTCAAATATATCATTGTATGCTAAGTTAACCTATCGATGCCACGGGCGTGGTCCGATCGGAGATAAATCATAGTGTACGTCGAACACTAAGTTAGAACAATTGAAATGAAACGTGCATCATATGCACGAGTCGCTATGGAACATTGGATATCGCGAAGGCGAGCGCCTCGACGCGCAAGCCGCAAGAACATGGGATAACTGTACTCGGCGAGTGCCTTAGTGCATGAACCATACCGTGCCTACGAGCACGAGTTAGAACGGCTAGAACATTGAAAGACAATAGGCGAGCGCCCTAGCGCGCAAGCCCCGAACGTTGAATGCTAAGTTGTAGAACATAGGAATATGGTTGAAACGTGCCTATGTGCACGAGATAATAAAAGATGGCTTCGTTGCGAGAGAATACAATTGTGGCATGAATATGGCGAAACTGTCGGCTATGACATGGTGCCTCGAAAGGTGTTCGAGATCTTCGGGTCGTTCAGTTGACGAGTATTGAGTTGAGGCACGATGCCATTGAAACATTGAAACGAAGCAAGAAACGTAAGAACACAGAAAGTTAACGAAAGAGACGCGAGATGATAAGTTTGAGTCTCGGACTCAAGACTATGTTTGGTTGTTTGAAAATAATGGCTTGAATGATAGGGCGTTGTATGGTCGAATGGGATGGACTTGAGATAATTGCGATGATATCTTCCGTGCACGGAACTTTCCCTCCGAACGGGTGCACCGGGGCACCGGGACCGTTCGACCTAGGAGGGATATAATCTTTGATAGGCGCACATCTGCGAATCGTCCGATTAGCACTCGGTCGTAAATGTGAGAAGCCGCAAATGATGGTAGGCACGCGGTAAGTTTCGGTTGTTGGGATTGCAACCCAACCTGTGAAACGCCGGGCTACCCAAATTCGAGAGAGAAAAGAAAAAGAGAAAAGAAAGTAAGGAAAATGAAAGAGGAACTCCTTTAGTCCATTCCGGCGCGGATACGTCCACGGCCCTCATATAGTTAAGGAACAATGGGTTGAAAGTGTAGGCGCGAATACGTCCCGCATATAGATCCTACTTAGAGATGCACTTATAACATGACAGGGAAGGAATGCGGCGTATTCACTTTGCGTCAGTGCAAGGGACGCAAGGGCGAGTGCGTCGACTTGGTAAGTCGCGCCACGAATCAAACACGATATTGCTTGTTTGCTTGCCTATTAAATTCGATAACCTGCTGCTATGATAACATGTTTTACTTTTCGAATATGCCATGAAATTGACCCTAAGGAGAACATAGCAAGATCATAAGCTAAGTTGCATGATTCAACGTAAAGATAAAAATGTTGGTTTGGAAAGATGATCTTTGAATCAGTACATGCGAGGACGAACGTACTGATCCCCCACCAGCTTCATGCAGGGTGCAGGGAATGGATGCTCGCGGTGAAGCGTCGCTTGAACGTGTTAAAGCTTGGAATGCCGAAGCGCATTGAAGCGTGCTATCGCATTGACGCTCGGACTACGCAGCTGGATTGATGCGGCCGAGATATAGAAGGCATGATGTATGGAACGGTGAAAATCCTTTGTGGGCAAGAGAGAACCTGAGTGTTGTAGCCAAATCTGGCATATATTGTTAGGCTATCGAAAGCCATTGTAACCTCAGTTTCGGATATCACTAAAGAGAATTGTTTTGTATACTCTGTTTCCTTTCGTTGTTAATATCGAATCAAAAGATAACCATTTGAGAACTTGTCATCTTGCCTTACACGAGCGCAACTCCAGGCTTGTGCGGCATCACGCCCCCTGCGAGGACGATGATTCGGGTGATTCCGGGTCGGGGCATGACAAATTGGTATCAGAGCTCTAGGCTCAATTTCCTCTGGACGCTCGCTTCATCATAATTCTAAAAGTTGTCCACCACCACTTGATATCACTCTTGACTCTGCTCGATGCCGCATTGGATGTTCCATACAATAAGTCTAATACAAATCATGAAATTTTGCCGTATGTGTTTTGGAAATTTCATGATGTTTGCTAAGAATGTCGCGAAGGGTATATTGCATTGAATGCAAACGAGCCATAAAAATGTTAGTTGCTGCAAGCGCAACAAATTGTGGAATATGATTTGAGATACTGTGGCAATGTAACATGCTGAATGAGAAATAAAATGATGTACGAAGTGCAACGAGTAATGGTGAATATGCGTTAAAATGAAAGTGAGAAGTGATAAGCCAATACCGAATGTGTTAGACGGATTGTGCATTGACTTGGAAAGTCGAGAGTAATTCATTGCACGAGGTACGGTAAATATTGGAAATGATAGTTGCACGATATGCAACGCGTATTGAAAAGTAAAAATTATTGCACGTGGTGCAACGCATATCAAATTAATCGTTGCACGAAGTGCGAAGGAAATTGGAAATGAATCGTTATGCAAAAGTGAAATGAAAGTGTCGGAAATAAATCGTAGCACGATGCGCAACGCGTATCGAAAGTAAAATTTGTTGTACGGGGTGCGACATATATCAAGTAAAATGTTGCACGAGATGCAACGTAAGGAAAGAATTGAAATCGTAAAAATCGATAGAACGAATCGTTCGGTTGCACACCAAACTTATGTTGGCAAGCGAGAACATTGACCGAGTTGCGTTAAATTTGATAGAATCAAAGTTACGGTTGTGATCAAGCCCGATCACTGCGGAAATCGTGAGCCGGAAGTGATTGTCGGTTTATACTAAGTGTAGTGCGAGGGAAATGGCTTGAATTCCGAGTGGTATATGCCATACCACGTAGGCGATGAATGACTCGATTCCGAGTGGTATATGGTATAGCACTTGTGCGAAAAATTTCATCGACGCGTTGTGAGAATTGCGGAAGGTATGTCCGCAACGGACGGGAGAGTATCGAGACTCGATTGAAAATTTGTATGACGGTATGTTGATGCAAGTGTTCTTCGAAATTTGGTTGGGACGGTAACACTACAACAAAAAACCCTTTTAATAACGCTCGATAAGACGTATTTATGACGCCTGATACCTAAGCGTTATCAAAGTTCGAAATACCTTTATTTCTATGACGGTTTTTACTAATTTTGGGCTTTTTATGACGTTTATAAAATAAAGCGTCATTAATTGTTTAGAGCGGTGGCGCCAAACTTGTAATTAATAAACTTCCAACAAAACCCTTCACACCCGATCATTTTTAGATCTTCCCTCCTCCCCCTCTTCGTTCCTCTCTCTGAACCCTAAAATTTTCCAAACCCCTTTCAATTTCTTGCTCATTTCCATCTCCATGAACCCTAAAATTTTTCTAAACTCTAATCTTCTCCTTCTCCTCCTTCTTTCAACCTCCTACAAACCCTAACCTTAGCCCCAACGCCCCCTCCGACAAACCCTAACCCTAACCTTAGCTCCGTCGGACGACGACGACGAAGGTTCCAGAGCTTCCATCTCGGCCTTGTTCTTCTTCTTTGATTGCAGGCTCTCCCCAACCAGCAGACCGTAGAGTATCCTAGCTTCAAGCTCGTCATCGTCGGTGACAACGGCACTGGTACTGTCGATCGCTTTGATTATATTTTTATATATTATATGTTAGACCCTTTTTTTGTTTTAATATATTGTCATTGCTCTTCCAGGGAAGACTACTTTTGTGAAGAGGCATCTCATCGGAGAATTTGAGAAGAAATATGAGCGTAAGAATCTGCTATTTTTTGGATTTTTTTTGTTGATGGTTAGGGAAAAAGATTGCATTTTGCTTCTTTTTTTTGTTTTGTAATTTTGGTTGGTTTTCCTGTTGTTGTTGTTTGCAGCTACCATCGGGGTCGAAGTCCATCCGTTGGATTTACACAAATTGCGGACAAATTCGATTCTACTGCTGGGACACCGCAGGACAGGAGAAGTTTGGTGGTCTTAGGGATGGATACTAGTAAGAACCTTCTTTTCTTTATGCCTAAAGAAGAAAGAGTTTTTAGTATGTTTATGGAAAGATCTTGTCTGTAGCTATATGCCTAAAGTAATAAGAACTTTTATTATGTTCATAGAAAGATCTCGTCTGTAGCTATATGCCTAAAGAAGTAAGAATTTTTATTATGTTCATAGAAAGATCTTATCGGTAGCTAATAGTGTTATGTTAGATTTGACTGGGAGCTAAGAATTGTTACCAGTCTTACTTGGAGCTAAGAATATCGTGCTGGTTTTTTTCTATTAGCTATGGATCATGTTATGTTTTTTCTCCACATTTATATGACCACTTGCTATAAACTATAATAGTCAATTTCATTATTTAAAATGATGCTACAGCTATTGTGATTTTTTGTTTTGTTGAACACACGTAATCCTAATGCTCTGCACAATTTCTTAAATTTTTAATTAGTACCTCAAGCCGATGTCCGGTAAGAAGCATGGGCACTCCAAAAATTATATTGTGTTGTGTTGAACACACGTAATGGAAACTCCAAAATGCATGTCGTGTATTGTTGGGCACCAAAATACTTGCCGAATCCGCGTTGTCGTGTCTAAAATGTGTTTGTCGAATCTGTATGTCCATGAAACATAGGAAATGATGGAGTCTTTTTACTAGTATTTTGTATAGCTTAATTTTGCTTAATGAGACAGGCTTGCATTACTTAATGAGGATCAATTTATTAGTTAGAACGGAACCAAGGCTATCTTCACAAGTTTGTTAAACCATTCCATTTTGTAAACTTGGATTGACTAGTTACTTTTCTATAAACTTGGATGGAGTTTCTTTACTAGCATTGAGCTTATTTTTGCTTAATGAGACAGGCTGGCATAACTTAACGAGGATCAATTTATTAGTTGCTGATCTTGCTGGAGGTACTGGTGTCATGCCAGAGGTATTCCTTTAAACCAAAATATTCTTGGCTTTTTATTAAAAAAAATTCAAGTACCATGTTTTTCTCTGTATTGGGTATGTAATTTATCTCTCCATTTGTTGGAACCAAGAGACTTGGTTCGGGGCATGGTGTAGAGGCTGATTTTGATTAATCTGTTGGGGCTTGGGACAGGCATTTCTGCACTTTATGTGAATTGCCTGAAACTGACACTAGAATATTAACTGTGCTCAAATTTGTTCTGATTCATGGATCTGTTGACAGTAGCCAATCAGCCTCCTACTATCTTGCTTATTACTGTTTGGACTTGCGACCATCTTATGAAAATGTTCTAACCGGCTGTTTCCATACCACCATAATTGAGTTTCATGAGTTCCTAGTCAGAAAATTAATGGCAATCAATGAAAGTTTTATCAATACGGCTCATCTAACTTCTGGAAACACTTTGGTTGCCATCATTGAATACTTAGTGAGGATTGAGAAACTTATTGATAAAACCTGAAGCGGACATTTTGTGAATAAAGGCCCCTTTTAGAAATTCTATTTTAGAGAACTTGTTGCATGCAAAAAGTCCTGCTGAAGTTGTGTCTGGGTATGATGAAACATACCATAGAAACCCGAATTTGTATTTTCTGAATAACAGAGCTCTATATATATCATAATTTAGGTTGTAAAAACATGCTAATTTATGTCTTATGAATAGCTTTATATGAAGCTACAGCAGTGTGCTCTAACTACAAACCCTTATAGAGGGTTTTTTTGGCTTGCCAGTAAAGAATTATTAACTAGGAAACAAGGCAATGCCAAAATTGGTGGCTCTGTGGGATCAAGTTTTCTGGATAATGCTCTCATGCCGGGGTGCAGGAAGCTGGCGGCACCGAGGATGCTGGAGGAGGCTGCGGACTACGTGGCCGATCGCCGGAGGTAATAAGTTTACAAGTGAATTTTTTTATATAAACCCCATTTTGGTGTTTATTCAGAAATTTTTTGTATCAATGCTGATATCGACGAGTCGATATTAATCTCAATACTCTTCGCACAATGTTGAGAAAAATTAGGAAGCACTTTCATATAATGATGACAATGTCCGTCCTTTGAGATTAGGTCACCATAGCTCTGTTTACTTCACCATTCTCCAACAAGCCCTTAACAATAGCATTAAGCATAACAGAATCTGAAGAGTAACCATCATTCTTCACTGACAAAAACAACTCATCAAACTCATCCAACAACCCTTCTTTAATAAGGTCGTTCATCATTATAGTGTATGTTGCAACATCTGATGACACTGTCATTTGCAAGAATAGAGTTAAAGAGATCCTTTGCTGCATTAACCTTACCAACTTGAAACATTCCTTCAATTAAAATATTGAAGGTCGTAGCTTCCAGTTTTTCCTTCTGACATGATAGAGTGTCCAACAGATTCATGGCCTCATCAATGTGGTGATTTCTACAAAGTCCACGTAATATTATATGATAGGTGTGGAGTTCTAGGGAAGTTCCAGAAGCAATCATTTTATCTTATATTTCTTTTGCGTCAGCAACTCTTCCAGCACGGTATAATCCATCTAAAATAATATTGTAAGTAGCAAGTGTTTGCTGCAATTTCTTACAAGGCATCTCATCAAAAATGTGTCTAGCTCTTTCAACCTTTTCACTGCAAACAATTTTTTTCTATTCTGTTGTCTACATACCTACAACTTTATTGTGTTCCTACAAAAAATTTATATATTGGCAATGATGAGATACAATTTGGAGATGGTTTTGTGACTTCCATTGCAATGAATTATGGTTTTGAAAAAATCTGTCCTTCCAGTTCTACTATGCACTATGAGCCAACCATATGTATTTTGATACTGCTATTTTTTTTTTACCTTTCTTTGGTCATTTTCTTGACTGTTTTTACAATTTGCAGTTGTGGTTAACTTGTTTTTACATGGCAGTTTTGTTCCTGTGGTTCTACTATGCACTCTGAGCCAACCTTATGTATTTTGATCCTGCTATTTTTTACCATACTTTGGTCATTTTCTCGACGGTTTTTCCAATTTGCAGGTGCAGGTAACTTGTTTTTACATGGCATTTTCTGTAGTTCTACTATATATGCACTATGAGCCAACCTTATGTATTTTGATCCTACTATTTTTTTTACCTTACTTTGGTCATTTTTTGGACTGTCTACAATTTGCAGGTGCGGTTAACTTGGTTTTACATGACAGCTTTGCTCCTGCAGTTTTACTATGCACTCTGAGCCAACCGTGTTGTATTTTGATCAAACTAGCTTAGTTAGATCTTCCTCTAATTCAAACTAAGTTTTTTTTTAATCTTTTTCAGGGTTTTGCTACGTGATGCCGACAGTTTTGATGTGCTCAAAGTTGAAGCCAATGTACTAATAGTTTTGAGGGTCTACTTACTAG
Source organism: Iris pallida (assembly GCA_029216955.1). NCBI lineage: Eukaryota > Viridiplantae > Streptophyta > Magnoliopsida > Asparagales > Iridaceae > Iris > Iris pallida. Next base: position 7,843,373 of record JANAVB010037018.1, read on the forward strand.
TAGTAGTTGTAAATATATGTATTTGGATGTCCTATTTTGAAAAAATGTAATGAAGATGGTGATATATATTATGTATATATTTGTAATTGGATTAAATGGTACTCTTTAACATTTAGATGTTTTCTTGTGAATATGGTCCAAAATGAATGTTTTGAAATTGAATTGAGCAACATTGAGCATTGTTCTATAATTTTTTGGAAAGTAATATATAAATGTGCAGAATTGAGCGTTATAAATGTGCTGAATTGAGTCTATACAGATTATCTATTCATAATGCTTTCAAACTACGCTGAAAATAAGTGTAGCAGAAACTCATCATATTCATGACGGTTATTTTATGACGCTTTTAAAAAATATTTATAACACCCGTTTTCATGACGGTTGCTGTGGAAAAAAAATGTCATGGTACGTCATTAATGACGCTTTTTAGCCGTCATTAAAAGGGTTTTTTGTTGTAGTGTAAGGCGAGACTCGTATCGATGAACGATACGTCGGACGAAAGTTATAAGTTGGTCGGACGACCGAGACTAGCAAAACGATTATGCCTTGACGCAATAATCGGATCGACGGGAAAGGAATACTCGAGCTTGTAAATGAGTCGCACGACTTGCGATCTCGGTAGAAATGTTGGGCGAGACGAAATCGAATCGCACAACTTGCGATTTTGATAGAAATGTGGGGCGTTGCAAATTATAATCGAATCGCACGATATGCGACTTCGGTAAGAAAGTTGGTTGACGCGAGAAGCCGTGCCTATGAAATAGTTGGTTAAGTTACGACGACACTCATTTGAGTATGACTGAAAACACGCAAAACTTAGAGGGCGAGATCGTATAACTCGAGGGCACGATGTTGGATAATCGGTAACTCGATTACGCGATCAAAGTATAGCGGGATGCGACAAATCAGAGAACGAGCGGATGCGTATGGAAAAGTTTGTTGCGAACTTGGATGTATGCGATGCGAGTTAAGTTGACGTTGAAACGGATTCGAAGTCGACCCACTTGCTATCGAAATTTATATGAACTACCAAGATCGATACGCAAGAAAACGTAGGCGATGTGAGAATACAAAATGGAGTGCGCCTTGCGCTATCAAATTTTGTAAGTAACGATGCGAGAATGAACGAACTTGGTTGATCATAAATTTTGTGATTAACTGAGACGAGACTATAAGTCATCGACGATTGCTCGATGCGTATAGCATCTCGTGTGTCGACCCATGAATAAGATAGACTCGAACTCAATGTGAGTAGATGTTTCGTAAATTGCGAAATCATCGACGGCAGTGCATGACTTGACTCGGAGGATAGTTGTACATCAGTTGCGCCGATAGAAATAGTTTTGTCCGAAATTGGATAGTCGCGTAGAAATGGTTATGTCGGAACGTGATTTAGCTCCGAAATAAGATATAGCATGGTTCGTAGTAAACTGTCCTTCGTTAATGATCCATAATTTTCGAGCGTAGCTTCGGGGCAGCTGACCCTAGAAGACTTGACCGCCAAATCAAATTGAATGCTGCAGACCGTAAGATGACCCATGCGATATCGTATATGAGATTGCACCGATAACAAATATAAAATGGTGCATGTTGACGATAAGTCTAGGCGATTGCGAGGAACGTGCTATGCACAAGAGGGAACGATAAATGAATGACCTATAAGTCATGTCGTTAGATTCGGATTCACCTTGCAATTGAGCTTGCGTGAATCGAACTTGTATTCGATGTTGCGAGACGGATAATTTGGGAATTTGGCTAGTGAATTCCTACTCGTTAGGAAATCGAATGTAAGATGCGTCGTTAAGACATTCGTGTCAAGGCGATCGTTGCCTTGAGCACCGTTGCCTTGATGTAAACTTTCGTGTTGGATAGATTGTGGCCTTTGTGCAATGTCAATTTAAACTTGCGTCGGGAGAATCTAAGCACGGGGACTATGTGAGTAAACCTAGCGGGCATAGCCCTGAATGTTGATGCATTTACAAGTCAACGAAGAAAATCGTATCGAGATAAGTGCATAGCCAGACTTCGAAAATAGTTGGATAGCGACTTTGAACGCAAGGCGTTGCGGAGACTCGTTGCGATTGGATGCGCGACGGCTTGCCGCAATGCGTAGAATTGATAGTCCATATGAAACATACGAAATGAGAAAGGCGATTTTGAATCGCGTAGTGTTATGCAATAAATTTGCGAGAACAAGTACTATGGATAAGTCCGACCGAGAGTACGAGATGGCAAGCATAGGATTGAAATTTACCTGTCAGCTTTGTTCCAATTTGCTACGACTGGGCTTGGTCGAAATACATATATCTTCGGGACGCCTTGAATATAGGTATGGATCCAAATTGAGTTGTATACAAAATTCAAATCGAGCTGCGGGGGATGACTTTGAAATGTTAATGGAAAGCTTGCGAGATAGTATGAAATCGAACAACATTGGTGGGACGAGATCGTGAAACGATCTATAAAACACTTATTCAGAGTGTTGGTTTTGGTTCGAGGACGAACCTTGTTTTGAGTGGTATATTCTGTAATGCCCCGCTCCGTACGGCGCATTACGCTGAAACGTTGACTCAACGAGTCGCGTGGACCGAAAGAATGTATCGATGCAAAACGATACGAGAGCTAAGCTGTCCCGACCAATGCATCGAACTAAGTCGATGCGAAGAGTTGCCTTGTCCCTAAGAATGCATCGAGTGGATCGATGCGAAGCGCCGCGTTGCCCCGAAGGATGAGTGCATTGAATCGGCTCGAAGATTCTAAGAAATCGAATCGACCAAGGTGCAAGTCCGAATCGAAGCAAGTATTGATTTTAGTTGGTTTCGTGTGCAGGTTATACTTTGACGGGAAAATATTAGAGGTCGATCTTTTGTAATATTTAGTAAGGGGTCCGCGAAATTAAATCGTCGCCTTGCGACGGGCTAAGACTTGGGCATGCTAAGGCGAATTGGACGTATAACTCAACAAAGCACGAAGTGCTCAAATGGCTAAGTCAGGAGAGTGGCCGTACAACAAAGTTAGGGAATCGAGCCGCATCGGCTCGGCAAAACGACGAAGGCGTATCGACTCAAGGTGGGAGGATTGACTTCTTTTTACTCCTTCATGCGATAAGTCAAATATATCATTGTATGCTAAGTTAATCTATCGATGCCACAGGCGTGGTCCGATCGGAGATAAATCATAGTGTGCGTCGAACACTAAGTTAGAACAATTGAAATGAAATGTGTATCATATGCACGAGTCGCTATGGAACATTGGATATCGCGAAGGCGAGCGCCTCGACGCGCAAGCCGCAAGAACATGGGATAACTGTACTCGGCGAGTGCCTTAGTGCATGAACCATACCGTGCCTACGAGCACGAGTTAGAACGGCTAGAACATTGAAAGACAATAGGCGAGCGCCCTAGCGCGCAAGCCCCGAACGTTGAATGCTAAGTTATAGAACGTGGGAATATGGTTGAAACGTGCCTATGTGCACGAGATAATAAAAGATGGCTTCGTTACGAGAGAATACAGTTGTGGCATGAATATGGCGAAACTGTCGGCTATGACATGGTGCCTCGAAAGGTGTTCGAGATCTTCGGGTCGTTCAGTTGACGAGCATTGAGTTGAGGCACGATGCCATTGAAACATTGAAACGAAGCAAGAAACGTAAGAACACAGAAAGTTAACGAAAGAGATGCGAGATGATAAGTTTGAGTCTCGGACTCAAGACTATGTTTGGTTGTTTGAAAATAATGGCTTGAATGATAGGGCGTTGCATGGTCGAATGGGATGGACTTGAGATAATTGCGATGATATCTTCCGTGCACGGAACGTTCCCTCCGAACGGGTGCACCGGGGCACCGGGACCGTTCGGCCTAGGAGGGATATAATCTTTGATAGGCGCACATCTGCGAATCGTCCGATTAGCACTCGGTCGTAAATATGAGAAGCCGCAAATGATGGTAGGCACGCGGTAAGTTTCGGTTGTTGGGATTGCAACCCAACCCGTGAAACGTCGGGCTACCCAAATTCGAGAGAGAAAAGAAGGAGAGAAAAGAAAGTAAGGAAAATGAAAGAGGAACTCCTTTAGTCTATTCCGGCGCGGATACGCCCACGACCCTCATATAGTTAAGGAACGATGGGTTGAAAGTGTAGGCGCAAATGCGTCCCGCATATAGATCCTACTTAGAGATGCACTTATAACATGACAGGGAAGGAATGCGGCGTATTCACTTTGCGTCAGTGCAAGGGACGCAAGGACGAGTGCGTCGACTTGGTAAGTCGCGCCACGAATCAAACACGAGATTGCTTGTTTGCTTGCCTATTAAATTCGATAACCTGCTGCTATGATAACATGTTTTACTTTTCGAATATGCCATGAAATTGACCCTAAGGAGAACATAGCAAGATCATAAGCTAAGTTGCATGATTCAACGTAAAGATAAAAATATTGGTCTGGAAAGATGATCTTTGAATCAGTATATGCGAGGACGAACGTACTGATCCCCCACCAGCTTCATGCAGGGTGCAGGAAATGGATGCTCGCGGCGAAGCGTTGCTTGAACGTGTTAAGGCTTGGAATGCCGAAGCGCATTGAAGCGTGCTATCACATTGACGCTTGGACTACGCAGCTGGATTGATGCGGCCGAGATATAGAAGGCATGATGTATGGAACGGTGAAAATCCTTTATGGGCAAGAGAGAACCTGAGTGTTGTAGCCAAATCTGATATATATTGTTAGGCTATCGAAAGCCATTGTAACCTCAGTTTCGGATATCACTAAAGAGAATTGTTTTGTATACTCTGTTTCCTTTCGTTGTTAATATCGAATCAAAAGATAACCATTTGAGAACTTGTCATCTTGCCTTGCACGAGCGCAACTCCAGGCTCGTGCGGCATCACACCCCCTGCGAGGACGATGATTCGGATGATTCCGGGTCGGGGCGTGACAGAATTGAGAATCAGCAGTTTACATATGTTGTTTTCTCTCTTCCATTTGCTCTGCTTGACGAGTGCAGCAGCAATGGCATCGGCAGTTCCACCTTCTGGAATTGTCGGTTCATCCTCAATCAACACATGGTCTACGTCCACGAGTTGAAGATTAAGGGTGACCTTCCTCTTCCAGATTTGAAAATGTTCTCCGTCGAATTTCTCCAACTTGTTAAAGCTGGTATCGATAAGAGAAGCACGAGAGTTCTCCATCTACAAGGATCTTGCTTTGAGATTGTTAGTCCCGGGGCTTGATCAAAGATGGTAGACTCGATGTCGAGATCAGAGGTTCAACAAACGTTCACCTTCTGATTATTCTCGAGATCTAGGAGGAACACTATAATATAAGTCTGATTACAAAAGCAACAATAATCAGAAAGAAAAACTCACGTTCTTCCTCGCAATCGCAGTTGCTGACGGACAGAACTGAGTTCAGAAAATAAATCTCACGTTCTTCCTTGCAATCGCAGTTGCAGACGGACAGAACTGAGTTACAACTCAGATGAAGGAGAAGAAAGAAGAAGAGGAAAGGTTCTTGCTGGGGTGATTAAAATCACCGTTGCTCAAAGTAAGATTCGCCCCAACACGATCTGCTCCCAGGAACCAGCAAGTTCACAAAGAACTTCTGGAACGCTCGTAAGTCAATATTTGAGACTTGAACGGGCTTTCTGGACTTTACAGACTCCCTTAACTCTCTTCTTGGTGCATCTTTCAAAGGAGGCCAAGGGGCTCTATTTATAGAGTGGACTTGAGACTTCACCTCTTCTCCTATCTGATGTGGGACTAAAATACCAATACTCAAAAATAGAGTTTGATATTTTAGATCATCCCACAATCAGCATAGAAGTGTGCCAGTCCACGCCTACCCTCCGAACACTCCCGTGTATGCACGAGACATCCTGGAGTCCGTGTCCGAGTCCGAGTCCGCACAACAAAAATCAACTTGCATCCTTGTTGGATTTAATCCTTTTTCCTTCTAGAAAAATACTCCCACATGGCACAAACTTGTGCCCCACTACACCTCATGTGCACACCTCAACACAAGCAATGCATTATATTAAGATACTCACCATTTGGTGTAGCCGATGTGGGACTATCTTTTCTAGTCCAAAGGCAAAAAACACCAACATGAACTGTAAATGTTAATCCCTTGGCGAACAATCGATGGAAAAAAACACGAGTTCAGAAACAATTGTAAAGACAATGTTTCCAGCAACAACACCCTAAAGAAGGTGATATTGTATTACGAGAATCTAAAAAGATTATTTCGTAATATTTCTCGAAGGCAACTGAACCAAATAACTTCTAAAGAGAAGCGACGGTATTCTCGAAGGCAACAGAACCGTATAACTTCTAAAGAGAAGCGACGGTATTCTCGAAGGCAACAGAGAAAGAAGAAAGCCTGCTGGGGTGAAAGATCACCGGCGCTCAAAGCTATATCCGCCTTACGGATAAGCCTTCAGGAACCAGCAAGTTCGAAGAGAACTTTAGAACGCTGGCCAAAAATGTCGACGACGACTCCTCGGAATAGCAGCAGCACTTCTCTCTCTCTCTGGAAAATTTTCTGATTACTTTCTGTAACCATGGAGAGAGGAGATGCTGCTGATATTATAGGCACAAGGTGGGCTTTTCAAATTCTGAACGCACGCCCTGGTTTAATGCCAGATCCGGATTTTCTGGATCTGAGCCATTTCCGGATCTGAGCCCACAAGACCCGCGGACGTTACATAATTTGAACGGCCCACTCGACCCGCTCGACCCGTACGACCCGTACGTCCCGTACGTCCCGTACGCTCCGTACGCCTCGCACGCCTCGCAGAGGCTCGCACACGAGCGCAACTAAAGCGCACAATGCGCCTTGCGACGAGCTGTCGTGCTAAGTGCAAAGTGCCATCAAAAAGCCACATTAAGCCTCAAAAGCCCATTAGCCCGAGCCCGAGCCCGAGTCCGAGTCCGAGTCCGAGTCCGAGTCGCTAAGCCCCTTCGGGGCTTAGCTCCAATATATTTTCATTTGGCCAAAAGTTGGTTTCTTATTCTCACCTCTATGTAAAATCCTCCCACATGGCACCCTCCATTGGGCCTCAACCCATGTGCATCTCTCTATTCCTTCATAGGTAATATATAGAGATACATATTGGTGTGATTTTTCGATGTGGGACTATCTTTTAACAATAGAGTGTTGTGAACACACAACATAAAGAATAAACACCAACAATCTCCCATATATCTCTATATATATGAGTTAAGCGTTCCACATAATAACTGTCCATTATGCATTAGGATAGATGTCGCTGACGACTTGAATCTTCCCGCATGGGTTGAACAACAGTATAATACAAGAATGGACTACGCCTTGAATTCTGTACCACAGCTATAATTTTTCCCACTCACATAATGTAGTTATCTGTGCTTCTGGCTGCACATTAAAGGCCTTGTGCCAGCCTGGATTTCAATGTATGTATTTTGGGCGTCTACAAATTTACCCTCAAGAAACGGCCTATTTTTTTGTCCATACATTATAGGTGAGTTCTTTATTAAAGAGACATGGCATGAAGCGTCCAACGCTTCCTTTGCGGTGCTACGCCGCTATGACATGGCCTTAAGCCGAGGACCTTACCCCGAATCACCGGGAACCTCATCGCAGTGTCATACTACCCGTAGCATGAGGTCTAGCCCCTTTGTAGTGCCAAACTACCCAGCATGAAGCCTTACGCTTCTGTGCGGTGTTACGCCGCTACGACATGGCTTGCAAGGCCGAGGCTTTATCCCTAGCCGGGTTTACCTCATTGTGGTGTCGTGCCACCCGTAACATGAGGAACACCTCCTCTTTGTAGTGCTGACTACTTCCCTCTTTAATTCAATATACAGCATTAGGCTAACTGCCTATTTGCGGTGCTACGCCGCTGTGACTTGGCTAACATAGCCGAGGATTTACCTCCTTCGAGAACCTCATGGTGGAGTCACCGCCACACATAGCATGGAGTCACACTCCTTGTAGTGCTGTGCTACCATGCTTCCTGTAAAGCATAACAGACCTTCACTCAGTCTGAGAACTCATTAAGGCATTATGACATCCTTCCCACAGGATCAATTTTTCGTAGAAAATTCATAGTAGACAACAGTGGTTCTGGGTCCGAAACCCTTCCATGTTCCGCAGAACAAGTACCCACAGTTAACTAATATTTTTCCAGTCAATAGTCCTCCCTTGAATCAAAAAATTATATATCTGGTAGATTTCTCTTTGAACCAATAACATAAAATTTATTGATAGGATTATAATGACACAATATTAGAATGCCTTCAAACCCATCTTCCTTGCTGTGTCCTCGACCAGCTGTCGTTTGAGGCCTTTCGTGAACGGATCCGCCAGGTTCTCCTGACTCCGAACATCGATCAATGCAATGACGCCTCGTTTGATGAGATCGTTCACTGCTCTGTGCTTTAACCGCACAGTCCTCTTCTTCCCGTTAAAGAGTTCATTTGATGCTACTGCTGCTGCCGCCTGGTTGTCACAGTATATCGGGATTGCCGGTATCTGAGCTCCAACCACTGGAAGATCATACATGAGCTCCCGAAGCCACTCTGCTTCATCTGCAGCAGCATCCAATGCAAAGAATTCAGATTCCATGGAGGAGCAAGATAACATTGTCTGTTTCTTCGATTTCCACGATATAGCAGCTCCGCCCAAAACGAATATGAATCCACCTGTCGAATACTCGCTCTCCACCTCTGAACACCAGCTAGCATCACTGAAGCCTTCCACTACTGACGGATCTCCGCTGTAGTATAGTGCAAATGTCTGAGTCTTTTTTAGATATCTCATAACACGCTTCACAGCGTTCCAGTGTTCAACGCCTGGGTTGCTAGTGAACCGACTCAGCATTCCCACTGTAAAAGCTATGTCAGGCCTTGTGGCAGTAGTAGCGTACATCAAGCTTCCGATGACGCTAGCGTACTCCAACTGCCTGACGCTTTCCCTCGAATATGGCTCTAGCTTCTGATCACTCCGGTACGGTGTATCAATTATAGGAAGATCTTGATATCCGTAGCGAGTGAGCATCTTCTCAATATAACGAGATTGTGACAGCGCTATTCTAGTACCTGTCCGGATGATCTTGAGCCCCAAGATTACGTCGGCATCCCCCAAGTCCTTCATACTGAACTTGGTCGAGAGGAATTTCTTTGTCTCTGTGACGCAGCCTAAATCCGTACCTAGGATTAGCATGTCGTCCACGTAAAGACAAACGATTACTCCTCTTCCGTCAGCAAACTTCGTATAGACACACTTGTCTGTTTCACTGACCCTGTAGCCATTTGACCTTATCACCTTGTCAAACTTCTCATGCCACATTTTGGGAGCTTGTTTCAAACCATACAGAGACTTCATCAACTTGCAGACTTTGTTTTCCATACCTCTGACGACAAAACCTTCTGGTTGTTGCATGTAGATCTCTTCGGTCAGCTCGCCATTAAGGAATGCCGTTTTCACATCCATCTGATGTATCACCAGCTTGTGTATTGCTGCTAGAGCAATTAACAATCTGATGGTTGTCATCCGAGCTACTGGAGCATAAGTGTCGAAGTAGTCGATCCCCTGCTTCTGAGCAAACCTCTTGGCCACTAGCCTGGCCTTGAACTTGTCAATGGTTCCATCTGCTTTCATTTTCTTCTTGAAGATCCATTTGCATCCGATGGGTCTTGCTCCTTCTGGCAGGTCAACCAACACCCATGTGTTGTTGGAGGTGATTGAGTCAATCTCGTTGTCTATCGCCTCCTTCCAGAATACAACATCTCTGGTCTTCATCGCCTCATCATAGGTAAGCGGATCTGCTTCCACATGATAGGTGACGAAGTCATCTCTTAAGTCTTTCGACCTCCTTATAGTTGACGGCTCAGCGAGTTCTGGTTCAACTGGTGTCTCTTCGACAATAGTTTCTTCTTGGACTACTGGTTCGATAAGGACTTCTGTATGCTTTGCACTCTCATCATTCTCCGGAAGATCCGCGAGAACAATATTTTTGTGCCTTGCAAACTTGTCTTCAAAATATTCAGCATCGCGAGATTCAATGATATGATTTGATTCTATATCAAGAAATCTCCGAGCATCACTCTTCTCGACATAACCCAAGAAGATAGCCTTAGTAGTCCTAGTCCCCAGCTTCTGAATCTTCAGATCTGGGAGCTTCACATAAGCTAGACACCTCCACACTCGAATGACATTCAAGTTAGGTCTGACTTTGAACCAGAGTTCATGAGGAGTTATATCCGAAGTTGCATACGGTACTCTATTGAGAATGAAAGTAGCCGTTAATGCAGCTTCTCCCCAGAAGCTCTTTGGAAGACCCGCAGTCAACAGCATAGAATTCATCATCTCTGTCAACGTTCTGTTCTTCCTTTCTGCTACTCCGTTGGATTGAGGAGAGTACGGAGCCGTCGTCTCATTTATGATTCCATGTTCTTTACAGAATGATGAGAAATCATGAGACCGATACTCCCCGCCTCGATCACTTCTTAGCCTTTTGAGTTGTTGTCCAGTTTGACGTTCAGCCTCGGCCCTGAACTCCTTGAACTTCTCGAATGCTTCGTCTTTAGATTTGAGCAGGTAGACAAAAGCATACTTTGAGAAGTCGTCGATGAAAGTAATAAAATACTTCATCCTGGCTTTTGTAGAGAATTGTTTGAAATCACAGATATCGGAGTGAACCAACTCCAGAAGATCTGTGCTTCGATGGACCCTGTGAAAGGGTTTCCTTGTGATCTTCGTCTGAGCACACACTTCACATTTCTCTACCTTACCCCCACACTTGGAGATAAGTCCTAGGCTAGACATCTTGTTAATTCTTTTACAATGAACATGTCCTAGCCTATTATGCCACAACTCAAAAGAATAGTTCAAAGTAGAAGTAGCATTAATATCATTTTTCTGGGTTACAACAAGCTGAATTTTGTACATTCCTTCAGTCTGGAAAGCTTTTTCGAAGAATGTACCCTTCTTGGACATCACCATCTGGCCAGCATTGATGTCCATCCTCAAGCCTGCATTGCAAAGCAGGCTCCCAGAGATCAGGTTCTTAGCAATTGCAGGAACATGCTTCACTCCTTGAAGCGTCAGAGTGTTCCCCGATGTGAGTTTCAGCTCCACCTTCCCGATCCCCAGTACTTCAGCTTGTGCCTGGTTTGCCATTATGACTTTCTCGGAAGTTGGCTCATATGAGTCGAACCATTCCTTGTCTGAGCAGACATGACATGTAGCACCAGTGTCTATCCACCAGTCCGAGTCAACCCCCACATTTGCAACCTGTGCTATCATTGCAACCAGATTAGTAACCAAAGAAACCTTACCAGGCTCACCTTTTTCTGGTTCCTTGCAGTCACTTTCGTAGTGGCCCTTCTTGCCACATTTGAAATAAGTCACATGGGACTTGGACTTCTGATTCTTGAATGAAGGACTCTTCACTTTCAGATTAGTGAAGTCCTTTTTCTTCTTATGAGGAGAAGCCGCCTGCTTCCCCTTGTACTCTCTGGTTTGGACCAGATTTGCTTTCGCCAGTTGTTTGGACAGAGAATCCATCTTATGTTGAGAGCGCATCTCGTCCTCAACATGGATCTCTTGCAGGAGATCTTCCATACATATGTCCAGCTTCTTGCGGTGCATCCTTGCATAGAAGTTGCTCCAACCCGCAGGAAGTTTAGAGACGATTCCTCCAACGACAAACTTGTCGACAAGAGGCATCTTCTCGTCATCCAACTTTTGGCGCAGCTTCAGAAACTCCTTTACTTGGGGCAGCATAGCCTTCTCATCTTCGAAGGTCCACTTGTGGTATCTTTCAACCAAGAAGATCTTGGACCGATTCTCGTCATCTTCGTACAATTTTCCCAAGGAGTCCCAAATCTCTTTGGCAGAAGTCTTCTTGGAATAGGACTCTGCCAGAGAGTCTTCCATGCTATTGAGAATCAACAGTTTACAGATACTATTTTCTCTAATCCATTTTGCCTGCTTGGACTTAGCAACGGCAATAACTTCTGCGGTTCCGGTTGTTGGAACGACCGGTTCTTCCTCATTCAGCACGTGGTCAACTTCCACGAGTTGAATGTTTAAGGTTACTTTCCGTTTCCAGATTTGGAAATGTTCGCCGTCGAATTTCTCCAACTTGGTAAAGTCGGTATTGACGAGCGATGCACGTGAGTTATCCATCTTTTCGATATAGCTTTGAGATTGTTAATCCCTTGGCGAACAATCGATGGAAAAAAAAACACTAGTTCAGAAACAATTGTAAAGACAATATTTCCAGCAACAACACCCTAAAGAAGGTGATGTTGTATTACGAGAATCTAAAAAGATTATTTCGTAATATTTCTCGAAGGCAACTGAACAGAATAACTTCTAAAGAGAAGCGACGGTATTCTCGAAGGCAACAGAACCGTATAACTTCTAAAGAGAAGCGACGGTATTCTCGAAGGCAACAGAGAAAGAAGAAAGCCTGCTGGGGTGAAAGATCACCGGCGCTCAAAGCTATATCCGCCTTACGGACAAGCCTCCAGGAACCAGCAAGTTCGAAGAGAACTTTAGAACGCTGGCCAAAAATGTCGACGACGACTCCTCGGAATAGCAGCAGCACTTCTCTCTCTCTCTGGAAAATTCTCTGATTATTTTCTGTAACCATGGAGAGAGGAGATGCTGCTGATATTATAGGCACGAGGTGGGCTTTTCAAATTCTGAACGCACGCCCTGGTTTAATGCCAGATCCGGATTTTCTGGATCTGAGCCATTTCCGGATCTGAGCCCACAAGACCCGCGGACGTTACATAATTTGAACGGCCCGCTCGACCCGCTCGACCCGTACGACCCGTACGACCCGTACGACCCGTACGTCCCGTACGTCCCGTACGCTCCGTATGCCTCGCACGCTTTGCACGCCACGCAGGGCCGTGCAGAGGCTCGCGCACGAGCGCAACTAAAGCGCACAATGCGCCTTGCGACGAGCTGTCATGCTAAGTGCCATCAAAAAGCCACATTAAGCCTCAAAAGCCCATTAGCCCGAGCCCGAGCCCGAGCCCGAGTCGCTAAGCCCCTTCGGGGCTTAGCTCAAATCTATTTTCATTTGGCCAAAAGTTGGTTTCTTATTCTCACCTCTATGTAAAATCCTCCCACATGGCACCCTCCATTGGGCCTCAACCCATGTGCATCTCTCTATTCCTTAATAGGTAATATATAGAGATACATATTAGTGTGATTTTCCGATGTGGGACTATCTTTTAACAATAGAGTGTTGTGAACACACAACATAAAGAATAAACACCAACAGTAAATGCATAATCTACCAGACTGAAACATGTAATCAGTCTGGATTTGGTTTCAGTTGCTGCCATGACTCAAACATGTTACGATCCAAAACTCTGGCTCTTCGGTCGGGTCAGCCTCACTTAGTTTAGTAGACTGGTTTTGGCCTAAATGATCAAATTGCAGCTTGGTTGATTTCTGATTCTGACCAATCTCCAATTCCTGGTGGCATTCTCAGCTTCACCCTCCAATTCCTGATCAAATTGCTGTCGTGCGGACCTATGCTATTTATCAATCTTAATGATGTAATGGACTTAGGTCTTCCGATTCTCAACTAGTTAGCCTCTTGCTGAAAGCTTTGCACCGAAAACTGAAGACATCTTAGCTCCATATACTATGCAACACACGTCCATAATGTTCTGTTTTATAATCATATATATTTTGCCTCTCATTATTATTAACTTAACTATGATTTTTCTTATTAATTTTGTAATTTTATTTTTCCTGGTTGCAATGACTATCTTGCCTTTGGATTATCGATACAAAGGTCAGTCTTTTTCTTTCTGCCAAAAAAAAAAGCCTTTCCTCGTAATTTCTTAGATGTTACAGGAGGAAAACGAAATATCAAGAAAAAAAAAATGAAGGAAATAGAGAACAACTCACCCATGCAACACACATGACAGATCTGTTCTCAAGTGGCATCATAATGCTAACTTGACAAAGCATGTCCGAAGGCATGTGTCGTGCCAGAAGTTTGGAGACATGTCATACATGTGTCGGTCATTGATGGCCAAAATTGTTCTTGCTTAACAACGGATAGCAGCCACTTTGGTCTGTTGGTCCATTTGTTGGAGTTCTCCAACCCACACAATTTTTTTGATCTGCACATTTTAGGACATGAAGATTGTGATAAATTGTGTGGATCCACATCTGGACTGCTTACTGATGATCTTTTTGTAGTATATGCGCATTTTTCAGACTAAGGACATGTTCATAACCGATAGCTCCACACACACATTAATAGAGAGAATTGTAAATGGTCTAAACTTGGCATTCATCAGATCATCAAGTCAATTTGTTTTGTGAATTCCATTAGAACTCGTCCTTAATTCTTGTGCAGTGTAGACAATACTGGAGCTATGAATATTTTGCAGGTGTGGATTTTGTGTAATGACTGCAATGATACGGCTGAAGTATTCTTTCACATTATCGGCCATAAGTGTGGCAGTTGCAGTTCCTACAACACTCGAACAATTGCTCCTCCAACGGAGCACACCTCTCAGCTGCAGAGTGAAGGGCTGGACAGTCCATGTTGCATGCATTCTTGTGCTAGCCAGAACACCATTACAGGCACTCTGTTTTCTTACAACAGGAAAGTTGAGGGAGGGCCTTCTTCAGACTAGTTATCGATTATATGTTTCCATTTACGTTTGCATTATGACGACATTGTCTCTTCGAGTATTTGAGTCATTGTTGTGAGTACACAACAATTATTAAGATGATATAGAATTGAATTAGATGATATAGAATTGATTAGATGACAAAGTTGAGGGAAACTTGTAGTTGTTGTAATGGTTGCAAGCTAATAGAATTGATTAGATGATATAGAATTGATGATTGTAATCACACATGGACATGGTAGACTCTTTTTTTGTAATGTCTATGATAATTTGGTCATTAGTATGTATGAACGCTCTTCTCCCTTCTTTCTGTGGCTTTGATTGACCTCTGGCTTATGGAATGCAATAGTTAGAAAGTGATGAGAACAACATGAGGCTTAATAGGAACCTAGAGGTTCTTAGCCATGGGGGAATGGCATGCAAGGACATGAATGCAGGGCTGAAATCTGCATCAAATGGAATTTGTGTATAGTTCCAACAGGATTAAGTGTGGTTCATGTGAAAGCAGCTTATGAACCAAAACCTTTTGTCCAATTCTAGGCAACCATGAGGATGAGGTGCATCAAAGTTTGATTGCATTAATGTGGTTGTGATTTAGATTTTACTTTGGTTACGCAATCGTTAGGAATAACCTGCTCTGAGTATCACACAGTTTTGGATTTCAGAAGTAAACCTGAAATATTGGTTTCATCCGAAAACGAAACCTGGCACCCGTTTGGAAACTTTTGTAAAATTTAGGGCGTAATAGTGGGAAAACCTTTGTATCGGAACTTTGTTGACTGGAACTACCATATAGTTAGATTTTTTGTGAGGAAAAAAAAAATCTAACCCACTAGCAAAAATAAATTTCTGGCCCATGCAGGTCTCGAACCTGCGACCTTGGCGTTATTAGCACCACGCTCTAACCAACTGAGCTAATGGGCCAGTTAAATTAAAATGGAAATCAAACCTATATAATCCTAAATACAAATTCTTCATTGATTCATCAACCACTCCATGCATTTGAAGTAACATGACAATCCGGTTGGTTCGTATGCACGAAAGACATGACAAGCAAGCACTCCGACATGCGTTCCAAAGTCTTTACTGTTTGATTGGCTTAGTTGAGGATTTTACATTGGGTTTAGAGTCATGTTACAAATCATGTAAATACGAATCGGTATATCATATTTGCTTACATATCGTATCGGTATATCGCATATTGTGACCATGGGCCAATCTCAGACATCCCAAAGGTGACAACCATATGTATAAACACTATCTCTAGAACATCAATCAATAGCTAGGTAATCCCACAGGGCCACAATCAAGTATAAAGAGACTTGATTCTGTCAGAAAAATTAGGATAACTTGGGCCTTCACTAACTAGTTCATCAATCAATACCTAGGTGTTCCTATTAGGACCAAAATAAGAAGGATATCGGACCAAATTCTGATTCTTTACCCCTATTTTAGGGGTATATTTCGAAATCCGGCTATATAAGGGGCCCCTGTAGATGTTGAGTCAAAACCTGATCAATTCCCATTAACCATTGTACATCGCACCAAATTCCAACTAAACATATCGGAGAAAGTGTAGCAGCTACTGAAGTATGATGGTAGACTTCCTAGATTGTCTACATGGACCCTTAGGAACTATATTTCCTAGAAACTTGATGGTGCGTGTCCTTATATATATATATATATATATATATATATATATATATATATATATATATATATATATATATATATATATATGTGTGAACGGATCGGGAGTCCCGTCTATGGAGTCCCGCCGGAGCCCTGTCGGTTTCGACCGTTGGATCGAGCAGGCACGCCATAGGAACTCTCTACCCCTAAGGAACTCCCTTAGGAACTGTATTTCCTAGAAACTTGATCGTTCGTGTTCTAGTACATATATATAAATGACTATAATTAATATTCAGGATGACTATTTCACATTGATGTCACTCACACAGTCCTTGCTCATATGTGATTTTGTTATTTTCTTTCAGTTTCAAGAAGAAAATGCAACTCATGATCAGAACCCCTCCCCCATCCCCACAAATTTGGATCTCATTCAGCAATGTCTTTATATCTGAATGTGATATCTCCAATTCAAGTCCCCAAATTTGTATCTCGTTCAGCAATGCTCTTTGTATCTAATATGTTATTATCCAATTCAAGTTCATCATTATGTTAAGTGATAACAACAAAGCCTTTACCTTAAATTTCTGGGTCGGCTTTTTGAATCATCTTCTTCTAGTTAAGGGTCATATCCTCTATAGAAAGCTAACAAAATTATACTAAGCGATCGACTCACCAAGCTTCTCGGACACACAAATAATGTTCGTCATACTCCGAAATATTTTCCACATATGTTAGGAATCTCATCCAACACCACCATACCTGACGATCATAGTTATTTTTTATTTTTTGGGACGATCATAGTTGACCTATCTAATCCAAGTACTGCCTTAGCCCCTAGAGCTATTTTGTCACTTTGCTTTTTCATGATCAACTAAGATGCCCAGAAATATATGACTATTTCTTTTTCCCTGCCAGAGAGATTTTTCGCAGTTCATTTATACAAAAAGCAGAAAATAATGGAGATGCGGGGTATCGATCCCCATACCTCTCGCATGCTAAGCGAGCGCTCTACCATCTGAGCTACATCCCCTGCTTGTTAGATTCTTCAATGACATTGTAATTATATGGAAACGTGGAACAAAAAAATTTAGCAAAACATACCTGTCTATTCCTATTGCTCTTTTTACTGAGTTATATTTCTTTATGCAGAATGTTCTTGTGGAATTGCTTTGGTGGTACTCGAAGTTATACCCAATTAACAACACAGTACCTAATCTATTATTCCTTACTTAAAAGTAACACACGTTCTAATTATGGTGTATTACAGTCCCTGTAGCCAATTTCCGTCAAGTGCCTAACAGAAATGCCGACGTGGCTTCCCAACTCGGTAACTGAGTGTACACGTGTGCAGTCCACGTGTACACTCAACAAAAAAGGGGTGGGGTCGGAGAAGTGGCTCAATTCCCACCCTCTCCAACTCTCTCTCTCTCTGTGTGTGTATCTCTTCCTCTTCCCAGGACCGACGAACGTGCTAGAAGGGACGACGACGATCTGCTGAAGACGAGGAGAGGCGACGACGATCGGCCGAAGACGAGGAGAGGCGACGATCGGCGAATCGCAGATGGGTACCTCTCTTCCCCCCCCCCCTCCTCTCTCTATCTTCTTCTTCTTCTTATTTTTCGTCGAATAATGAGTTTAGGGTTTTATTCTTTTCATTTCATTCTGAAAACCCTAAATGAAGAGCACGAACTGAATTTAGGGTTCTGTATGCACCGAAACACACTTCGTTAGGATTTTATTCTTTTCATTTAATTCTGAAAACCCTAAATGAAGAGCACGAACTGAATTTAGGGTTCTGCATGCACCGAAATTATTTGCACGAAGTGTGTTTAGGGATCATCTTATTCGATTCTTCAATTTAGGCTTTGAAACTTTTATTTTCATTACGAAATTAAGGTTCTTCCTGTTCAACTATACATGCACCTGTACAGGCACCTGGTCGAAATTAGGGTTCTTTTGTTAAAATTAGGATTCTTTTGTTAGAATTAGGGTTGTTTTGTTAAAATTATGGTTATACCCTGCCTGTACAGGCACCTGTGCCAAGTGCATAATTGTGCACTGGCCTAAGGCTGGTCAAACACCTGTTGTGGTGTCACCTACTCACTGCTAACACCAGTAATTTCCTTACTTGATGCCACCAAAGCACATGCTAACTGACCAAGTCACAAGAACTACTTGTGGGCAAGTACAATTGTGTATCCCTGTCCTACTGCTGCTGTGCAACATACTTTCTCTCCCTTTTAATGCACACTGCACATGTGCACACCTAACAGCAGCTACTGGCTGCTTCACACATCCTGAACACATGTGCACAAGGTTCATCTACACTGCAGGGCAAAGTCCCTTTTTCACTCTACATCTATGAAGACATCTAACTACTTGTCCATATATGCTTACATACACCAATGTGCATCTGTGTATCACATATCTCACCCTCATGGCCTTCTACCTATGTGTCTATCCACCCTCTAGTTAACTGGTACACACACACCCTGTAATATATACACATATTTATCTATATAGACAGTAATTGATCTACATGTATATAGACATGAATATAGGTGACATGATTTTATAGACAGTAATTGATCTAGTTAAATGGTACACACACACCCTGAATATCTACCTGTCCATATATGCTTACATACACCAATGTGCACTAGACATGAATATATAGCCTTCTATTATATAGAATGTAATTGATCTACATGATTTTATAATTTTATATAGACATGAATATATGATTATATGTAGACATGAATATATGATTATATATGGACATGAATATATGTGACATGGTTTTATCTAGACATGAATATATAGCCTTCTATTATATAGAATGTAATTGATCTACATGATTTTATATAGACATGAATATATGACTATATGTAGACATGAATATATGATTATATATAGACATGAATATATGTGACATGGTTTTATCTAGACATGAATATATGGCCTTCTATTATATAGAATGTAATTGATCTACATGATTTTATATAGACATGAATATATGATTATATGTAGACATGGATATATGATTATATATAGACATGAATATATGTGACATGGTTTTATCTAGACATGAATATATAGCCTTCTATTATATAGAATGTAATTGATCTACATGATTTTCTGATTTTATATAGACATGAATATATGATTATATGTAGACATGAATATATGATTATATATAGACATGATTATATGATTCTGTGCTAACAGGTAGTTTTAAAATTAATCTACAATATTTTGATGGAGAAGTAGTTTCAAAGTGGTTTGAGGTTGATACTGTGTCATTCAAGATGATTCATATGTGGGTTAAGTTCTTATATAGAGGAAAGTTGATGTATTACTGGAAGGAGGCAGGTAAGGAAGTTAATTCTGGTCTACAACGACTTGACAATGATGCAAGTGTCATTGAAATGGCTCAAAATGCTATTGAACATGGGAGTGGGGAGGTAGATGTCTATGTCATGCATATGGGAGATGAAGAATCTGAGTACCTTGCTGACTCAGAGCATGAGACAATTGAGGTGCATGATGACAGTGATGAAGACCTACATGATGTTGATTTTGCTGCCACAGACCAACCTGAAGAAGTGGCAGTTGATTTTGATGTTGGTGCCATAGACCAACCTGAAGAAGTGGCAGTTGTTGATCTTGATGTTGGGGAAAATAGTTCTGACCCTGATATGGGGTCTGGAAATCCAAAAATGAAGATGAGGGATGTTGCTGCCACATACCCACATGGAGCTGAAGACATGACAGGAGATGCAGCTGATGTAGCTGATGTAGCTGCCACATTCCTTCATGAAGAAGTTGACCCTGAAGAAGAGGAAGCTGATGTTGAAGATGAAGGATTTGAAGAAGGTATCAAAATACATGTTCCTGATGGTCATCTATTTGATTCAGATTATGATGAAATGGAGGGGGGATGAGGACTTGCAGGAAGTCTTAATAGAGACTGGGCAAGTTAATGACGATGGGGTATTGCTGGATGTTGAAGCAGGAAAAATAAGAAAAAGCAGTACAGGCAGACCCAAAATGAAGCCCAAAACACTAGATGACAGTGCTTTAGAAGCTTCAATTATATCTGCAGCATGTGAGGGGGAGAGCAGTGATTATGGTCCTCCATCAGATGAGATTGTTAGTACTGAAAGCAGCTCTGACTCTGATTTTGTCAGTGAACATCCAAAGATGAAGTTTCCAAGATTTAATGCAAACAGGAACATGGATGACCCTAAATGGCAATTGGGGCTACAATTTAAAGATAAAGATGAGTTCAAGATGGCTTGCAGGCAGTGGGGCATAAATCACAAATGGCAAGTTTGGTTTCCAACCAATGATCACAATAGGGTCAGGTGCAAGTGCTATACAAAAGACTGCAAATTTTTCATTTTTGCAAGCAAGTTGGACAGAAAAGACAAAGAAAATAAGACTTTCCTTGTCAAGAGCTACAACTTGGTGCACACTTGTGACAAGGTTAACACCAACTTTCATTTGAGTTATAAGGTGATTGCAGAAATGTACATGAATGAGTTTAGAGATGACCCAGGGTGGAAAATTAGTCAAATTGTTAAAAGAGATGACCCATGGCCAAGCTCAGTAAGAAAGGCCTGTGTAAAGTAACATGCAGTGTTTGTGGGTCACATGCCTATAACAAGAGGTTCCATGGGGTGAATGTAAGTATGTCGATTTGTACTTACATTCTATGTCAAGATTGTTGTATATGTAATTCTTACTTTTACTAATTTTGCAGGCTGGAGGAAGCAAAGGCAGTGTAAGTGCAGAATACACTACTGGAAATGAACAACATACAAGTGAAAGAGAAGAATTCCCAACTGTAAGTATCCTTTACATTAGGATATTCATCAGTGACTGTTTTGACTTGTATGAATGTTTTGACTTAATATTATTCATCAGTGACTATTTTATTGCAACTTGTTTGAATGTTTTGACTTAATATTTTGATCACTGCTTATTGATCAGTGAATGTTTTGACTTAATGTTTCTGCTCAGTTATTGTTTTAGGCTACTGAATTTCTAATCTTGTATATGCACCTACATTTCAGGCTGGATCTTCAAGGCAAACTGTTAGTGATTTGAATGTGGATGTCAGCAGTGCACCAACCACACTTAGGTTGATGATGGATGTAAGTACATAAAATTCAGTGATCAGTTCATTAATATGGTCTACTTTGTTCTACTTTGTCCTACTTAACTTTGTTCTACTCTGTTCTACTGTCAATGATTGGAATTTCTTGTTGTTCTACTTTGTTATCAGGGTACAAGTCAAGTGGTCAATAATACAGGCCTAAGCAGTGTGGGAGCTTCCAACCAATCTCGATATTCAGGCCTTGGCTCTATTGATGGAGGCTTAGGTGTGGGAGCTTCCAACCAAGATATCTCAGCAAGCCAAAGGAGCACAGCAGCAGCCCCAACTCATCCAACTTCAACATTACCAAAGAATAGTCAAGGGAAGAAAGCAAAGGGTAGAGTGGTACCATCAAGATACAATCTACCATCTAAGAAAAGCAAAAAACTGAATTACAAGTGTCTAGACTAATTTGGACAACACTAATTTTGTGGTTCACAACTGAAAATTTTGCTTTAGTCCTATTTCTTTCATAGGTGAACCAAAAAGCATGTAATGACATTTGATGTAATTATTTTGAGCCGTGTTTCTATCATCTGGACAATTGTGTGGCCATTTAGAAGGCCTAATATGTACTGGATTTATGTTTCTGGACAATTGTGTGGCCATATAGAAGAAGGCCTAATATGTACTGGACAAGTGGTCAATGATCTTGTGTTTCTATCACCAGGACATTTGTGTGGTTGGCAACTGGATTTGTGTGGTAATGAGATGTCAAACTGGACAGTCTTTTAAATGCAGTCTTCTAAATGAGATGTCAAACTGGATTTGTGTGTTTCTATCACCTGAACAGTCTTCTAAATGCAGTTATACTCTGTGTGTTTCTATCACCTGGACAGTCTTTTAAATGCATTCTTCTAAATGCAGTTGTAGTCTTTTATGTGGTTGTAGTCTTTTAAATGCAGCTCAGTGGTTGTAGTCTTTTAAATGCAGCTCAGTTTATTTGTAATCTTTTATGTGGTTGTAGTCTTTTAAATGCAGCTCAGTGTATTTGTAATCTTTTATGTGGCTAATATTAAATGCAGTCTTTTATGTGGCTCATATACATGAAGGCTCATATGTAATGCAGTTTTTAAAATGCAGTGGTAGTCTTTTATGTATCAGTATTTGTGTGAAATGCAGGTCACTGGTCCTACTTTGTGTGAAATGCTGCTGCAGCGTTAGTTGAATGTGAAAGCTAAAACATATGTAGCAGGTTATGATACATAATTTGAATAGATGTATATATAATTTGAATGGATGTATATATACTTGCTCAAAATATGACTTCTATTATACAAAAGAGAACCATTACAATAAACTTGAATAGATGTATATATAATTATAACATGACTCAAAATATGACTTCTATTATACAAAAGAAGAACCATTACAATAAACTTGAATCTCAGCGAGATGAAAATCCAGAACCATTCAATACACCATTCAATACATCATTCAATACAACATCAAAAAGGTTAACAATTCCAGAGGATGAAAATCCAGAGCTTGTTTACAGCTACAAAGCCATTACAACTTCGATCCATAAACTACAAGTTGTCTAGTCATTACAACTTCAACTTTTAGTCATTACAAGACAAATACGAGTTTACAATTACTCCATCTTAAATCTTCCAAATTTCTTCAAAATAGTCCCATACATTTCAAGTTGTCGTTACGCTACACGGTGTTCAATTTCAACTTCCAATATGATCTCCTTCATGATATCCTTGCCTTGTCCCGAAGAAGTAGTAGCTCCATCATCCACCATTTTCTTCTTTGTCTTTAAGGTCGTAGCTTCTTGCATCCATTCAATGTATTCACAACCGGGATTTTCCCTCTACACGTATTGAAAAAGAAATTACAATTATAAGTTACACATTACTAGCAAGGAATAATAATTATTTTATATTAATGTACAAAGAAAAGTATGTTTCACTTACACTAGTAGATAATGGACAACAGTAGAATTTTTGACCTAAGCTCCTAGGCACCTTTGATGTTCGTATTTTGCAAAATCCGGCTTCGCAACGACATAACCGAAGTTCATCAGTCCAACACCAAAAATCACATCCTACCTCCTTTGCACATTTTAAAAATTGGTGCCCACGATTCCAAGGTGTATTTGCAGTGAATAATTTGCACGGAGAAGTTCCTTCGCAATTACATGGGATCTTCGCAAGATCCCATTCCTTTTTCACTTCCTTCGTTTGCAGCAATTTTGTCAGCATAAACATTTTCAGATCGGCTCTTCTTTTATTTTAGGGTTTCCACAATAAATTATTGAATGACTTACACAATAAATTACTTTAGGGTTTCCATAATAATAACTACTGGTTAGGGTTTCAAATTTTAGGGTTTCAAATTTTAGGGTTTCGGTAATAAAGAGAAACAACGTGAGATTCGAAAATGATGAAGAAGAAGAAGGGAGCAAGGGAGAGTGGTACCCATCTGCAAATGCTCCGTAGCGTCGCCTTCAGCCGCAGCCCTCGTCTCCTCGACGTCCGCGTCTCTCGGTGGCCTCGTCTTCTCGTCGGAGTATGTCGATCGAATAGAGAGAGAGAGAGAGACAGATGAAGGTCAAATAAGGTTATAATAAGTTGAGTGCACACATGGACTGCACACGTGTACACTCAGTTACCGAGTTGGGAAGCCACGTCGGCATTTCTGTTAGGCACTTGATGAAAATTAGCTACAGGGACTGTAATACACCATAATTAGAACGTGTGTTACTTTTAAGTAAGAAATAATAGATTAGGTACTGTGTTGTTAATTGGGTATAACTTCAAGTACCACCAAAGTAATTGAGCCGAGTTTTGGAGATCCTAGAGAGGAAATGTGCAATATTACTATCAGTGAAGTGGAAATGTAAGTCTAGTCTAGCACGTGGCCTATGTAGATAAAAATGTAAGAGAACTATATGATAAAAATGCATTCGTAATTAATTTCTTCCATTTTTTTGAATCATCAAATACAAAATATCTTTATATACCCAAGTT
Source organism: Iris pallida (assembly GCA_029216955.1). NCBI lineage: Eukaryota > Viridiplantae > Streptophyta > Magnoliopsida > Asparagales > Iridaceae > Iris > Iris pallida. Next base: position 7,867,796 of record JANAVB010037018.1, read on the forward strand.
CCAGGAAGGGTGTCGGCATTCTATATCCATCTTTCTATACACAACTTTTTTCAACACATTTTTTTATGTGTCCTTTTCTTCGGGCCGGCGAGCAACGCCAAGGGAGGATTACAATCGTGTCCATTCCCACAGGTGCGCCCGATGTACCCAACCGACTACACCCCCATAGACCTTTTTAGCACATTTAAAGACATAATATAGTGTGGAGCTATATCGTGCCGGGACGAACCACGGGTCGGATCGGGCCTCTTTTATGGGTCGAGATATGAGCCAGATATAGTGGACCGGACAGGACCGGGCCCACAATTAACTGAATCGAACTGGCACATGAGTCATTTTTCGGGCCGAACTCGTGTCGGGCTGGCCAGCTCGGGCCATTAACAGGTCTAACTGAAAGTGAGTTTTGAGAGTGCAACCTTCAAACATTCCGTAAATATTGGAAGTTATTGAAAATGGGAAATCCAACTCAGCGTACTCTCAATGCTATAAAAATTTAGAATAATGCTATTCGTAATTTTTGTAATTTTCAATTGTCCCTCCATATACAGTCCTCATTATGTGGCATCTAACATAACAAACTTTAAAAATAAAAATAAAATTAGTATTAAAATTTAAAAATTGATAATTAATTTTTGTGTTAGAGATGACATATTATTTAACATGGTACGTCATCTCTTCTTTGCCTCCATTAAGTCCGTTTCTCTTCTCTATCATCTCTTTAACATTGTTATGCCTCCTCTCTTTACGAATATTTACAACAAAATACTAGGAGAAGAAAACCCCAACATTTAATTTCCTCCTCTTAAACCTAACACGACGATAACATGGTACGGTGCTACATCGTCACCTCCGGAACCTTACGTCTAAATTAGAATAAGAACAGAAAATTGCATATACAGTCATGGAATTGATAGAAATTGCTCTCAGAGCAAAGGTGTTCCCGAAATTACATAGAAGGACATGAAACGCCCTTTTAAAGAGTGTATGTGCCTTTCTTTACTAATCATCGGATAAACTGGTTTACTTACGAATTAAATTAAATGTGAAAGAAACGTCGTTTTAAAGGGCGTTTCTATGCTGTGGTGGTTGGTTTTTGGTAGTTGAGAGTTGAATAAATGATAAGAATAAATGACTTTGTTGGGTGAATTAAATGATACCGGTTAAAAAAGTGGTGGGGGGTGGGATTAAATTTTTTTAGGGAAAAAAAATGCAAAAGAAAACTGAAAACAATTCTTAGAAAAAAAAGAAATAGAAAAATAAAAAATATAATAAAAAAACCAAAAACAGGAAAAAGAATTCATAAAAGAAACCTAAAAAATTGTATTTTATGTTAATCTAGTGTCTAGATTAAAATAATTATTTAGATTTAAATATATATTTAGTTAACCATATATAAAACCTTAAGAAAATTATAAAGACAAAAAAAAAAGATTTTTAGAAAGGAAAAAAAATAGATTTTTAGAAAACCGAAACAATTCTTAGGAAAAAAGGAAACGGAAAAAAAAATATAATAAAAAAGAAAATAGAAAAATAAATCGTAAAAGAAACCTAAAAACTTTGTATTGTATGTTAATCTAGTTGTTTGGATTAAAATAATAATTTAGATATGAATATTATATTTAGTTAAACATATCTAAAACCCTAATATAAATCCTAAGTTACAAACTTGCAATTTTACTAATTTATTTACTGTGAGAAAACCTTATTAATTTTCTATATTAAAATAAATACTCATTTTAATAATCTACGCGTTTAAAGCCAAAACAATAACTCAGAAAATCAAGAAAAAAGCTACGCTACACAATACAGGGGCACAGCTAACAAAATAGGAATATGGGCTTATGCCCTTACAAACTTTACCTAAATGAAATAAGAGAAAATTAGTTAGCTCTGACTAATGTCCCGTATTTTAAATATCAAAAATAAAACTAAAAATAAATTAAATTAAATCTCAGGAGTCTCAGACTTGGTCCAAACGTCATAGTTAGCTAATGCCTCAACATCCGGCCTGACCGGTTTCGTTTGCATTTCGCTAGGGCCCACGGAACGGTATGGTCGTCGCCCAAAAATCCATTTAAATAAATAATTTCCGAAAACCGATTTGAAATTCTTTTATAAAGTTCTATAAAAATTTGGACAGTATTTCCCTTATATTCGGGACAACCCAAAACTGAAAAAATGTGCCAAAACACCCCACACATATCCCAAACCAGGGAAAACACATTTTTATAGAAAATATATTATCAGAAACATTTTCGAAGCCTAATCGGAAATCCTGAAATTTCGAATATCCAAACCAACCATAAAATATCACAGAAACGTCTCCGGAAAAATCCGAAATCACTACGTCGACCTAAAATCGAATTCCCGGGAGGGAATCGGGGACCAATTCTCATCATCGACTACTGAAAATGGAACGGGACAAAGGAATTATACCTTGGGTTGCTCGGCTAGAGCTCTCTGATGATAATAATAGATAAAAAGGAACACGCCGACAGTGGATCGGTTCGGGATAGCGCCTCGCTGGGATACGGCTGCGCTGGACAGCGGGACATCCCCTACATATTAAATTTGTCTAATAATCTTTTAATTATATGTAAAACGAGGAACAAAACTAGCAAAACATACCTGTCTATTCCTATTGCTCTTTTTACTGACTTAAATTTCTTTATGCAGAATGTTCTTGTGGAATTGGTGCGCTGATGAATGAACAATCTGTGCAATATTACGAGTTTTGGAGATCATGGAGAGGAAATGTGCAATATTACTAGCAGTGAAGTGGAAATGTGCCTATGTTGGTGTGTTGTGTTTCCTTACATTCTGTGGAGATCCTGGAGAGGCATCCTAGTGCTAGGGCCGGTCCTGAGTTCATATATAGAAAATTAAATTAAAAGTAAATTTTAAAAAATGTTAGCTAAGAATAGAACCTAGGACCTCTAGTGTGTAAATTTAACATACCACACTACACCACAATTGTTTTGTGATAAAAGAGGATCATGTTACGTATTAGTTCTATTTTCAATACAAGATAACTAATATGAAACCCCCCCGCCTCCGGGGATGGCCGCCTTGGGCTAGGGCTGGCCCTGCCTAGTGCAAAGCCATATTTTCATCCAAATCTTAGTAATTGTGTGGAGAAGCTATCCGGACATTGAAGTTTCCATATTGAGATAGAGTTGTCAAGTAGGCCGGGGCGACAAATGTTGATGGGCTAGATTGAGTCTGGGCTGGGCCTCCCAGGCCCATGTACTACAGCGGACCGGATCGGACCAGGCCGGGTCGAAAGGGTGAAAGCATGAGTCTAGTCCAGCACGTGGCCTATGTAGATAAAAATGTAAGAGAACTATTTGATAAAAATGCATTCATACTTAATTTCTTCCATTTGTTTGATTCATCAAACACAAAATATCTTTCTATACCCAACTTCCAGGAAGAGGTGTCTGCATTCTATATCCATCTTCCTATACACAACTTTTTTCAGCACACATTTTTTTATGTGTCCTTTTCTTCGGGCCGTTGAGCAACGCCAAGGGGGATTCAAATCGTGTCCATTCCCACAGGTGTCCCCGGTGTACCCAACGGACTACACCCCCATAGACTTTTTTAGCACAGTTAAAGACAATATATAGTGTGGAGCTATACCGTGCCGGGACGGACCACGGGTCGGACCGGACCTCTTTTATGGGTCGAGATATGAGGCCCTGAATGTCCGGATATAGTGGACCGAACAGGACCGAGCCCACAATTAACTGAACCGGACCGACACATGAGTTATTTTTCGGGCCGGACTCGTGTCGGGCTGGCCAGCTCGGCCCATTAACAGGTCTAACTGAAAGTGAGTTTTGAGAGTCCATCCTTCAAACATTCTGTAAATATTGGAAGTTATATATTGAAAATGGAAAATCCAACTCAAGCGTACACTCAACACTATAAAAATTTAGAATAATGCTATTGGTAATTTTCGTAATTTTCAATTGTCCCTCCATATACACTTCTCATTATGTGACAGCTAACATAACAAATTTTAAAAATAAAAATAAAATTATTATTAAATTTTAAAAATTGATAATTAATTTTTGTGTTAGAGATGACACATTATTTAACATGGTAGGTCAGCTCTTCTTTGCCTCCATTAAGTCTCTTTCTCTTCTCTATCATTTCTTTAACATTGCTATGCCTCCTCTCTTTACGAATATTTACAACAAAATACTATGAGAAGAAAAACCCCAACATTTAATTTCCTCCGATCTTAAACCTAACACGACGATAACATGGTACGGTCGTCACCTTCAGAACCTTACGCTTCAAATTTGAATAAGAACAGAAAATTGCATATACGGTCATGGAAGTGATAGAAATTGATCTCAGAGCAAAGGTGTTCCCAAAATTACATAGAAGGACATGAAACGCCCTTTTAAAGGGTGTATGTGCCTTTCTTTACTAATCATCGGATAAACTGGTTTACTTACGAATTAAATAAAATGTGAAAGAAACGTCGTTTTAAAGGACGTTTCTATGCTGTGGTGGTTGGTTTTTGGTAGTTGAAAGTTGAATAAATGACTTTGTTGGGTGAATTAAATGATACCGGTTAAAAAAGTGGTGGGAGATGGGATTAAATTTTTTAGGGAAAAAAAATGCAAAAGAAAACTGAAAACAATTCATAGAAAAAAAAAAGAAATAGAAAAATATAATAAAAAACCAAAAAGAGGAAAAAAATTCGTAACAGAAACCCTAAAAATTGTATTTTATGTTAATATAGTGTTTAGATTAAAATAATTATTTAGATATAAATATATATTTAGTTAACCATATATAAAACCTTAAAAAAATTATAAAGACAAAAAAAATATTTTTAGAAAGAAAAAAAAAGATTTTTAGAAAACCGAAACAATTCTTAGGAAAAAAGGAAATAGAAAAATAAAAAATATAATAAAAAAATAGAAAATAGAAAAATAAATCGTAAAAGAAACCTAAATTTTTTTTGTATTGTATGTCAATCTAGTTGTTTGGATTAAAATAATATATTAGACATGAATATTATATTTAATTAAACATATCTGAAACCCTAATAAGAAATTATAAACCCTAAAAAAAATTATAAACTCAAAAAAGAAAAAGGAAATTTAGAAAGTAAAAAAATAGATTTTTAGAAAACCGAAAACGTCTCCTAGGAAAAAAAGAAACCTAAAGAAACCGAAAACATAAATAAAAATTCGTAAAAGGAACCTAAAAAGGAAACCTAAAAAAATTGTATTGTATGTTAATCTAGTTGTTTAGATTAAAATAATTATTTAGATATGAATATTTTATTTAGTTAACCATATCTAAAACCCTAAAAAAAAGTTATAAAGCCAAAAAGGGAAAAAATAGATTTTTAGAAAAGAAAAAAAAATAGAAAAAAAATGCTAATGAGATTAAATAGAATAGTTTAGTTGAATGCTAACTATTAATTAGATGAATTAGAATAACAATTAGCTTAGCCAGCCGCGGATTAGATGAAAAGCAAGAAAACGCCATTTTTACGAGCGCTTTGGGCCCCTTCTGCAAATATTCAAATTTTGTTGCTTTTCTAGCAATTTCTTCCAAATATAGTACTCGATCCGCAATTCTCTGGAATAAGAATGGTGCAGTCTCCTCCTCCTCCTTCGGAACTGCGTCTCGAAATAATAAAGAAAATCTGTGCATAGTTAAATTATTTAAGAGCTATTCAATGATCATATGTCATATGCATTGTTCTGATTTGGGAAAAGTAAAGTAAAGCCTGAGCGAGAGATGCAAAGTGTCAGTATTTTCTCAGAGAGAAAAAAAAAAGGACTGCTGATTTTTCTGAGAAATGAGAGGAGAATATTGAACAAAAAAAAAAAAAAAAATAATTCTTCAAAAATACGTTGGAGATGCGGGGTATCGATCCCCGTACCTCTCGCATGCTAAAGCAAGCGCTCTACCATCGGAGCTACATCCTCATTTTTGTTACAATTAAAAATATAATTATTCAAGAGAGGAAATCATAAACATTACCTAAAAAGGACTGGTCAATCGATACATTATGTTGCCTTAAAGAGAGTTGTAAGTACATACCTCGTCATATGTATTTTGAAGAGCTTTGCTATGTCTTTAACAAAATAGTTACAATTCTCTTACAACCGCCACGTGTCGGACTTTGATTGGAGGAGAGGGGTAAGTGGTGGGATCAGATGGAACTCATGTAGCAGGGGGTGAGAGGGGAGGTAGGACTCGATGAGACCCATACGTAAAGGGTGGGAGAGAGAGAGAGAGGTTATAAGAAGATTGTAAGCACGTGATTGTAGACTTAGCATTTTCCGAATTTTGAATCGAGAAAGGTCCGAGCTCTCTAGCCTATAGTGGTATTAGAGCGGACACCCGGAGGGGCCTGCAAGGTTCGAGCCCCCAAGTTGTGTGTGTGCGTGGGATTTCAAAATTTTAAAAAAAAAAAAATTCGAGAAAGTAACTCGCCATGGCAACATTGCTAACTTGGCGGCATGAGCCCTTTTTAAGCTTAATAAATAATTTCGGGAATCAAATTTGGCATGCGAAATACTATATAGCCGAGAATTCTATATTCCCGGAAATCAAATTTCAAGTAATTAAATTTCCTGAAAAATCACATTTCCATGTTTGGTGACTATATAAACATTCCCGGGAAAAAATAAAAATGATAAAAAAGAAACTAAAAAATGAAAAAAACAAAAAACGACAAAAAGAAAAAGAAAACAAAAACGAAAAAAAAAAAACCGACCAAAAAAAAAAAAGATAAAAAGACCAAAACGACAAAAATGATAAAAAAGACAACCAAAAAACAAAAAAAAATGATATAAAAAAAGAGAAAAAAGACAAAAAAAAACAACAAAAGCAACAAAAATGACAGAAAACAACAAAAAAATATTAAAAAAAGGACAAAAACAAAAAAAAAAATGACAAAAAAAGAAAGAAAAACGACAAAAAAAGAAAACAAAAAACACAAAAAAAAGAAAAGGGACAAAAAAATAAAAAATTACTATAAAAATGATAAAAAAAAACCTACAACAAAAAAGATTAAAACAACAAAAAAAATAATAAATGACAAAAAATAACAAAAGACAACAAAAAAGGGCAAAAACCGGTAAAAAACGACAAAAAAGTGACAAAAACTACTAAAAACGACCAAAAACGACAAAAGATAACAAAGAACGATAAAAATCGGTAAAAACGACAAAAAAGTGACAAAAACTACTAAAAAACGACCAAAAACGACAAAAGATAACAAAGAACGATAAAATCGGTAAAAACGACAAAAAAGTGACAAAAAGTGACAAAAAATGACAAAAATAACAAAAAATGACAAAAAGCAACAAAAAAGACAAAAAAACTACTAAAAACGACAAAAAAGAGATCAAACCGACAAAAAAGACTAAAAATGACAAAAAACGACAAAAGACAAAAAATGATAAAAATGACAAAAAATGACAAAAAATGACGAAAAGCGACAAAAACGACAAAAAAGACAAAAAAAAAAAACAAAAAAATACTAAAATCGACCAAAAGAGACCAAACCGACAAAAAACGACTAAAAATGACAAAAACGACAAAAGACAACAAAAAATGACAAAAATCGGTAAAAAACGACAAAAAATTGACAAGAAGAGACGAAAAAACGATTAAAAAAAGGAGAAAAAAATGACAAAAAGTAACAAAAACGACAAAAAACTACTAAACACAACAAAAAAGAGACCAGACCGATGAAAAACGATAAAAAACTGCTAAAAATTGACAAAAACGGCAAAAGACAACAAAATGACAAAACTGGTAAAAACGACAAAAAGAGACGAAAAACGAAAAAAATAACAAAAACGACAAAAAATGACAAAAAATGACAAAAAGGACAAAAACGACAAAAGGACAAAAACTACTAAAAATGAAAAAACGAAAAAAGGTAAAACCGGTAAAAAGCGACAAAAAAAGAGAAAAAAGGACAAAAAACAACAAAAAAACGATAAAAATGACAAAAGTGAGAAAAAAGTGAAAAAAACGACAAAAAGGGACAAAATAACAAAAAACGAAAAAAAACAAAAAAAAATACTAAAAATGACAAAAAGCGAAAAAAAAATTAAAAAACGACAAAAATGACCAAAATGACAAAAATTAACAAAAACGACAAAAAATGACAATAAACGAAAAAAGGGTAAAAAATGATCCAAAATTAGAAAAAAGTTTAAAAAAAAAAAAAATTTCCAGGCAAAAAAAAAAAAACCCACATATTCTTAAGGTATAGGATTCCCATATTTTATGGGTAAACTATTTGTCCGGGTATTTCTAATTTCCGAAAATAAATTTTTTACAGCCCAAATAAACATAGTAATAGATTCGCATCCTAAATTTTTTTGAAAATAAAAAAATACCGCGTACCAAATGCCCCCTAAGGGTATGCTCATCCAATTTGATCAGACTCCCGAGTCCCGCTCGCTTGCTTAGTGATTCACTATTTACTCTTAACTGGTCAAAAAATATTTTTTTTGACCAGAAATTGAATCACTCTATCTGCCTTTCACTCACTTGTCGGGGTCGGGGACCTGCCATCATTCTGGTCGCGTGTAGAAATAGACGTTGACTTGATGTCTGGATCGCCTCCCTTTCGACGGACATTGTGCGACTTGATTTACTTAGCACTGACACAAATACAACACAAGATCTGAAATAAAACTCGGCACTTGTTTTCTTATGGATTCCTGGAGCTAGGCGTTCGCAGAATCAGTCTATATCCAAAGTGAAGACGCACTTCTCAGATCAGTGACGGCCTCTCCAGCGGAGCTGGGCGTCGGGCCCTGGATGCGCTAGCGATCGGCACATTAGGGGAGTGCTTGCCCTGGTTTCTCGACGATAGATATGCGACATGGACACTTCACTGGATTTGATGTGTCTAGTGGATTTCATTACATAATGAATTTGCAATATGTCTATAGAAGATTCACGATAGAAACAAACATATAAATAAATTAGATTTACATGTCACGAAGACATTGAAGAAGCACTCTCTTTCTCTCCTTCGGTGACCTTTCCCTTGCCTTCCTCTTCTTCTTCTTCTTCCACCACGACGGTCTCTCTCGGACCATCTGTATCATTACTGCTTGATTCTCCTGCACTTAACCCTTGCTTCGACGCGATTTTCACTCCGCCATTGCCATCCGAAACCTTCCTCTCTGCCTCCACTTCCTCCGTATTGATCACGAACGATGTTGTCTCCACTATCGCCTTGACAATCTCTGGAGTGGGCGAGAAGTAGCCCACCGAGGCGGTGACTCCCTCCATCGCCTCCTCGTCCTTCCTCGAAGAGAAGTAGCTGTCAGGGGAGCCCGTTGCGATGGACTTTCCCTCCTCCTCCTCCTCTTCCAGTGCTACGAGAGCACTAGCTAGAGCCGCATCCTTCACTTCGACAACGTCCTCATTCCCCTTGACGTCTGTTGGTTGATCTTCTGCCTTGTCGACTGCTGTGCTCGCGTCTTCTATGGCAACAACGGATGGCGGTGGCGATGATGTTGCGTTGTTTGGTTTGTTCGGGTTCTTTTTTAGGTGGCTCTTTGAGCTCACCGTATTGTCGGTGGCCACATTTGTATCCTTCGATGGACCGCAACCCATGAGTGTGTCTGTGTAAGTAAGAGAGAGAGAGAGAGAGAGAGAGAGAGAGAGAGAGAGAGAGAGAGAGAGATGGGGTTGAGGTTTGAAGAATAAGGAGGAGGTTATATAAAGGGAAGGGAAGGAAGGTAACAAATTTAGAAAGCGGACCGTTATGACAGTTAGGAAGGAAGTGTCATTCAAAATTGTCCAGTTTGGTGCCAACAAATAATCATGGGTTTATATTTCATTTAGGTCAAATTATTTCTAAATATACTTCGTTGTGTGTAGTTTTTTTTCTTCTTTTTTTCTTCTAGGTTTATTATAAGGTTTAAGGTGTAGAAATATATTCTTTTATAAAATTCATTGGGTTTTTTAAATTTCGTGTGTGAGACCAATCACCTCTAGTTCAAGTTGTTGAGGCAGAAATCACCTCTTTCATTTACTCGAATTCGAATCAGAGTAGGAACGTATTATTTCTTTCATTTAATAAACGGTAGAAGTTGGAGGTAGTGGACCCCAGAAGCACCGAGTTATCAACATTTACAAGTTGTAACACTCCCATCAAAGTCATAAACACATTTAAGAACTTTGAATAATTCTAAATGAAATACAGTTTGGAGAAACTATGGGTCACAAATTACTATTTTTCAGCAAAAATTCCATTTTTTTCATGACCATGTTGTTGCTACGATGGCACGATTCTTCGATCCCACGTATGATGTGGAAAAATAGATAAATTTATTTAATTAACCTTAATCGATACTCGATCGAGGTAAGATCTTAATCGATACACGAGTGACTAAAAAACTTTAATCATTTACAAGTTCGGTTAAGGATTGCAGAAAGTGTAGCATAGTAAAAAACTACCCTCTCATTTACAGCTAACAGTTATTACATTGCAAAGACCAATTTCTCTTATTTTCATCAACCTGGAAGAGGGCCGGGGGCGGCCTTCAACATCATCATCTTCTTCATGTTTCCGCCTGCTGTAATAGGCTACATGGTCTACTACTTCTATATCAGTTTTTTTTTTTCTTGAAATTGTTATCATGATAAGCCCACCATTTACTAAGAACGACGAACCATACTTCCCTTTCAGCATTGTGACGACTTCGGAGGTCGACGCAAAGTACCTCACGACCGTGACCCTCACCACTGTCCCCTACGTGGACGCTATTTAGAAGATAATGAGGTGCGTGAGAGAGAAGAAGTTTTGATTTCTGATGTGTATTTTCTATTGACAGCAACAATACATATAGAAGAGTTTTACATAAACAAATCATCTTAGATAAGGGATAGATACTTGATCTTAGCTAACTAACTAACAAACAATCTTTACCGTTGTATAAGGCTAAATATTGTTGAATAAGCCTTCCAGTCTGTTGTGTAACTGATTGAGATATACATACGATGTGGATGTCAAGAACACCCAACTTGCGAACCAATCTTAAAAAATATCTTTTCCAAGAGGCTTAGTGAAAATATCTGCAACTTGAGATGAGGATGGAATATAACGAGTGATTAATAGTTTGTCTTGAATCTTTTTCCGCACGAAATGACAATCGAGTTCGATATGCTTTGTTCTTTCGTGGAAGCAGTATAATTAGAGAAAAAAAATGCAAAGAGGAACTGACATGATTAGTTGCACCGGAATCAATGATCCACTGAGAATTGGATGAACAAGATAGTGCTAATTCCTGTTAAATTTGCTTGTGTCACGACCCGATCCCAATAATCTGGATCTAGTCGGATCATGCCCAGCCTGCACCGTTGTTGAGACGGCGGCAGTAAGCTGTTCAGTAGCAGGTAACCATACAACAACACTATATTTGTCACAACTCAACTTCGAAAATAAACTTTATTAAACTGAAATTTAAATACAAATGAAACTGTTCTGAAAGGAAATACAGAATTTGAAATAACAAAATGCAGAAATAGAAAATCTATCTATCGGCCTGATCATCGGCCTCAGTCCCAACGTCCTCCTGTGGGGACTCTGGCAGCACAACCGGGTACAAAACAGGGTCGTAGTAGCTGTTGTAAAACCAATCTGTATCATCAATATCCCCTAAAAATATATCTCCAGTCAGGAGGAAGCAAAGTACAATTCATGCTAATTTTTAAACAGTTAAATAAGTAATAGAATCATGCAGTTCTAAACAGTTTTAAAACAGGAACAGTTTGTTACAGTAAAACAGTAATTTGAACATGCAATGAAATATGACCGGCTTAGGTTTGTTACAGGAAGGATAAGGGGTTTTTGTTACAGTAGTGGTCATAATCATTACGCTATTCCCCAGTCCCCAGTAGTTACAGTACAGTACTCTCGGAGAGAGTTTCGTGTTTGCATCGTGGTTTAAACTTGCAGTAAAGCGATTAAATAAATAACTGTAAACTAACATAAACTATACTTGCCTCAATGAAAATGACTGGAGAGGTAGTCGACTTCGAGACAGGAAGTTAGAGTCGTCCTCGAATTCCTACATTCGAGAGATAGACTGAGAGATTAGGTTTACCAACCTAGCTACGCTAGTTGAAATCTCTATTTGCGTCCTAGTCCATTTTTAGTTCTTAAATTAACCAAACACAGAAACCACGATTTATTGTGCGTTGATTTAATACAAGGAGAAATGTCGTTTTAACTTTGAATTCGGAAAACTCGTCGTTGCCAGATTATTTATGAAAACCTGGTATTTTCTATGAATATAAATATAAAGCTAATCTTTCTTAATTTAGTGAGAAATACGTGATTTTTAATTATTAATAAACTGTCAATTTTTAGGTGAGAAAATATCAATTAATTTTATACGAAAATACTTTTTAATCATTTTAATCGTTAAATAGCAAAAACTCGAAAAAAACTAGAAAATGACAGAATCCAAGCTATTACAGTTACATACCAGCCAGCTGGGCTTATGTCCATTACAATTTATTTACATAAATTGAAATAAGATAAGACTGACGTTAGTCCTAAACTGAAAATATTAAATAAAATTTAAACAGAAATTAATAGTAAAAATTAAAGGTAAAAAGTAGAGTCTCAGATATGGTCCAATCCTCATCTTGGCTAATTGCCTCAACGTCCGGGCGGGGCCGGTTTCGTTTGCACTTAGCCGGATCCATTGACCGATACGGTCGTCACCCAGAAATCAAATATCGAATAAAATCCAAAAATTATTTTAAAATCATTTTAAAAATAATTCAGGATTTATGGAAAAATCGGGCAGCATCTCCTCTGTTTTTGGTCAACCCAAAAACTGGAAAAATGGCGCCGATAATTCCTGCAAGTCCCAAACCAGGGAAAAACCCGAATATATATATATATATAATATCCACAACCAATCCACAGAATAATCGGGACGATCCGAAATAATTTCGGAAGTCCGATTCCAATCCACAAATCACAGAACGTTTCGGAAAATTCGGAAAGCTAACACATACCAAAAATTCATTCCTAAAATATTTCGGGAATCCAAAATAATTCACAGGACCTTTCCGAAAGTCCCGGAAAATTACGTCGTTGCTAAAACCGAATTCCCAAAGGAAATCGGGGACCATTTCATCATCGACAAAGATAATAAAAATAGCGGGACAGGGGATTATACCTCGGATTGCTCGGCAAGAGCTCTCAGATGAAAGATAGAATGAAAATAAGCTCCGAATCAGCGACGTATTCCCGAAACAGTGCTGAAATTGCAACGTCGACGAAGAACGTCGAAGAACGCCAAAGCTAGGGCACGGCCAGAACAAGCGAGGGAAAGCTCGCCAAAGGGAACTGACCAGGGGCGCTGCGACGAAGGACAGCGAGCTAGGGCACGGCCAGGGGCGGATCCGCGGGGCTGACGCGGGTCGGCAGGAAACGCCGAAGGGAGAGGCGCGCTGGACAGCGGGAAGCGCCGGCGAGACAGCGGCCAGGGGCGGCCGCGCAAGGGGGCGCGCTGTCGGGTTCGCCGAAGGGGCGCGAAGGGGTCGCGCGAACTCGGCCGTGAGGGGGCGGCGCTGTCGGCGGGACAGCGGGTCGGCTCGGGGTGAGGGCGTGGGTGATGGAGAGTTAGGTGGGAAGAGAAGAGTTTGTGAGAATGGGGGTTTGGGTGCTTCTCTTTTGGAGAGAAAAAGGAGAGCTCTGTGAAGAATGAGAGCAAAGAGAGGGGAGTGGAAATTATAAGAAGAAAGGAGAGGAAAGAGTCTACTGGTTGGAGAAGAATGGGGAGGTGGGGTGTGCGTGTGTAGTCCAGAGAAGAGTGGGGAGAGAAAAATGGGTTTTTGACTAGAACGTGTGTGTGTGTGAGTTGCTGGTCCTACGGGACCAGCCATAAAATATATATTTATTTATTATTTTTTTATTAATAATAATTTGCCAAGTCAAAATCAGATTGTAAGAATGGGATTGGGTTCGGGCTCAGGCCTGGGTCTGGGTTTCGGACTCGGGTCTGGGTCTGAAATCAAAGATCCTTGTTTATTTATTTATTTTTCAAAATCATTTGCACTCAAAATATATAATAATAATAATAATAATTTTACTAATAATAATAATAAAAAACACTATTTAATTAATCACAAAATAAATGGGTTTCATAATCTTCCCTCCTTAGAAAATTTCGTCCTCGAAATTTAAAGTAAGGTTAGGGATTACCTCAAGTCTCAGACAGGTACGGGTACTGCTCCCGCATCTGGTCTTCTCGCTCCCAGGTCGACTCGCCTGGTGAGTTGTGCCGCCACATCACTCTGACTATTGGCGTCACGGTGTTCCTGGTCCTCTTCTCGCCTTGGTCCAAAATTGCCACTGGTTTCTCCGGCACTGTGAGGCTGGGTCCAATCTCCAGCTCTGAATGGTCCAAGATATGGCTCGGGTCCGGGATGTAGCGTCTCAGCTGCGAGACGTGGAAGACGTTGTGGACGCCTTCGAGACTTGGGGGTAGAGCCACCCGATATGCTACTTCTCCAATCCTGTTAAGTATTTCAAATGGACCAATATACCTGGGGCTTAACTTTCCTGCTCTGCCGAAACAAATTGTTCCTCTGGTAGGCGAGATCTTCACAAATACACTATCGCCTTCTTCAAACTCCAAAGGCCGTCTGCTGCAATCGGCCCAATGCTTCTGTCTGTCTTGGGCTATCCGGAGCTTGTCTCTGATCATTCTCACATTCTCTGCTGCTTCGGTCACTATCTCAGGTCCAAGCAACACTCATTCTTCGACGTCGTCCCAAGCAAGAGGGGTGCGGCAGCGACGTCCATAGAGTGCCTCGAACGGTGTCATCCCGATGCTAGCTTGGTAGCTGTTGTTGTAAGAGAACTCTACCAAGTGCAAATGATCTTCCCAAGACCCTCCAAATTCTAGGACGCAGGATCTCAGCATATCTTCTAGCGTCTGGATGGTTCTCTCCGATTGCCCGTCAGTCTGGGGGTGGTAGGCGGTGCTGAACTTCAGTTGAGTTCCCAAGCTGTCATGCAAACTCTTCCAAAAGTGAGATGTAAATCTAGTATCTCTGTCAGATATGATACTTACCAGAACTCCATGAATCCGGTAGATGTGTCGCATGTACAGTGCTGCCAACTTTTCGATGGATAAACCAACCTTGAAGGGGATAAAGTGAGCTGACTTCGTCAGTCGGTCCACTATAACCCAAATGGCATCCTTCCCTCCTTGGGATCGAGGCAGTCCCGATACAAAATCCATCGTGATGTGCTCCCATTTCCACTCCGGAATGTCAAGCGGCTGCAATAATCCTGCTGGTCTCTGTCTGCTGGCTTTAACTTGCTGACAAATTAAACTTCTAGCCACATACCTGGATACGTCCTTCTTCATTCCGTACCACCATACTATAGTCCGCATATCCTGGTACATCTTGTTGGCTCTAGGGTGTATGGAATACTGCGACTGGTGCGCTTCTTGCATCAGCTCGTTCCTCAGTTCGCCAGTTGGTACGCACAGCCTCGTATCATTCTTCAATGCTCCATCGCTGGCGATTGAGAATCCTTTAAGTGTTCCTGCCAGCACTTGGTCTCTGAGTTTGCAAAGCATCTCGTCTTGGAATTGTGTCTCCTTGATCCTGTTCATAAGACTCGAACGCACTTGCAACTGCATCAATGATGATTCAGCTCCTGGTACGATGGCTTCTCTTCCAATCTCCTCCTCGGGCAGTACAATTTCCAATCCCAACTTCTCCATGTCCTCCAGCAAATGGTGCTCCTTGGTCAAGAACATCGCCATTGGGTAACGACTAAGTGCATCTGCTACAACATTAGCCTTATCCGGATGATACTGCAGGTTGATATCAAAATCCTTCATTAGCTCCAGCCATCGTCTTTGTCCCATGTTCAGATCCTTCTGAGTGAAAATATATTTCAGACTTTTGTGGTCCGTAAATATTTCCACTCTCTCTCCATACAGGTAGTGCTTCCATAGCTTCAAAGCAAATATCACCGCTGCAAGCTCCAAATCATGTGTAGGGTAGTTCATCTCATGGGTCCGCAATTGTCTGGATGCATAGGCAATCACTTTCCCGTGTTGTTGAAGAACGCAGTCCAGTCCTTTTTCGGAAGCATCACTATAGATTGAGAAACCGCCGGTACCTGCGGGTAGCACAAGTATCGGCGCAGTTGTGAGCCTTTTCTTCAGTTCCTCGAAAGTTGTCTGGCACGCTTCAGACCATATGAACTCTTCATTCTTCCTGGTAAGCTTCGTCATTGGCTCCGCAATCTTGGAGAAATCCTTTACGAACTTCCGGTAGTTGCCAGCTAGTCCCAAAAAGCTCCTGATCTCTGCAACCGAGCTTGGTGCAGTCCACTTCTCAATAGCAGCTATCTTCTTTGGATCTACCGAAATTCCTTTTCCTGTGACAACATGGCCCAAAAATTCCACCTTGTCTAAAAAGAATTCACATTTGGATAGCTTACCATAGAGCTTCTCCTTCCTCAAGGTACTCAGCACTTTCCTCAAGTGCTCTTCATGCTCTTCCTCCGTCTTCGAGTAGATCAGTATGTCGTCGATAAAGACAACAACAAACTGATCCAGATATTCATGGAAAACCTTGTTCATGAGGTTCATGAATACCGCAGGAGCATTTGTCAGTCCAAACGGCATGACCAAGAATTCAAATTGTCCATACTTGGTGTTGAACGTCGTCTTGGGAATACCCTCCTTCCTGACCTTGATTTGATGGTAGCCTGATCTGAGATCTATCTTTGAAAATACCTTGGCTCCGCTCAGTTGATCAAACAGGTCATCGATCTGAGGCAGGAGGTACTTGTTCTTGATGGTGATGTTGTTTAGCGCCCGGTAGTCAATGCACATCCGCACGGTTCCATCCTTTTTGGGCACGAACAAAACTGGTGCTCCCCAGGGTGAAGCTCCGTCTCTGATAAATCCTTGCGACTTCAGCTCGTCAATCTGATCCTTCATCTCCTTAGCCTCCTTTGGATTGACTCTGTAGCATCCCCGAGAAATAGGAGAAGAGCCAGGTACTAGATCGATGTTGAATTCCACATCTCGATCGGTGGCAATCCTGGAAGACTATCTGGAAAGACATCCATAAATTCCGTAATGACAGGGTGAGGAGGCCCAGGTTCTTCGGTGATTGAGGAGTAGGAAATACTCTTCATATCTTCCGGAGCCCGAGAGATTACAAACTCTGGTTCTCCTGGTGGGCTGAAGATGACACAACCTCGATGACAATCTATCAGCGCATGTTGTTCACTTAACCAGTCCATCCCCAGGACTACATCATAGTTGGGCAGGGGCATCACTAGTAAAGGTGTTGAGAACTGATGGCCAGAGATGGTTATGGGACAATTACAAGCTTCAGTGATGGGTATAGGTCCAGCACCGGTCATAACCCTACTAATCACCTTGCTAAGTCCCGAATCTATGTGGTGTGCAAATATAAACTTGGATGATATGAAACTATGTGATGCATCCAAATCAAATAATGCTAGAGCAGGATGTGAAAACACATAAATGGAACCTGTGGTGACATCAGCGGTGGGTTCCTGCTCTGGCTCCTGCTCATCAGCTGCTAGGGCAAAAGCTCGCCCAGTCTTCTACTGGTGCTGTCCAAACTGTTGTTGCTGAGTAGGTAGGGAAGCTCTTTGCTGGTTGGTTCCAGGCCGGTGGGCTGACATGGGGCAGTCCTTCACTTGGTGGGTGGCAGACCCACAGACTAGGCAGTGTCCTAGCCTCTTCCTGCAGATGTTCGACTGATGCCCTGGCCTCTTACAATAGTCACAGACAGGGATCTACTTCTGGTGTGCTCTGTCATTGGTCCTCGCCTGATGATGATGCTGCTGGTGGTGCGAGGGCCTGTTGTTGTTGTTGTTGGGCCTCTTCTAACTACCCTGGAAGTTGCTAGTTCCAGGATACTCCCTCTTGGATCGAGAAGGCTGGCTCTTCTCCACGTCTTGAGCTCGGATCAGGATCCTCTCATAGGTCTTAGCGCCACCTGCGATCACAGGGGTGCGAATCTCTTCTCGTAAGCCATACCTGAATCGCTCAGCACGATCCTTGGGGTCAGCTACTATGTTCTGGGCAAAGCGGCTTAGTCGGCCGAACTCTGCCGCATATTTGCTGACCATCATGTTTCCCTGCTTCAAGTTCTGGAATTGCCTCTCCATTTCCCGCATATCCGATGTCGAAAAGAACTTCCTGCGGAACAGCTTCTTGAAGGTGTCCCAATCGAGCTGCTTGTCCTGGAGTCGAGGTTCATTTCGATACCAGGTACTCACCACATCCTGTAGTTGGAGTCCTACAGCTTCAGCCTTGAGGTCCTCCGGGAGTCGAGCGACGCTCAAGAGACGCTCCATATGGTCTAGCCATTCATCGGCGTAGATGATACCCTCGATTCCTTTGAAAGGTCGAGGGTCTTCCTTCTTAAAGCTCTCTATATCTCCAACCTTCATGCAATAATACGCCTCTAATCAAAAGAATGGCCTTTAAAGAAATATAATTAACTCCTGAATCATGCTTACCTTGGCAGGTCGTGGCCCTGATGAAGTGGTTCCTCCTCTCTCGAGGGCAGCCATGGCCACGTTGTAGACATTCTCCATGCCTTCTCTCATAATCGCGGTCTGCTCGCGATGGGCTTCAGCTTGGGCAGCAGTCTGCTCTCTGTGGGCTTCTGCTTGAGCTCTCTGTGCTTCAAGCACTCCTCGTAGCATTCCCACTAGGTCAGTGGGATCCACGGGCACTGGTGGAGCAGCTGGTGCGGGCACTACCGCAGGGATCTGCGGCTCAGTCCGGGAAAGTGTCGGTTCTGTCGCTTGTGCTGTGGAAGCGTAAACGGGCCGGGGATCTGGTGCAGCATGGGGACGGTCTGTCAGCTGCAAGGGAGGTGGGTCCCGGCGTGCTTGAGAAGGGGTGTGATCAGTTGACGACACCTCATCGTCAGTAGGGCCGGATCGGGTAGTCTTTCCTTTGGCCATGTTCTGGAAGGTTTAGGGTACATACATAAGCAAGGTATCCTACCAGTCTATAATCAAACAAAAATATTTATTTATATAATTCGGTCCTATGTCGTGACAAATCAATGTTCTAGTGTTCTAATTGTTTCTAGGTATGTTTTCCTAAGTTGTTGTACGAGGGACCTGCATGGGCCACCACTGAAAACATGTCATGACCCGATACCAATAATCTGGGTCTAGTTGGATCATGCCCAGCCTGCACCGTTGTTGAGACGGCGGCAGTAAGCTGTTCAGTAGCAGGTAACTATACAACAACACTATATTTGTCACAACTCAACTTCGGAAATAAACTTTATTAAACTGAAATTTAAATACAAATGAAACTGTTCTGAAAGGAAATACAGAATTTGAAATAACAAAATACAGAAAAAGAAAATCTATCTATCAGCCTGATCATCGGCCTCAGTCCCAACGTCCTCCTGTGGGGACTCTGGCAGCACAACCGGGTATAACACAGGGTCGTAGTAGCTGTTGTAAAACTGATCTGTATCCTCAATATCCCCTAAAAATATATCTCCAGTCAGGAGGGAGCAAAGTACAATTCATGCTAATTTTTAAACAGATAAATAAGTAATAGAATCATGCAGTTCTAAACAGTTTTAAAATAGGAACAGTTTGTTACAGCAAAATAGTGATTTGAACAGGCAATGAAATATGACCGGCTTAGGTTTGTTACAGGAAGGATAAGGGGTTTTTGTTACAGTAGTGGTCATAATCATTACGCTATTCCCCAGTCCCCAGTAGTTACAGTACAGTACTCTCGGAGAGAGTTTCGTGTTTGCATCGTGGTTTAAACTTGCAGTAAAGCGATTAAATAAATAATTGTAAAATAACATAAACTATACTTGCCTCAATGAAAATGACTGGAGAGGTAGTCGACTTCGAGACGGGAAGTTAGAGTCGTCCTCGAGTTCCTACATTCGAGAGATAGACTGAGAGATTAGGTTTACCAACCTAGCTATGCTAGTTGAAATCTTTATTTGCGTCCTAGTCCATTTTTAGTTCTTAAATTAACCAAACACAGAAACCACGATTTATTGTGCGTTGATTTAATACGAGGAGAAATGTCGTTTTAACTTTGAATTCGGAAAACTCGTCGTTACTAGATTATTTATGAAAACCTGGTATTTTCTATGAATATAAATATAAAGCTAATCTTTCTTAATTTAGTGAGAAATACGTGATTTTTAATTATTAATAAACTGTCAATTTTTAGGTGACAAAATATCAATTAATTTTATACGAAAATACTTTTTAATCATTTTAATCGTTAAATAGCAAAAACTCGAAAAAACCAGAAAATGACAGGAATCTAAGCTATTACAGTTACAGACCAGCCAGCTGGGCTTATGCCCATTACAATTTATTTACATAAATTGAAATAAGATAAGACTGACGTTAGTCCTAAACTGAAAATATTAAATAAAATTTAAACAAAAATTAATAGTAAAAATTAAAGGTAAAAAGTAGAGTCTCAGATATGGTCCAATCCTCATCTTGGCTAATTGCCTCAACGTCCGGGCGGGGCCGATTTCGTTTGCACTTAGCCGGGTCCATTGATCGATACGGTCGTCACCCAGAAATCAAATATCGAATAAAATCCGAAAATCATTTTAAATTCATTTTAAAAATAATTCAGGATTTACGAAAAAATCGGGCAACATCTCCTCTGTTTTTGGTCAACCCAAAAACTGGGAAAATGGCGCCGATAATTCCTGCAAGTCCCAAACCACGAAAAAACCCGAATATATATATATATATATAATATCCACAACCAATCCACAGAATAATCGGGACGACACGAAATAATTTCGGAAGTCCGATTCCAATCCACAAATCACAGAACGTTTCCGAAAAATCCGGAAAGCTAACACGTACCAAAAATCCATTCCCAAAATATTTCGGGAATCCAAAATAATTCACAGGACCTTTCCTAAAGTCCCAGAAAATTACGTCGTCGCTAAAATCGAATTCCCAAAGGGAATCGGGGACCATTTCATCATCGACAAAGATAATAAAAATAGCGGGACAGGGGGTTATACCTCGGATTGCTCGGCTAAAGCTCTCAGATGAAAGATAGAATGAAAATAAGCTCCGAATCAGCGACGTATTCCCGAAACAGTGCTGAAATTGCAACGTCGACGAAGAACGTCGAAGAACGCCGAAGCTAGGGCACGGCCAGAACACGCGAGGGAAAGCTCGCCAAAGGGAACTGACCAGGGGCGCTGCGACGAAGGGCAGCGGGCTAGGGCACGGCCAGGGGCGGATCCGTGGGGCTGACGCGGGTCGGCAGGGAACGCCGAAGGGAGAGGCCCGCTGGACAGCGGGGAGCGCCGGCGAGACAGCGGCCAGGGGCGGCCGCGCAAGGGGGCGCGCTGTCGGGTTCGCAGGAGGGGCGCGAAGGGGTCGCGCGAACTCGGCCGCGAGGGGGCGGCGCTGTCGGCGGGACAGCGGGTCGACGGTTGGTCGGAGGCAGCCGGCTGGGGTCGGACGCCGAGGGAGAGGGGCGCGGGTCGGCTCGGGGTGAGGGCGTGGGTGATGGGGAGTTAGGTGGGAAGAGAAGAGTTTGTGAGAATGGGGGTTTAGGTGCTTCTCTTTTGGAGAGAAAAAGGAGAGCTCTGTGAAGAATGAGAGCAAAGAGAGGGGAGTGGAAGTTATAAGAAGAAAGGAGAGGAAAGAGTCTACTGGTTGGAGAAGAATGGGGAGGTGGGGTGTGCGTGTGTAGTCCAGAGAAGAGTGGGGAGAGAAAAATGGGTTTTTGACTAGAACGTGTGTGTGTGTGTGAGTTGTTGATCCTACGGGACCAGCCATAAAATATATATTTATTTATTTTTTTTATTAATAATAATTAGCCAAGTCAAAATCAGATTGTAAGAATGGGATTGGGTTCGGGCTCAGGCCTGGGTCTGGGTTTCGGACTCGGGTCTGGGTCTGAAATCAAAGATCCTTGTTTATTTATTTATTTTCGAAATCATTTGCACTCAAAATATATAATAATAATAATAATAATAATAATAATAATAATAATAATAATAATAATTTACTAATAATAATAATAATAAAACACTATTTAATTAATCCCAAAATAAATGGGTTTCACAGCTTGTGGCATCAAGCTACCTGAATTAATCATGCAAAGGATTTTGTTATACTGTTCAGTTGGGAAAGTATGATGAGTAGGAAATGACTGAGCATGAGCAGAATTTGTGTCTATCGAAACTGCATTAGCTTGAGCATTTTAGGTGGATATCCATGGAGTTTGAAGCATGTACTCCTATAATGACCATGTGTTGCACAATAATCACAAATGGATGTGGTTTCCCATCACGATAATATTCACGATATGGCTGTCATTTTTGAGAGTTGTTTGTTCCACCATGATTTATAAAGTATTTGCCATGGCTGCTATAAGGCTGAGAAGTACGCTGATTTGTCTTTCCATTCAAATTCCATTGGTTGGCCTTGTTGAAGTGAGTGCTTAGTGCAACAGCTTCAGGAACAAGAGTCATCATTGAATTAATTTCTTGCTGCTTCTCTTCTTGCCTAACCAAGTTATGAATTTTTGCAACATTAGAAAAATGTTCCATTAGTAAAATTTGACTCCTAATAGCCGAAAATTAATCATGAAGACCTTGCAAGAATTTCTTTGCATGGTCTTCTAGGAGTGGAGCAGCAATTGCAGATCCATGCACACAAGAACAATAGATAAATTTTTTAATTCATCCCATAGAGACTTAAGAGAAGTATAATAAATAGATACCGTGGTATTCTCCTGCTTGAAAGAAGAAATCGACTGCTTGAGTTGATAAATTTTGGGCGCATTAGATTGTGAATAACGATCACTCAGGTCCTTCTATATCTCCATAGCAGTGTCAGCATAAAGAATACTCCTACGAATCTCCTGGGTGACAGAGTTGAGAATCCTTGAAGTGACAAGATCATCACACCTAGACCACTTTGATTTCTCGTTTGAGTCAGTCGGAATTTGGATAGTTCCATCGACAAAGCCAAATTTGTTTTTGGCTCGAAGTGCTCTTGAGATGGATCGCAGCCATGCACCATAATTTTCACCAGAAAGTGGTGGAGAGACAAGGATAGCTGTGGGGCTATCCGAATGATGAACGAAGAATCATCTGATGATCCTTGAGAATCAATGCTTGAATCAACTGTTCGCTATGATACCATATTAGAAGATAATAAGGTGCGTGAAAGAGAAGAAAGTTTGATTTCTGATGTTATTTTCTATTGACAGCAGCAACATATAGAAGAGTTTTACATAAACAAATCACCTTAGATAAGGGATAGATACTTGATCTTAGCTAAGTAACTAACAAACAATCTATACAGCTGTATAAGGCTAAGTATTGTTGAATAAGCCTTCCAGTCTGTTGTGTAACTGATTGAGATATACATACGATTGTGATAGACGCCACTCCGACTACCCCAGGATACTCAAATCAAGATATGCTTTCTGTTGGTGATCCTTAGAGGGATCATGAGGAGGAGGATGTTCTACATGTTCGTCCACTGTGTCCTTCTCTACTACATTTTTTCAGAATAACTTTACGAAGAAGTATTTTTTTTTCAATGTATGTGCAACATATACGTCTTATGCAGGTAACAAGAGTTGCATGTAACTTTGATTCACACTATTAATCTTAATTATATAATTAGTTTCCTTATCGCTGCCTAGGCCTTAGTACTAGTCCCTTTCCATCCCATTAGATGCTCCCTCTGTTTTTTCATGACATTGTCTTGAGCCTCATTAGTGGCATCCCTGCCCGGTTTACAAGGAAGAAGATGAAAGTCTTGACGAGTTATTGAAAATCAACCATTCACTATTCCAGGAAGATTAACTAACTGTTAGTATTAAATTCTCAACTCTGTATTTAACCTATGAAATTAAACTATAAAATAATAATCTAACCGAGACCGAGGCTTGAACTTGGTTCAATGTTCTTAAGACAATATTCGTCCCGCACTGGTGCTTACGGTTTAATGGCGATTAGTCTCCCAGGGTACAACGGTTCTTTTCTTCGGTAGCAGTACTTCACACTGCAGGAACTCGACGAAGCAATGTAAGTAGTCCATCTCTCTCTTAAACTTAATGCTAGATGGATGAATGAATGAATTCTTTCAGTGCTTCAAACACTTACGCTTTTATAAATGATAAAGGAACACAATGGAAAGGACACATCTTTAGATTCGTTGAATAGCTTCTTACACCTTTCAATAGATTCGTTGCCATATATTCGTTCTAACAAAACAATTACTATTATTAATTAATATCTCAAATATCATTCACTTTTCCAACAATCATATAGTTACTACCTCCGTCTTTCACGACATTGTCTCGAGCCACTTTGGTTGAAGCCCTGTCCGGTCTGTAAGGAAGAAGATGGGAGTCTTGATGATTTCTTGAAAATCAACCATTCTCTGTTCCCTGAAGATTAACTAATAATAAAGCTTTCTCGTAGCCAGTTCATGCTTAAAACTACCAATCTTTCAAAACCTTACTAAGTTGGCTATATAAAGGAAAACAATCTTTTTTGTTCTTTCTTTTTCTTTTGTATTTGTTACATGTCATTCTAGGTAAGGAATAGTCAAATACCACTCTAAACTCAGGAAAATCAGATGCCGCTCTAAACTATAATTCTCCATGAAGAAATAACTACCCTTTCCATACTTAAAAATGATACTCATCTAAAAACATGTCACGACCCGCTTCCGAATAATCGGATACGAGTCGGACACGTTCCGGCTATGCTGTGGACACAACGTAGTCAGCTGTACTAATCTAAGAAAAATTCCAAGTAATATGACAAAAGTAAAGCATCAAAGCCTGCTATTACGTTCCTAGAGTATCACTACACTACTTAGTCAATATTACACCTTTTAAAGAAATAATACCGGGCTGAAACATGTAATCTAAAATAATGAAACAAGTACAACATGTGAACAAGTAATGAAATAATGAAACATGATGAACATGAACTGTTAGTCCCGGGGCTTGATCAAAGATGGTAGACTCGATGTCGAGATCAGAGGTTCAACAAACGTTCACCTTCTGATTATTCTCGAGATCTAGGAGGAACACTATAATATAAGTCTGATTACAAAAGCAACAATAATCAGAAAGAAAAACTCACGTTCTTCCTCGCAATCGCAGTTGCTGACGAACAGAACTGAGTTCAGAAAATAAATCTCACGTTCTTTCTTGCAATCGCAGTTGCAAACGGACAGAACTGAGTTACAACTCAGATGAAGGAGAAGAAAGAAGAAGAGAAAAGGTTCTTGCTGCGGTGATTAAGATCACCGTTGCTCAAAGCAAGATTCGCCCCAACACGATCTGCTCCCAGGAACCAGCAAGTTCACGAAGAACTTCTGGAACGCTCGTAAGTCAATATTTGAGACTTGAACGGGCTTCCTGGACTTTACAGACTCCCTTAACTCTCTTCTTGGTACATCTTTCAAAGGAGGCCAAGGGGCACTATTTATAGAGTGGAGTTGAGACTTCACCTCTTCTCCTATCATATGTGGGACTAAAATACCAATACTCAAAAATAGAGTTTGATATTTTAGATCATCCCACAATCAGCATAGAAGTGTGCCAGTCCACGCCTACCCTCCGAACACTCCCGTGTATGCATGAGACATCCTGGAGTCCGTGTCCGAGTCCGAGTCCGCACAACAAAAATCAACTTGCATCCTTGTTGGATTTAATCCTTTTTCCTTCTAGGAAAATACTCCCACATGGCACAAACTTGTGCCCCACTACACCTCATGTGCATACCTCAACACAAGCAATGCATTATATTGAGATACTCACTATTTGGTGTAGCCGATATGGGACTATCTTTTCTAGTCCAAAGGCAAAAAATACCAACAATCCCCCACATATCTCAATATATGGGTTGAGCGTTCCCCACAGTAACTCCCCATCATGTATTAGGAGAGATGTCGCTATGACTTGAATCTTCCCACATAGGTTAAATAACAGCATGATACAAGAATGGACTAAGCCTTGAATTCTGCACCATAACTGCAATTCTTCCTACTCACATAATGACATCAACTGTGCTTCTGGCTGCACATTGAAGGCCTTGTGCCAGCCTGGTTTCAGTGTATAATTTTTGGGCGTCTACAAGTTTACCCTCAAGAGACGGCCTGATATCTCTTTTCATACACTATAGGTGAGTTCTTTATTAAAGAGATACGGCATGAAGCCTTGCGCTTCCTTGCGGTGCTACGCCGCTATGACATGGCCTGAAGCCGAGGCATTACCCCTACCTGGGAACCTTATCGTAGTGTCATACTACTGTAGCATGAGGTCACAAGCCTCTTTGTAGTACCAAAACTACCCAGCATGAAGCCTAAGGCTTCCTTGCGGTGTTACGCCGCAACGACGTGGCTTGCAATGTCGAGGCTTTACCCCTACCTGGGTACCTCATCGTGGTGTCGTGCCACTGTAACATAGGGCCATCCTCCCCTTTGTAGTGCTGTCTACAACTCTTTAATTACGTCATACAACATTAGGCTACCTGCCTATTTGCGGTGCTACGCCACTTTGACTTGGCTTACAAAGCCGAGGTATTATCCCTACCTGGGAACCACATGGTGGAGTCACCGTACTGTAGCATGGAGTTTCACTCCTTGTAGTGCTGCTCTACCGTGCTTCCTGTAAAGCACACCAGGCATTCACTCTGCCTGAGAACTCATTAAGGCGTTTAAGCCAACCTTCCACAGGATCAGTTTTTTTTCACAGAAAAAAATACATAGTAGACAACAGTGGTTATGGGTCCGTATCCCTTCCATGTTCCAGAGAACAAGTACCCACTGCTACCTGATAGTTTTCCAGTTAGTGATCCTCCTTTGAACCAAAAGTTAGATGCCTAGTAGATTTCTCTTTGAACTAATAGCATAAAACTTTATGGTAGGATTACAAAGACACACTATCAGAATGCCTTCAAGCCCATTTTACAAGGTGTGTCATCGACCAACTGGCGCTTGAGGCCTTTCGTGAACGGATCTGCCAGATTCTCCTGACTCCGAACATCAATCACTGTAATTACACCTCTTTTGATAAGATCGTGTACTGCCCTGTGCTTCAACCACACAGTCCTCTTCTTTCCATTGAAGAGGTCATTTGATGCCACCGCCGCAGTCGCCTGGTTGTCACAGTATATCAGTATCGTCGGTATCTGAGCTCCAACCACTGGAAGATCATACATGAGCTCCCGAAGCCATTCTGCTTCATCTGCTGCAGTTTCAAGTGCATAGAATTCAGATTCCATGGTGGAACGAGAGAGTATAGTCTGCTTCTTCGACTTCTATGATATAGCAGCTCCACCCAAGGAAAAGACATATCCACCTGTGGATCTCTCGCTTTCCACTTCTGAACACCAGCTAGCATCACTGAAGCCTTCCACTACTGTCGGATACCCGTTGTAGTATAGTGCATATGTCTGAGTTTTCTTGAGATATCTCATCACCCGCTTTACAGCTTTCCAGTGCTCAACCCCTGGGTTGCTTGTGAACCGACTCAGCATTCCCACGGCGAAAGCTATGTTAGGCCTTGTGGCAGTGGTTGCGTACATCAAACTTCCGATAACGCTAGAATACTCCAACTGTCTGACGCTTTCCCTTGAATTTGGCTTCAGCTTCTGATCACACCTGTATGGCGTATCGATCCCTGGAAGATCCTTATACCCATAGCGTGTGAGCATCTTCTCAATGTTGTGAGATTGTGACAACGCTACTTCAGTGTCTCTCCGGATGATCTTTATGCCCAAGATGACATCTGCATCCCCCAAGTCCTCCATACTGAACTTGGTTGAGAGGAACTTCTTTGTCTCTGTGACACAGCCTATATCCGTACCTAGGATTAGCATGTCGTCCACGTACAGACAAACGATGACTCCTCTTCCATCAGCAAACTTTGTGTAAACATATTTGTCCGTCTCGCTGACTCTGTAGCCGTTTGACCTAATAACTTTGTCAAACTTCTCATGCCACATCTTGGGAGCTTGCTTCAAACCATACAATGATTTCACCAACTTGCAGACTTTGTCTTCAAGACCTTTGACGACAAATCCATCTAGCTGTTGCATGTAAATCTCTTCGGTCAGCTCCCCATTCAGGAATGCAGTCTTTACATCCATCTGATGTATCACCAACTTATGTATAGCTGCAAGAGCGATTAACATCCTGATGGTGGTCATCCGGGCTACTGGAGCGTACGTGTCAAAGTAGTCTATCTCCTGTTTCTGAGAAAATTCCTTGGCTACCATCCTGGCCTTGAACTTGTCAATAGTTCCATCTGCCTTCATCTTCTTCTTGAAGATCCATTTACATCCGATGGGCTTTTCTCCTTCAGGTAGATCTACCAACACCGATGTGTTATTGGAGGTGATAGAGTCAAACTCGTCATTCACTTCCTCCTTCCAGAAGATAGCATCTCTGGTCTTCATCGCCTCATCATAGATAAGCGGATCTGCTTCCACATGATAGGTGACAAAGTCATCTTCGAAGTCTTTCGGTCTCCTTGCTCGCTTAGCTGATGGCTCTGTGAGTTCTGGTACAAGAGTTGTTTCATCAACAACAACTTCTTCTTGGACTACTGGCTCATATGAGATTTCAGTCTCATTTGAACCTACATCATTTCTCGAAATTTCGAAAGAACAATGTTTTTGTCTTTTGCAAACTTATCTTCAAAGTATTCAGCATCGCGAGATTCGATGATATGATTTGACTCAATATCAAGAAATCTCCGAGCATCACTCTTCTAGGCATACCCCAAGAAGATCGCCTTCGTAGTCTTTGTCCCTAGCTTCTGAATCTTCAGATCTGGGAGTTTCACATACGCCAGACACCCCCACACTCGAATGACATTCAAGTTTGGTCTGATTTGGTCTGACTTTGAACCAGAGTTCATGAGGAGTTACGTCCGAAGTTGCATGTGGCACTCTATTTAGAATAAAAGTAGCCATCAATGCAGCTTCTCCCCAGTAGCATTTAGGAAGACCCGCGGTTAGCAGCATAGAGTTCATCATTTCTGTCAACGTTCTGTTCTTCCTCTCTGCTACTCCGTTGGATTGAGGAGAATATGGAGCAGTAGTCTCGCATATGATTCCATGTTCTTTGTAGAACGATGCGAATTCATGAGACCTGTACTCTCCACCTCGATCACTTCTTAACCTCTTGAGTTGTTGTCCAGTCTGCCGTTCAACTTCGGCCCTGAACTCTCTGAACTTCTCGAAGGCTTCGTCTTTAGACTTGAGCAAGTAGACGAACGCGTATTTTGAGAAGTCGTCGATGAAGGTTATGAAATACTTCATCCCGGCCTTCGTGGAGAAATGTTTAAAGTCACAGATATCGGAGTGCACCAACTCCAGAAGATCTGTACTTCGATTGACTCGATGAAAGGGTTTCCTTGTGATCTTCGTCTGAGCACACACCTCACACTTCTCCACCTTACCCCCACATTTGGAGATAAGTCCTAGACTAGATATTTTGTTAACTCTTTTACAATGAACATGTCCTAGTCTATTATGCCACAACTCAAGAGAATAATCAGAAAATGCAACTGCAATAATGTCTTCAAACTGGTTAACAAGCTGAATTTTAAACATTCCTTCGGTTTGATAAGCCTTTCCGAAGTATGTTCCTTTCTTGGACATCACCATCTGACCAGCATTGATGTCCATCCTCAAGCCTACGTTGCACAGCAGGCTCCCAGAGATCAGGTTCTTGGCAATCGCCGGAACATTCTTCACACCTTGAAGCGTCAGAGTGCTTCCCGAAGTGAGTTTCAGTTCCACGGTCCCGATCCCCAGAACTTCAGCTTGGGCCTGGTTCGCCATGACAACCTTCTCAGATATCGGCTGGTACGTGACGAACCATTCCTTTCCTGAACAGACATGGCAAGTTGCTCCAGTGTCTATCCACCAGTCAGAGTCAACCCCCATAGTTGTGACCTGTCCGATCATAGCAACAATGTTAGAAACCAATGAAACCTTATTAGGCTCACCTTTCTCTGATTGTTTAGGTTTAGATCTGCATTCACTCTTGTAGTGGCCTTTCTTGCCACAATTGTAACAAGTCACGTGGGACTTGGTCTTCTGTTGCTTGAAAGAAGGACCCTTCACTTTTAGATTGGTGAAGTCCTTATTCTTGGGATGAGAAGCCGCCTGCTTCCCCTTGTGATCTCTCGTCTGCACAAGATTGGCTTTAGTCAACTGTTTGGACAGAGAGTCCATCTTCTGTTGAGATCGAATTTCATCCTCAACGTGGATCTCTTATAGAAGATCTTCCAAGCTAATGTCCTGCTTCTTCCGATGCATTCTAGCATAGAAGTTGCTCCAACCAGCAGAAAGTTTCGAGACTATCCCTCCAACGACAAACTTGTCGACGAGGGGCATCTTCTCGTCATCTAACTTCTGGCGCAACTTCAGGAATTCCTTTACTTGAGGTAGCATTGCCATTTCGTCTTCGAAGAGCCACTTGTGGTACTTCTCGACGATGAAGATTTTGGACCTGTTTTCATCATCTTCATATAGCTTACCCAAAGAATCCCAGATCTCTTTGGCATTCTCCTTCTTGGAATATGACTCTGCCAGAGAGTCTTCCATAGAATTTGTAATGCCCCGCTCCGCACGGCGCATTACGCTGAAACGTTGACTCAACGAGTCGCGTGGACCGAAAGAATGTATCGATGCAAAACGATACGAGAGCTAAGTTGTCCCGAGCAACGCATTAAACTAAGTCGATGCGAAGAGTTGCCTTGTCCCTAAGAATGCATCGAGTAAATCGATGCGAAGTGCCGCGTTGCCCCGAAGGATGAGTGCATTGAATCGGCTCGAAGATTCTAAGAAATCGAATCGACCAAGGCACAAGTCCGAATCGAAGCAAGTATTGATTTTAGTTGGTTTCGTGTGCAGGTTATACTTTGACGGGAAAATATTAGAGGTCGATCTTTTGCAATATTTAGTAAGGGGTCCGCGAAATCAAATCGTCGCCTTGCGACGGGCTAAGACTTGGGCATGCTAAGGCGAATTGGACGTATAACTCAACAAAGCAAGAAGTGCTCAAATGGCTAAGTCAGGAGAGTGGCCGTGCAACAAAGTTAGGGAATCGAGCCGCATCGGCTCGGCAAAACGACGAAGGCGTATCGACTCAAGGTGGGAGGATTGACTTCTTTTTACTCCTTCATGCGATAAGTCAAATATATCATTGTATGCTAAGTTAACCTATCGATGCCACGGGCGTGGTCCGATCGGAGATAAATCATAGTGTGCGTCGAACACTAAGTTAGAACAATTGAAATGAAACGTGCATCATATGCACGAGTCGCTATGGAACATTGGATATCGCGAAGGCGAGCGCCTCGATGCGCAAGCCGCAAGAACATGGGATAACTGTACTCGGCGAGTGCCTTAGTGCATGAACCATACCGTGCCTACGAGCACGAGTTAGAACGGCTAGAACATTGAAAGACAATAGGCGAGCGCCCTAGCGCGCAAGTCCCGAACGTTGAATGCTAAGTTGTAGAACATAGGAATATGGTTGAAACGTGCCTATGTGCACGAGATAATAAAAGATGGCTTCGTTGTGAGAGAATACAGTTGTAGCATGAATATGGCGAAACTGTCGGCTATGACATGGTACCTCGAAAGGTGTTCAAGATCTTCGGGTCGTTCAGTTGACGAGCATTGAGTTGAGGCACGATGCCATTGAAACATTGAAACGAAGCAAGAAACGTAAGAACACAGAAAGTTAACGAAAGAGACGCGAGATGATAAGTTTGAGTCTCGGACTCAAGACTATGTTTGGTTGTTTGAAAATAATGGCTTGAATGATAGGGCGTTGCATGGTCGAATGGGATGGACTTGAGATAATTGCGATGATATCTTCCGTGCACGGAACGTTCCCTCCGAACGGGTGCACCGGGGCACCGGGACCGTTCGACCTAGGAGGGATATAATCTTTGATCGGCGCACATCTGTGAATCGTCCGATTAGCACTCGATCGTAAATATGAGAAGCCGCAAATGATGGTAGGCACGCGGTAAGTTTCGGTTGTTGGGATTGTAACCCAACCCGTGAAACGCCGGGCTACCCAAATTCGAGAGAGAAAAGAAAAAGAGAAAAGAAAGTAAGGAAAATGAAAGAGGAACTCCTTTAGTCCATTCCGGCGCGGATACGCCCACGGCCCTCATATAGTTAAGGAACGATGGGTTGAAAGTGTAGGCGCAAATACGTCCCGCATATAGATCCTACTTAGAGATGCACTTATAACATGACAGGGAAGGAATGCGGCGTATTCACTTTGCGTCAGTGCAAGGGACGCAAGGGCGAGTGCGTCGACTTGGTAAGTCACGCCACGAATCAAACACGATATTTCTTGTTTGCTTGCCTATTAAATTCGATAACCTGCTGCTATGATAACATGTTTTACTTTTCGAATATGCCATGAAATTGACCCTAAGGAGAACATAGCAAGATCATAAGCTAAGTTGCATGATTCAACGTAAAGATAAAAATGTTGGTTTGGAAAGATGATCTTTGAATCAGTACATGCGAGGACGAACGTACTGATCCCCCACCAGCTTCATGCAGGGTGCAGGGAATGGATGCTCGCGGTGAAGCGTCGCTTGAACGTGTTAAAGCTTGGAATGCCGAAGCGCATTGAAGCGTGCTATCGCATTGACGCTCGGACTACGCAGCTGGATTGATGCGGCCGAGATATAGAAGGCATTATGTATGGAACGGTGAAAATCCTTTGTGGGCAAGAGAGAACCTGAGTGTTGTAGCCAAATCTGGCATATATTGTTAGGCTATCGAAAGCCATTGTAACCTCAGTTTCGGATATCACTAAAGAGAATTGTTTTGTATACTCTGTTTTCTTTCGTTGTTAATATCGAATCAAAAGATAACCATTTGAGAACTTGTCATCTTGCCTTGCACGAGCGCAACTCCAGGCTCGTGCGGCATCACGCCCCCTACGAGGATGATGATTCGGGTGATTCCGGGTCGGGGCGTGACAAATTGGTATCAGAGCTCTAGGCTCAATTTCCTCTGGACGCTCGCTTCATCACAATTCAAAAAGTTGCCCACCACCACTTGATATCACTCTTGACTCTGCTCGATGCCGCATTGGATGTTCCATACAATAAGTCTAATACAAATCATAAAATTTTGCCGCATGTGTTTTGGAAATTTCATGATGTTTGCTAAGAATGTCACGAAGGGTATATTGCATTGAATGCAAACGAGCCGTAAAAATGTTAGTTGCTGCAAGCGCAACAAATTGTGGAATATGATTTGAGATACTGTGGCAATGTAACATGCTGAATGAGAAATAAAATGATGCACGAAGTGCAACGAGTAATGGTGAATATGCGTTAAAATGAAAGTGAGAAGTGATAAGCCAATACCGAATGTGTTAGACGGATTGTGCATTGACTTGGAAAGTCGAGAGTAATTCATTGCACGAGGTGCGGTAAATATTGGAAATGATAGTTGCACGATGTGCAACGCGTATTGAAAAGTAAAAATTATTGCACGTGGTGCAACGCATATCAAATTAATCGTTGCACGAAGTGCGAAGGAAATTGGAAATGAATCGTTATGCAAAAGTGAAATGAAAGTGTCGGAAATAAATCGTAGCACGATGCGCAACGCGTATCGAAAGTAAAATTTGTTGCACGGGGTGCGACATATATCAAGTAAAATGTTGCACGAGATGCAACGTAAGGAAAGAATTAAAATCGTAAAAATCGATAGAACGAATCGTTCGGTTGCACACCAAACTTATGTTGGCAAGCGAGAACATTGACCGAGTTGCGTCAAATTTGATAGAATCAAAGTTACGATTGTGATCAAGCCCGATCACTGCGGAAATCGTGAGCCGGAAGTGATTGTCGGTTTATACTAAGTATAGTGCGAGGGAAATGGCTTGAATTCCGAGTGGTATATGCCATACCACGTAGGCGATGAATGACTCGATTCCGAGTGGTATATGGTATAGCACTTGTGCGATAAATTTCATCGACGCGTTGTGAGAATTGCGGAAGGTATGTCCGCAACGGATGGAAGAGTATCGAGACTCGATTGAAAATTTGTATGACGGTATGTTGATGCAAGTGTTCTTCGAAAATTGGTTGGGACGGTAACACTACAACAAAAAACCCTTGTAATAACGCTCGATAAGACGTATTTATGACGCCTGATACCTAAGCGTTATCAAAGTTCGAAATACCTTTATTTCTTTGACGGTTTTTACTAATTCTGGGCTTTTTATGACGTTTATAAAATAAAGCGTCATTAATTGTTTAGAGCGGTGGCAAACTTGTAATTAATAAACTTCCAACAAAACCCTTCACACCCGATCATTTTTAGATCTTCCCTCCCCCCCTCTTCCTTCCTCTCTCTGAACCCTAAAATTTTCCAAACCCCTTTCAATTTCTTGCTCATTTCCATCTCCATGAACCCTAAAATTTTCCTAAACTCTAATCTTCTCCTTCTCCTCCTTCTTTCAACCTCCTACAAACCCTAACCTTAGCCCCAACGCCCCCTCCGACAAACCCTAACCCTAACCTTAGCTCCGTCGGACGACGACGACGAAGGTTCCAGAGCTTCCATCTCGGCCTTGTTCTTCTTCTTTAATTGCAGGCTCTCCCCAACCAGCAGACCGTAGAGTATCCTAGCTTCAAGCTCGTCATCGTCGGTGACAACGGCACTGGTACTGTCGATCGCTTTGATTATATTTTTATATATTATATGTTAGACCCTTTTTTTGTTTTAATATATTGTCATTGCTCTTCCAGGGAAGACTACTTTTGTGAAGAGGCATCTCACCGGAGAATTTGAGAAGAAATATGAGCGTAAGAATCTGCTATTTTTTGGATTTTTTTTGTTGATGGTTAGGGAAAAAGATTGCATTTTGCTTCTTTTTTTTGTTTTGTAATTTTGGTTGGTTTTCCTGTTGTTGTTATTTGCAGCTACCATCGGGGTCGAAGTCCATCCGTTGGATTTTCACACAAATTGTGGACAAATTCGATTCTACTGCTGGGACACCGCAGGACAGGAGAAGTTTGGTGGTCTTAGGGATGGATACTAGTAAGAACCTTCTTTTCTTTATGCCTAAAGAAGAAAGAGTTTTTAGTATGTTTATGGAAAGATCTTGTCTGTAGCTATATGCCTAAAGAAATAAGAACTTTTATTATGTTTATAGAAAGATCTCGTCTGTAGCTATATGCCTAAAGAAGTAAGAATTTTTATTATGTTCATAGAAAGATCTTATCGGTAGCTAATAGTGTTATGTTAGATTTGACTGGGAGCTAAGAATTGTTACCAGTCTTACTTGGAGCTAAGAATATCGTGCTGGTTTTTTTCTATTAGCTATGGATCATGTTATGTTTTTTCTCCACATTTATATGACCACTTGCTATAAACTATAGTAGTCAATTTCATTATTTAAAATGATGCTACAACTATTGTGATTTTTTGTTTTGTTGAACACACGTAATCCTAATGCTCTGCACAATTTCTTAAATTTTTAATTAGTACCTCAAGCCGATGTCCGGTAAGAAGCATGGGCACTCCAAAAATTATATTGTGTTGTGTTGAACACACGTAATGGAAACTCCAAAATGCATGTCGTGTATTGTTAGGCACCAAAATACTTGCCGAATCCGCGTTGTCGTGTCTAAAATGTGTTTGTCGAATCTGTATGTCCATGAAACATAGGAAATGATGGAGTCTTTTTACTAGTATTTTATATAGCTTAATTTTGCTTAATGAGACAGGCTTGCATTACTTAATGAGGATCAATTTATTAGTTAGAACGGAACCAAGGCTATCTTCACAAGTTTGTTAAACCATTCCATTTTGTAAACTTGGATTGACTAGTTACTTTTCTGTAAACTTGGATGGAGTTTTTTTTACTAGCATTGAGCTTATTTTTGCTTAATGAGACAGGCTGGCATAACTTAACGAGGATCAATTTATTAGTTGCTGATCTTGCTGGAGGTACTGGTGTCATGCCAGAGGTATTCCTTTAAACCAAAATATTCTTGGCTTTTTATTAAAAAAAATTCAAGTACCATGTTTTTCTCTGTATTGGGTATGTAATTTATCTCTCCATTTGTTGGAACCAAGAGACTTGGTTCGGGGCATGGTGTAGAGGCTGATTTTGATTAATCTGTTGGGGCTTGGGACAGGCATTTCTGCACTTTATGTGAATTGCCTGAAACTGACACTAGAATATTAATTGTGCTCAAATTTGTTCTGATTCATGGATCTGTTGACAGTAGCCAATCAGCCTCCTACTATCTTGCTTATTACTGTTTGGACTTGCGACCATCTTATGAAAATGTTCTAACCGGCTGTTTCCATACCACCATAATTGAGTTTCATGAGTTCCTAGTCAGAAAATTAATGGCAATCAATGAAAGTTTTATCAATACGGCTCATCTAACTTCTGGAAACACTTTGGTTGCCATCATTGAATACTTAGTGAGGATTGAGAAACTTATTGATAAAACCTGAAGCGGACATTTTGTGAATAAAGGCCCCTTTTAGAAATTCTATTTTAGAGAACTTGTTGCATGCAAAAAGTCCTGCTGAAGTTGTGTCTGGGTATGATGAAACATACCATAGAAACCCGAATTTGTATTTTCTGAATAACAGAGCTCTATATATATCATAATTTAGGTTGTAAAAACATGCTAATTTATGTCTTATGAATAGCTTTATATGAAGCTACAGCAGTGTGCTCTAACTACAAACCCTTCTAGAGGGTTTTTTTGGCTTGCCAGTAAAGAATTATTAACTAGGAAACAAGGCAATGCCAAAATTGGTGGCTCTGTGGGATCAAGTTTTCTGGATAATGCTCTCATGCCGGGGTGCAGGAAGCTGGCGGCGCCGAGGATGCTGGAGGAGGCTGCGGACTACGTGGCCGATCGCCGGAGGTAATAAGTTTACAAGTGAATTTTTTTATATAAACCCCATTTTGGTGTTTATTCAGAAATTTTTTGTATCAATGCTGATATCGACGAGTCGATATTAATCTCAATACTCTTCGCACAATGTTGAGAAAAATTAGGAAGCACTTTCATATAATGATAACAATGTCCGTCCTTTGAGATTAGGTCCCCATAGCTCTGTTTACTTCACCATTCTCCAACAAGCCCTTAACAATAGCATTAAGCATAACAGAATCTGAAGAGTAACCATCATTCTTCACTGACAAAAACAACTCATCAAACTCATCCAACAACCCTTCTTTAATAAGGTCGTTCATCATTATAGTGTATCTTGCAACATCTAGTGACACTGTCATTTGCAAGAATAGAGTTAAAGTGATCCTTTGCTGCATTAACCTTACCAACTTGAAACATTCCTTCAATTAAAATATTGAAGGTCGTAGCTTCCAGTTTTTCCTTCTGACATGATAGAGTGTCCAACAGATTCATGGCCTCATCAATGTGGTGATTTCTACAAAGTCCACGTAATATTATATGATAGGTGTGGAGTTCTAGGGAAGTTCCAGAAGCAATCATTTTATCTTGTATTTCTTTTGCGTCAGCAACTCTTCCAGCACGGTATAATCCATCTAAAATAATATTGTAAGTAGCAAGTGTTTGCTGCAATCCCTTACAAGGCATCTCATCAAAAAGGTGTCTAGCTCTTTCAACCTTTTTACTGCAAACAATTTTTTTCTATTCTGTTGTCTACATACCTACAACTTTATTGTGTTCCTACAAAAAATTTATATATTGGCAATGATGAGATACAATTTGGAGATGGTTTTGTGACTTCCATTGCAATGAATTATGGTTTTGAAAAAATCTGTCCTTCCAGTTCTACTATGCACTATGAGCCAACCTTATGTATTTTGATACTGCTATTTTTTTACCTTTCTTTGGTCATTTTCTTGACTGTTTTTACAATTTGCAGTTGTGGTTAACTTGTTTTTACATGGCAGTTTTGTTCCTGTGGTTCTACTATGCACTCTGAGCCAACCTTATGTATTTTGATCCTGCTATTTTTTACCATACTTTGGTCATTTTCTCGACGGTTTTTCCAATTTGCAGGTGCAGGTAACTTGTTTTTACATGGCATTTTCTGTAGTTCTACTATATATGCACTATGAGCCAACCTTATGTATTTTGATCCTACTATTTTTTTACCTTACTTTGGTCATTTTTTGGACTGTGTCTACAATTTGCAGGTGCGGTTAACTTGGTTTTACATGACAGCTTTGCTCCTGCAGTTTTACTATGCACTCTGAGCCAACCGTGTTGTATTTTGATCAAACTAGCTTAGTTATATCTTCCTCTAATTCAAACTAAGTTTTTTTTAATCTTTTTCAGGGTTTTGCTACGTGATGCCGACAGTTTTGATGTGCTTAAAGTTGAAGCCAATGTACTAATAGTTTTGAGGGTCTACTTACTAGTAGTAGTTGTAAATATATGTATTTGGATGTCCTATTTTGAAAAAATGTAATGAAGATGGTGATATATATTATGTATATATTTGTAATTGGATTAAATGGTACTCTATAACATTTAGATGTTTTCTTGTGAATATGGTCCAAAATGAATGTTTTGAAATTGAATTGAGCAACATTGAGCATTGTTCTATAACTTTTTGGAAAGTAATATATAAATGTGCAGAATTGAGCGTTATAAATGTGCTGAATTGAGTCTATACAGATTATCTATTCATAATGCTTTCAAACTACGCTGAAAATAAGTGTAGCAGAAACTCATCATATTCATGACGGTTATTTTATGACGCTTTTAAAAAATATTTATAACACCCGTTTTCATGACGGTTGCTGTGGAAAAAAACGTCATGGTACGTCATTAATGACGCTTTTTAGCCGTCATTAAAAGGGTTTTTTGTTGTAGTGTAAGGCGAGACTCGTATCGATGAACGATACGTCGGACGAAAGTTATAAGTTGGTCGGACGACCGAGACTAGCAAAACGATTATGCCTTGACGCAATAATCGGATCGACGGGAAAGGAATACTCGAGCTTGTAAATGAGTCGCACGACTTGCGATCTCGATAGAAATGTTGGGCGAGACGAAATCGAATCGCACAACTTGCGATTTTGATAGAAATATGGGGCGATGCGAATTATAATCGAATCGCACGATATGCGACTTCGGTAAGAAAGTTGGTTGACGCGAGAAGCCGTGCCTATGAAATAGTTGGTTAAGTTACGACGACACTCATTTGAGTATGACTGAAAACACGCAAAACTTAGAGTGCGAGATCGTATAACTCGAGGGCACGATGTTGGATAATCGGTAACTCGATTACGCGATCAAAGTATAGCGGGATGCGGCAAATCAGAGAACGAGCGGATGCATATAGAAAAGTTCGTTGCGAACTTGGATGTATGCGATGCGAGTTAAGTTGACGTTGAAACGGATTCGAAGTCGACCCACTTGCTATCGAAATTTATATGAACTACCAAGATCGATACGCAAGAAAACGTAGGCGATGTGAGAATACAAAATGGAATGCGCCTTGCGCAATCAAATTTTGTAAGTAACGATGCGAGAATGAACGAACTTGGTTGATCATAAATTTTGTGATTAACCGAGACGAGACTATAAGTCATCGACGATTGCTCGATGCGTATAGCATCTCGTGTGTCGACCCATGAATAAGATAGACTCGAACTCGATGCGAGTAGATGTTTCATAAATTGCGAAATCATCGACGGCAGTGCATGACTTGACTCGGAGGATAGTTGTACATCAGTTGCGCCGATAGAAATAGTTTTGTCCGAAATTAGATAGTCGCGTAGAAATGGTTATGTCGGAACGTGATTTAGCTTCGAAATAAGATATAGCATGGTTCGTAGTAAACTGTCCTTCGTTAATGATCCATAATTTTCGAGCGTAGCTTCGGGGCAGCTGATCCTAGAAGACTTGACCGCCAAATCAAATTGAATGCTGCAGACCGTAAGATGACCCATGCGATATCGTATATGAGATTGCACCGATAACAAATATAAAATGGTGCATGTTGACGATAAGTCTAGGCGATTGCGAGGAACGTGCTATGCACAAGAGGGAACGATAAATGAATGACCTATAAGTCATGTCGTTAGATTCGGATTCACCTTGCAATTGAGCTTGCGTGAATCTAACTTGTATTCGATGTTGCGAGACGGATAATTTGGGAATTTGGCTAGTGAATTCCTACTCGTTAGGAAATCGAATGTAAGATGCGTCGTTAAGACATTCGTGTCAAGGCGATCGTTGCCTTGAGCACCGTTGCCTTGATGTAAACTTTCGTGTCGGATAGATTGTGGCCTTTGTACAATGTCAATTTAAACTTGCGTCGGAAGAATCTAAGCACGGGGACTATGTGAGTAAACCTAGCGGGCATAGCCCTGAATGTTGATGCATTTACAAGTCAACGAAGAAAATCGTATCGAGATAAGTGCATAGCCAGACTTCGAAAATAGTTGGATAGCGACTTCGAATGCAAGGCGTTGCGGAGACTCGTTGCGATTGGATGCGCGACGGCTTGCCGCAATGCGTAGAATTAATAGTCCATATGAAACATACGAAATGAGAAAGGCGATTTTGAATCGCGTAGTGTTATGCAATAAATTTGCGAGAACAAGTACTATGGATAAGTCCGACCGAGAGTACGAGATGGCAAGCATAGGATTGAAATTTACCTGTCAGCTTTGTTCCAATTTGCTACGACTGGACTTGGTCGAAATACATATATCTTCGGGACGCCTTGAATATAGGTATGGATCCAAATTGAGTTGTATACAAAATTCAAATCGAGCTGCGGGGGATGACTTTGAAATGTTAATGGAAAGCTTGCGAGATAGTATGAAATCGAACAACATTGGTGGGACGAGATCGTGAAACGATCTATAAAACACTTATTCAGAGTGTTGGTTTTGGTTCGAGGACGAACCTTGTTTTGAGTGGTATATTCTGTAATGTCCCGCTCCGTACGGCGCATTACGCTGAAACATTGACTCAACGAGTCGCGTGGACTGAAAGAATGTATCGATGCAAAAAGATACGAGAGCTAAGTTGTCCCGAGCAATGCATCGAACTAAGTCGATGCGAAGAGTTGCCTTGTCCCTAAGAATGCATCGAGTGAATCGATGCGAAGCGCCGTGTTGTCCCGAAGGATGAGTGCATTGAATCGGCTCGAAGATTCTAAGAAATCGAATCGACCAAGGCGCAAGTCCGAATCGAAGCAAGTATTGATTTTAGTTGGTTTCGTGTGCAGGTTATACTTTGACGGGAAAATATTAGAGGTCGATCTTTTACAATATTTAGTAAGGGGTCCGCAAAATTAAATCGTCGCCTTGCGACGGGCTAAGACTTGGGCATGCTAAGGCGAATTGGACGTATAACTCAACAAAGCACGAAGTGCTCAAATGGCTAAGTCAGGAGAGTGGCCGTGCAACAAAGTTAGGGAATCGAGCCGCATCGGCTCGGCAAAACGACGAAGGCGTATCGACTCAAGGTGGGAGGATTGACTTCTTTTTACTCCTTCATGCGATAAGTCAAATATATCATTGTATGCTAAGTTAACCTATCGATGCCAC
Source organism: Iris pallida (assembly GCA_029216955.1). NCBI lineage: Eukaryota > Viridiplantae > Streptophyta > Magnoliopsida > Asparagales > Iridaceae > Iris > Iris pallida. The sequence goes on from JANAVB010037018.1 coordinate 7,909,470, forward strand.
GGGCGTGGTCCGATCGGAGATAAATCATAGTGTGCGTCGAACACTAAGTTAGAACAATTGAAATGAAACGTGTATCATATGCACGAGTCGCTATGGAACATTGGATATCGCGAAGGCGAGCGCCTCGACGTGCAAGCCGCAAGAACATGGGATAACCGTACTCGGCGAGTGCCTTAGTGCATGAACCATACCGTGCCTACGAGCACGAGTTAGAACGGCTAGAACATTGAAAGACAATAGGCGAGCGCCCTAGCGCGCAAGCCCCGAACGTTGAATGCTAAGTTATAGAACGTGGGAATATGGTTGAAACGTGCCTATGTGCACGAGATAATAAAAGATGGCTTCGTTGCGAGAGAATACAGTTGTGGCATGAATATGGCGGAACTGTCGGCTATGACATGGTGCCTCGAAAGTGTTCGAGATCTTCGGGTCGTTCAGTTGACGAGCATTGAGTTGAGGCACGATGCCATTGAAACATTGAAACGAAGCAAGAAACATAAGAACACAGAAAGTTAACGAAAGAGATGCGAAATGATAAGTTTGAGTCTCGGACTCAAGACTATGTTTGGTTGTTTGAAAATAATGGCTTGAATGATAGGGCGTTGCATGGTCGAATGGGATGGACTTGAGATAATTGCGATGATATCTTCCGTGCACGGAACGTTCCCTCCGAACGGGTGCACTGGGGCACCGGGACCGTTCGGCCTAGGAGGGATATAATCTTTGATAGGCGCACATCTGCGAATCGTCCGATTAGCACTCAGTCGTAAATGTGAGAAGCCGCAAATGATGGTAGGCACGCGGTAAGTTTCGGTTGTTGGGATTGCAACCCAACCCGTGAAACGCCGGGCTACCCAAATTCGAGAGAGAAAAGAAGGAGAGAAAAGAAAGTAAGGAAAATGAAAGAGGAACTCCTTTAGTCTATTCCGGCACGGATACGTCCACGGCCCTCATATAGTTAAGGAACGATGGGTTGAAAGTGTAGGCGCGAATGCGTCCCGCATATAGATCCTACTTAGAGATGCACTTATAACATGACAGGGAAGGAATGCGGCGTATTCACTTTGCGTCAGTGCAAAGGACGCAAGGACGAGTGCGTCGACTTGGTAAGTCGCGCCACGAATCAAACACGAGATTGCTTGTTTGCTTGCCTATTAAATTCGATAACCTGCTGCTATGATAACATGTTTTACTTTTCGAATATGCCATAAAATTGACCCTAAGGAGAACATAGCAAGATCATAAGCTAAGTTGCATGATTCAACGTAAAGATAAAAATGTTGGTTTGGAAAGATGATCTTTGAATCAGTATATGCGAGGACGAACGTACTGATCCTCCACCAGCTTCATGCAGGGTGCAGGGAATGGATGCTCGCGGCGAAGCGTTGCTTGAACGTGTTAAGGCTTGGAATGCCGAAGCGCATTGAAGCGTGCTATCGCATTGACGCTCGGACTACGCAGCTGGATTGATGCGGCCGAGATATAGAAGGCATGATGTATGGAACGGTGAAAATCCTTTATGGGCAAGAGAGAACCTGAGTGTTGTAGCCAAATCTGGCATATATTGTTAGGCTATCGAAAGCCATTGTAACCTCAGTTTCGGATATCACTAAAGAGAATTGTTTTGTATACTCTGTTTTCTTTCGTTGTTAATATCGAATCAAAAGATAACCATTTGAGAACTTGTCATCTTGCATTGCACGAGCGCAACTCCAGGCTCGTGCGGCATCACGCCCCCTGCGAGGATGATGATTCGGATGATTCCGGGTCGGGGCGTGACAGAATTGAGAATCAGCAGTTTACATATGTTGTTTTCTCTCTTCCATTTGCTCTGCTTGACGAGTGCAGCAGCAAAGGCATCGGCAGTTCCACCTTCTGGAATTGTCGGTTCATCCTCAATCAACACATGGTCTACGTCCACGAGTTGAAGATTAAGGGTGACCTTCCTCTTCCAGATTTGAAAATGTTCTCCGTCGAATTTCTCCAACTTGTTAAAGCTGGTATCGATAAGAGAAGCACGAGAGTTCTCCATCTACAAGGATCTTGCTTTGAGATTGTTAGTCCCGGGGCTTGATCAAAGATGGTAGACTCGATGTCGAGATCAGAGGTTCAACAAACGTTCACCTTCTGATTATTCTCGAGATCTAGGAGGAACACTATAATATAAGTCTGATTACAAAAGCAACAATAATCAGAAAGAAAAACTCACGTTCTTCCTCGCAATCGCAGTTGCTGACGGACAGAACTGAGTTCAGAAAATAAATCTCACGTTCTTCCTTGCAATCGCAGTTGCAGACGGACAGAACTGAGTTACAACTCAGATGAAGGAGAAAAAAGAAGAAGAGGAAAGGTTCTTGCTGGGGTGATTAAAATCACCGTTGCTCAAAGCAAGATTCGCCCCAACACGATCTGCTCCCAGGAACCAGCAAGTTCACAAAGAACTTCTGGAACGCTCGTAAGTCAATATTTGAGACTTGAACGGGCTTTCTGGACTTTACAGACTCCCTTAACTCTCTTCTTGGTGCATCTTTCAAAGGAGGCCAAGGGGCTCTATTTATAGAGTGGAGTTGAGACTTCACCTCTTCTCCTATCTGATGTGGGACTAAAATACCAATACTCAAAAATAGAGTTTGATATTTTAGATCATCCCACAATCATCATAGAAGTGTGCCAGTCCACGCCTACCCTCCGAACACTCCCGTGTATGCACGAGACATCCTGGAGTCCGTGTCCGAGTCCGAGTCCGCACAACAAAAATCAACTTGCATCCTTGTTGGATTTAATCCTTTTTTCTTCTAGAAAAATACTCCCACATGGCACAAACTTGTGCTCCACTACACCTCATGTGCACACCTCAACACAAGCAATACATTATATTAAGATACTCACCATTTGGTGTAGCCGATGTGGGACTATCTTTTCTAGTCCAAAGGCAAAAAACACCAACATGAACTGTAAATGTTAATCCCTTGGCGAACAATCGATGGAAAAAAACACGAGTTCAGAAACAATTGTAAAGACAATGTTTCCAGCAACAACACCCTAAAGAAGGTGATGTTGTATTACGAGAATCTAAAAAGATTATTTCGTAATATTTCTCGAAGGCAACTGAACCGAATAACTTCTAAAGAGAAGCGACGGTATTCTCGAAGGCAACAGAACCGTATAACTTCTAAAGAGAAGCGACGGTATTCTCGAAGGCAACAGAGAAAGAAGAAAGCCTGCTGGGGTGAAAGATCACCGGCGCTCAATGCTATATCCGCCTTACGGATAAGCCTTCAGGAACCAGCAAGTTCGAAGAGAACTTTAGAACGCTGGCCAAAAATGTCGACGACGACTCCTCGGAATAGCAGCAGCACTTCTCTCTCTCTCTGGAAAATTCTCTGATTACTTTCTGTAACCATGGAGAGAGGAGATGCTGCTGATATTATAGGCACGAGGTGGGCTTTTCAAATTCTGAACGCACGCCCTGGTTTAATGCCAGATCCGAATTTTCTGGATCTGAGCCATTTCCGGATCTGAGCCCACAAGACCAGCGGACGTTATATAATTTGAACGGCCCACTCGACCCGCTCGACCCGTACGACCCGTACGTCCCGTACGCTCCGTACGCTCCGTACGCTCCGTACGCCTCGCACGCCTCGCAGAGGCTCGCGCACGAGCGCAACTAAAGCGCACAATGCGCCTTGCGACGAGCTGTCGTGCTAAGTGCAAAGTGCCATCAAAAAGCCACATTAAGCCTCAAAAGCCCATTAGCCCAAGCCCGAGCCCGAGACCGAGTCCGAGTCCGAGTCGCTAAGCTCCTTCGGGGCTTAGCTCCAATCTATTTTCATTTGGCCAAAAGTTGGTTTCTTATTCTCACCTCTATGTAAAATCCTCCCACATGGCACCCTCTATTGGGCCTCAACCCATGTGCATCTCTCTATTCCTTCATAGGTAATATATAGAGATACATATTGGTGTGATTTTCCGATGTGGGACTATCTTTTAACAATAGAGTGTTGTGAACACACAACATAAAGAATAAACACCAACAATCCCCCACATATCTCTATATATATGAGTTAAGCTTTCCACATAATAACTGTCCATTATGCATTAGGATAAATGTCGCTGACGACTTGAATCTTCCTGTATGGGTTGAACAACAGTATGATACAAGGATGGACTACGCCTTGAATTCTGTACCACAGCTGTAATTTTTCCCACTCACATAATGTAGTTATCTGTGCTTCTGGCTGCACATTAAAGGCCTTGTGCCAGCCTGGATTTCAATGTATGTATTTTGGGCACGTCTACAAATTTACCCTCAAGAAACGGCCTATTTTTCTGTCCATACATTATAGGTGAGTTCTTTATTAAAGAGACATGGCATGAAGCGTCCAACGCTTCCTTTGCGGTGCTACGCCGCTATGACATGGCCTTAAGCTGAGGACCTTACCCCGAATCACCGGGAACCTCATCGTAGTGTCATACTACCCGTAGCATGAGGTCTAGCCCCTTTGTAGTGCCAAACTATCCAGCATGAAACCTTACGCTTCTGTACGGTGTTACGCCGCTATGACATGGCTTGCAAGGCCGAGGCTTTATTGCTAGCCGGGTTTACCTCATTGTGGTGTCGTGCCACCCGTAACATGAGGAACACCTCCTCTTTGTAGTGCTGACTACTTCCCTCTTTAATTCAATATACAGCATTACGCTAACTGCCTATTTGCGGTGCTACGCCGCTGTGACTTGGCTAACATAGTCGAGGATTTACCTCCTTCGAGAACCTCATGGTGGAGTCACCGCCACACATAGCATGGAGTCACACTCCTTGTAGTGCTGTGCTACCATGCTTCCTGTAAAGCATAACAGACCTTCATTCAGTCTGAGAACTCATTAAGGCATTATGCCATCCTTCCCACAGGATCAATTTTTCGTAGAAAATTCATAGTAGACAACAGTGGTTCTGGGTCCGAAACCCTTCCATGTTCCGCAGAACAAGTACCCACTGTTAACTAATATTTTTCCAGTCAATAGTCCTTCCTTGAATCAAAAAATTATATATCTGGTAGATTTCTCTTTGAACCAATAACATAAAATTTATTGATAGGATTATAATGACACAATATTAGAATGCCTTCAAACCCATCTTCCTTGCTGTGTCCTCGACCAGCTGTCGTTTGAGGCCTTTCGTGAACGGATCCGCCAGGTTCTCCTGACTTCGAACATCGATCACTGCAATGACGCCTCGTTTGATGAGATCGTTCACTGCTCTGTGCTTTAACCGCACAATCCTCTTCTTCCCGTTAAAGAGTTCATTTGATGCTACTACTGCTGCCGCCTGGTTGTCACAGTATATCGGGATTGCCGGTATCTGAGCTCCAACCACTGGAAGATCATACATGAGCTCCCGAAGCCACTCTGCTTCATCTGCAGCAGCATCCAATGCAAAGAATTCAGATTCCATGGAGGAGCGAGATAACATTGTCTGCTTCTTCGATTTCCACGATATAGCAGCTCCGCCCAAAGCGAATATAAATCCACCTGTCGAATACTCGCTCTCCACCTCTGAACACCAGCTAGCATCACTGAAGCCTTCCACTACTGACGGATCTCCGCTGTAGTATAGTGCAAATGTCTGAGTCTTTTTTAGATATCTCATAACACGCTTCACAGCGTTCCAGTGTTCAACGCCTGGGTTGCTAGTGAACCGACTCAGCATTCCCACTGCAAAAGCCATGTCAGGCCTTGTGGCAGTAGTAGCTTACATCAAGCTTCCGATGACGCTAGCGTACTCCAACTGCCTGACGCTTTCCCTCGAATATGGCTCTAGCTTCTGATCACTCCGGTACGGTGTATCAATTATAGGAAGATCTTGATATCCGTAGCGAGTGAGCATCTTCTCAATATAATGAGATTGTGACAGCGCTATTCTAGTACCTGTCCGGATGATCTTGAGCCCCAAGATTATGTCGGCATCCCCCAAGTCCTTCATACTGAACTTGGTCGAGAGGAATTTCTTTGTCTCTGTGACGCAGCCTAAATCCGTACCTAGGATTAGCATGTCGTCCACGTAAAGACAAACGATTACTCCTCTTCCGTCAGCAAACTTCGTATAGACACACATGTCTGTTTCACTGACCCTGTAGCCAATTGACCTTATCACCTTGTCAAACTTCTCATGCCACATTTTGGGAGCTTGTTTCAAACCATACAGAGACTTCATCAACTTGCAGACTTTGTCTTCCAGACCTCTGACGACAAAACCTTCTGGTTATTGCATGTAGATCTCTTCGGTCAGCTCGCCATTAAGGAATGCCGTTTTCACATCCATCTGATGTATCACCAGCTTGTGTATTGCTGCTAGAGCAATTAACAATCTGATGGTTGTCATCCGAGCTACTGGAGCATAAGTGTCGAAGTAGTCGATCCCCTGCTTCTGAGCAAACCTCTTGGCCACTAGCCTGGCCTTGAACTTGTCAATGGTTCCATCTGCTTTCATTTTCTTCTTGAAGATCCATTTGCATCCGATGGGTCTTGCTCCTTCTGGCAGGTCAACCAACACCCATGTGTTGTTGGAGGTGATTGAGTCAATCTCGTTGTCTATCGCCTCCTTCCAGAATACAACATCTCTGGTCTTCATCGCCTCATCATAGGTAAGCGGATCTGCTTCCACATGATAGGTGACGAAGTCATCTCCGTAGTCTTTCGGCCTCCTTATAGTTGACGGCTCAGCGAGTTCTGGTTCAACTGGTGTCTCTTCGACAATAGCTTCTTCTTGGACTACTGGTTCAATAAGGACTTCTGTATGCTTTGTACTCTCATCATTCTCCGGAAGATCCGCGAGAACAATATTTTTGTGCCTTGCAAACTTGTCTTCAAAATATTCAGCATCGCGAGATTCAATGATATGATTTGATTCTATATCAAGGAATGTCCGAGCATCACTCTTCTCGGCATAACCCAAGAAGATAGCCTTAGTAGTCCTAGTCCCCAGCTTCTGAATCTTCAGATCTGGGAGCTTCACATAAGCTAGACACCTCCACACTCGAATGACATTCAAGTTAGGTCTGACTTTGAACCAGAGTTCATGAGGAGTTATATTCGAAGTTGCATACGGTACTCTATTGAGAATGAAAGTAGCCGTTAATGCAGCTTCTCCCCAGAAGCTCTTTGGAAGACCCGCAGTCAACAGCATAGAATTCATCATCTCTGTCAACGTTCTGTTCTTCCTTTCTGCTACTCCGTTGGATTGAGGAGAGTACGGAGCCGTCGTCTCATTTATGATTCCATATTCTTTACAGAATAATGAGAAATCATGAGACCGATACTCCCCGCCTCGATCACTTCTTAGCCTTTTGAGTTGTTGTCCAGTTTGACGTTCAGCCTCGGCCCTGAACTCCTTGAACTTTTTGAATGCTTCGTCTTTATATTTGAGCAGGTAGACAAAAGCATACTTTGAGAAGTCGTCGATGAAAGTAATAAAATACTTCATCCTGGCTTTTGTAGAGAATTGTTTAAAATCACAGATATCGGAGTGAACCAACTCCAGAAGATCTGTGCTTCGATGGACCCTGTGAAAGGGTTTCCTTGTGATCTTCGTCTGAGCATACACTTCATATTTCTCTACCTTACCCCCACACTTGGAGATAAGTCCTAGGCTAGACATCTTGTTAATTCTTTTACAATGAACATGTCCTAGCCTATTATGCCACAACTCAAAAGAATAGTTCAAAGTAGAAATAGCATTAATATCATTTTTCTGGGTTACAACAAGCTGAATTTTGTATATTCCTTCAGTCTGGAAAGCTTTTCCGAAGAATGTACCCTTCTTGGACATCACCATCTGGCCAGCATTGATGTCCATCCTCAAGCCTGCGTTGCAAAGCAGGCTCCCAGAGATCAGGTTCTTAGCAATTGCAGGAACATGCTTCACTCCTTGAAGCGTCAGAGTGTTCCCCGATGTGAGTTTCAGCTCCACCGTCCCGATCCCCAGTACTTCAGCTTGTGCCTGGTTTGCCATTATGACTTTTTCGGAAGTTGGCTCATATGAGTCGAACCATTCCTTGTCTGAGCAGACATGACATGTAGCACCAGTGTTTATCCACCAGTCCGAGTCAACCCCCACATTTGCAACCTGTGCTATCATTGCAACCAGATTAGTAACCAAAGAAACCTTACCAGGCTCACCTTTTTCTGGTTCCTTGCAGTCACTTTCGTAGTAGCCCTTCTTGCTATATTTGAAACAAGTCACATGGGACTTGGACTTCTGATTTTTGAATGAAGGACTCTTCACTTTCAGATTAGTGAAGTCCTTTTTCTTCTTATAAGGAGAAGCCGCCTGCTTCTCCTTGTACTCTCTGGTTTGGACCAGATTTGCTTTCGCCAGTTGTTTGGACAGAGAATCCATCTTCTGTTGAGAGCGTATCTCGTCCTCAACATGGATCTCTTGCAGGAGATCTTCCATACATATGTCCAGCTTCTTGCGGTGCATCCTTGCATAGAAGTTGCTCCAACCTGCAGGAAGTTTAGAGACGATTCCTCCAACGACAAACTTGTCGACAAGAGGCATCTTCTCGTCATCCAACTTTTGGCGCAGCTTCAGAAACTCCTTTACTTGGGACAGCATAGCCTTCTCATCTTCGAAGGTCCACTTGTGGTATCTTTCAACCAAGAAGATCTTGGACCGATTCTCGTCATCTTCGTACAATTTCCCCAAGGAGTCCCAAATCTCTTTGGCAGAAGTCTTCTTGGAATAGGACTCTGTCAGAGAGTCTTCCATGCTATTGAGAATCAACAGTTTACAGATACTGTTTTCTCTAATCCATTTTGCCTGCTTGGACTTAGCAGCGGCAATAACTTCTGCGGTTCCGGTTGTTGGAACGACCGGTTCTTCCTCATTCAGCACGTGGTCAACTTCCACGAGTTGAATGTTTAAGGTTACTTTCCGTTTCCAGATTTGGAAATGATCACCGTCGAATTTCTCCAACTTGTTAAAGTCGGTATTGACGAGCGATGCACGTGAGTTATCCATCTTTTCGATATAGCTTTGAGATTGTTAATCCCTTGGCGAACAATCGATGGAAAAAAATACGAGTTCAGAAACAATTGTAAAGACAATGTTTCCAGCAACAACACCCTAAAGAAGGTGATATTGTATTACGAGAATCTAAAAAGATTATTTCGTAATATTTCTCGAAGGCAACTGAACCGAATAACTTCTAAAGAGAAGCGACGGTATTCTCGAAGGCAACAGAACCGTATAACTTCTAAAGAGAAGCGACGGTATTCTCGAAGGCAACAGAGAAAGAAGAAAGCCTGCTGGGGTGAAAGATCACCGGCGCTCAAAGCTATATCCGCCTTACGGACAAGCCTCAAGGAACCAGCAAGTTCGAAGAGAACTTTAGAACGCTGGCCAAAAATGTCGACGACGACTCCTCGGAATAGCAGCAGCACTTCTCTCTCTCTGGAAAATTCTCTGATTATTTTCTGTAACCGTGGAGAGAGGAGATGCTGCTGATATTATAGGCACGAGGTGGGCTTTTCAAATTCTGAACGCACGCCCTGGTTTAATGCCAGATCCGAATTTTCTGGATCTGAGCCATTTTTGGATCTGAGCCCACAAGACCCGCGGACGTTACATAATTTGAACAGCCCACTCGACCTGCTCGACCCGTACGACCCGTACGTCCCGTACGTCCCGTACGCTCCGTACGCTTCGTACGCCTCGTACGCCTCGCACGCCACGCAGGGCCGCGTAGAGGCTCGCGCACGAGCGCAACTAAAGCGCACAATGCGCCTTGCGACGAGCTGTCGTGCTAAGTGCAAAGTGCCATCAAAAAGCCACATTAAGCCTCAAAAGCCCATTAGCCCAAGCCCAAGCCCGAGCCCGAGCCCGAGCCCGAGTCCGAGTCCGAGTCCGAGTCGCTAAGCCCCTTCGGGGCTTAGCTCCAATCTATTTTCATTTGGCCAAAAGTTGGTTTCTTATTCTCACCTCTATGTAAAATCCTCCCACATGGCACCCTCCATTGGGCCTCAACCCATGTGCATCTCTCTATTCCTTCATAGGTAATATATAGAGATACATATTGGTATGATTTTTCGATGTGGGACTATCTTTTAACAATAGAGTGTTGTGAACACACAACATAAAGAATAAACACCAACAATCCCCCACATATCTCTATATATATGAGTTAAGCGTTCCACATAATAACTGTCCATTATGCATTAGGATAGATGTCGCTGACGACTTGAATCTTCCCGCATGGGTTGAACAACAGTATGATACAAGAATGGACTACGCCTTGAATTCTGTACCACAGCTGTAATTTTTTCCACTCACATAATGTAGTTATCTGTGCTTCTGGCTGCACATTAAAGGCCTTGTGCCAGCCTGGATTTCAATGTATGTATTTTGGGCGTCTACAAATTTACCCTCAAGAAACGGCCTATTTTTCTGTCCATACATTATAGGTGAGTTCTTTATTAAAGAGACATGGCATGAAGCGTCCAACGCTTCCTTTGCGGTGCTACGCCGCTATGACATGGCCTTAAGCCGAGGACCTTACCCCGAATCACCGGGAACCTCATCGTAGTGTCATACTACCCGTAGCATGAGGTCTAGCCCCTTTGTAGTGCCAAACTACCCAGCATGAAGCCTTACGCTTCTGTACGGTGTTACGCCGCTACGACATGGCTTGCAAGGCCGAGGCTTTATCCCTAGCCGGGTTTACCTCATTGTGGTGTCGTGCCACCCGTAACATGAGGAACACCTCCTCTTTGTAGTGCTGACTACTTCCCTCTTTAATTCAATATACAGCATTAGGCTAACTGCCTATTTGCGGTGCTACGCCGCTGTGACTTGGCTAACATAGCCGAGGATTTACCTCCTTCGAGAACCTCATGGTGGAGTTACCGCCACACATAGCATGGAGTCACACTCCTTGTAGTACTGTGCTACCATGCTTCCTGTAAAGCATAACAGACCTTCACTCAGTCTGAGAACTCATTAAGGCATTATGCCATCCTTCCCACAGGATCAATTTTTCGTAGAAAATTTATAGTAGACAACAGTGGTTCTGGGTCCGAAGCCCTTCCATGTTCCGCAGAACAAGTACCCACTGTTAACTAATATTTTTCCAGTCAATAGTCCTCCCTTGAATCAAAAAATTATATATCTGGTAGATTTCTCTTTGAACCAATAACATAAAATTTATTGATAGGATTATAATGACACAATATTAGAATGCCTTCAAACCCATCTTCCTTGCTGTGTCCTCGACCAGCTGTCATTTGAGGCCTTTCGTGAACGGATCCGCCAGGTTCTCCTGATTCCGAACATCGATCAATGCAATGACGCCTCGTTTGATGAGATCGTTCACTGCTCTATGCTTTAACCGCACAGTCCTCTTCTTCCCGTTAAAGAGTTCATTTGATGCTACTGCTGCTGCCGCCTGGTTGTCACAGTATATCGGGATTGCCGGTATCTGAGCTCCAACCACTGGAAGATCATACATGAGCTCCCGAAGCCACTCTGCTTCATCTGCAGCAGCATCCAATACAAAGAATTCAGATTCCATGGAGGAGCGAGATAACATTGTCTGCTTCTTCGATTTCCACGATATAGCAGCTCCGCCCAAAGCGAATATGAATCCACCTGTCGAATACTCGCTCTCCACCTCTGAACACCAGCTAGCATCACTGAAGCCTTCCACTACTGACGGATCTCCGCTGTAGTATAGTGCAAATGTCTGAGTCTTTTTTAGATATCTCATAACACGCTTCACAGTGTTCCAGTGTTCAACGCCTGGGTTGCTAGTGAACCGACTCAGCATTCCCACTGCAAAAGCTATGTCAGGCCTTGTGGCAGTAGTAGCGTACATCAAGCTTCCGATGACGCTAGCGTACTCCAACTGCCTGACGCTTTCCCTCGAATATGGCTCTAGCTTCTGATCACTCCGGTACGGTGTATCAATTATAGGAAGATCTTGATATCCGTAGCGAGTGAGCATCTTCTCAATATAACGAGATTGTGACAGCGCTATTCTAGTACCTGTCCGGATGATCTTGAGCCCCAAGATTACGTCGGCATCCCCCAAGTCCTTCATACTGAACTTGGTCGAGAGGAATTTCTTTATCTCTGTGATGCAGCCTAAATCCGTACCTAGGATTAGCATGTCGTCCACGTAAAGACAAACGATTACTCCTCTTCCGTCAGCAAACTTCGTATAGACACACTTGTCTGTTTCACTGACCCTGTAGCCATTTGACCTTATCACCTTGTCAAACTTCTCATGCCACATTTTGGGAGCTTGTTTCAAACCATACAGAGACTTCATCAACTTGCAGACTTTGTCTTCCAGACCTCTGACGACAAAACCTTCTGGTTGTTGCATGTAGATCTCTTCGGTCAGCTCGCCATTAAGGAATGCCGTTTTCACATCCATCTGATGTATCACCAGCTTGTGTATTGCTGCTAGAGCAATTAACAATCTGATGGTTGTCATCCGAGCTACTGGAGCATAAGTGTCGAAGTAGTCGATCCCCTGCTTCTGAGCAAACCTCTTGGCCACTAGCCTGGCCTTGAACTTGTCAATGGTTCCATCTGCTTTCATTTTCTTCTTGAAGATCCATTTGCATCCGATGGGTCTTGCTCCTTCTGGCAGGTCAACCAACACCCATGTGTTGTTGGAGGTGATTGAGTCAATCTCGTTGTCTATCGCCTCCTTCCAGAATACAACATCTCTGGTCTTCATCGCCTCATCATAGGTAAGCGGATCTGCTTCCACATGATAGGTGACGAAGTCATCTCCGAAGTCTTTCGGCCTCCTTATAGTTGACGGCTCAGCGAGTTCTGGTTCAACTGGTGTCTCTTCGACAATAGCTTCTTCTTGGACTACTGGTTCGATAAGGACTTCTGTATGCTTTGCACTCTCATCATTCTCCGAAAGATCCGCGAGAACAATATTTTTGTGCCTTGCAAACTTGTCTTCAAAATATTCAGCATCGCGAGATTCAATGATATGATTTGATTCTATATCAAGAAATCTCCGAACATCACTCTTCTCGGCATAATCCAAGAAGATAGCCTTAGTAGTCCTAGTCCCCAGCTTCTGAATCTTCAGATCTGGGAGCTTCACATAAGCTAGACACCTCCACACTCGAATGACATTCAAGTTAGGTCTGACTTTGAACCAGAGTTCATGAGGAGTTATATCCAAAGTTGCATACGGTACTCTATTGAGAATGAAAGTAGCCGTTAATGCAGCTTCTCCCCAGAAGCTCTTTGGAAGACCCGCAGTCAACAGCATAGAATTCATCATCTCTGTCAACGTTCTGTTCTTCCTTTCTGCTACTCCGTTGGATTGAGGAGAGTACGGAGCCGTCGTCTCATTTATGATTCCATGTTCTTTACAGAATGATGAGAAATCATGAGACCGATACTCCCCGCCTCGATCACTTCTTAGCCTTTTGAGTTGTTGTCCAGTTTGACGTTCAGCCTCGGCCCTGAACTCCTTGAACTTCTCGAATGCTTCGTCTTTAGATTTGAGCAGGTAGACAAAAGCATACTTTGAGAAGTCGTCGATGAAAGTAATAAAATACTTCATCCCGGCTTTTGTAGAGAATTGTTTGAAATCACAGATATCGGAGTGAACCAACTCCAGAATATCTGTGCTTCGATGGACCCTGTGAAAGGGTTTCCTTGTGATCTTCGTCTGAGCACACACTTCACATTTCTCTACCTTACCCCCACACTTGGAGATAAGTCCTAGGCTAGACATCTTGTTAATTCTTTTACAATGAACATGTCCTAGCCTATTATGCCACAACTCAAAAGAATAGTTCAAAGTAGAAGTAGCATTAATATCATTTTTCTGGGTTACAACAAGCTGAATTTTGTACATTCCTTCAGTCTGGAAAGCTTTTTCGAAGAATGTACCCTTCTTGGACATCACCATCTGGCCAGCATTGATGTCCATCCTCAAGCCTGCGTTGCAAAGCAGGCTCCCAGAGATCAGGTTCTTAGCAATTGCAGGAACATGCTTCACTCCTTGAAGCGTCAGAGTGTTCCCCGATGTGAGTTTCAGCTCCACCGTCCCGATCCCCAGTACTTCAGCTTGTGCCTGGTTTGCCATTATGACTTTCTCGGAAGTTGGCTCATATGAGTCGAACCATTCCTTGTCTGAGCAGACATGACATATAGCACCAGTGTCTATCCACCAGTCCGAGTCAACCCCCACATTTGCAACCTGTGCTATCATTGCAACCAGATTAGTAACCAAAGAAACCTTACCAGGCTCGCCTTTTTCTGGTTCCTTGCAGTCACTTTCGTAGTGGCCCTTCTTGCCACATTTGAAACAAGTCACATGGGACTTGGACTTCTGATTCTTGAATGAAGGACTCTTCACTTTCCGATTAGTGAAGTCCTTTTTCTTCTTATGAGGAGAAGCCGCCTGCTTCCCCTTGTACTCTCTGGTTTGGACCAGATTTGCTTTCGCCAGTTGTTTGGACAGAGAATCCATCTTCTGTTGAGAGCACATCTCGTCCTCAACATGGATCTCTTGCAGGAGATCTTCCATACATATGTCCAGCTTCTTGCGGTGCATCCTTGCATAGAAGTTGCTCCAACCCGCAGGAAGTTTAGAGACGATTCCTCCAACGACAAACTTGTCGACAAGAGGCATCTTCTCGTCATCCAACTTTTGGCGCAGCTTCAGAAACTCCTTTACTTGGGACAGCATAGCCTTCTCATCTTCGAAGGTCCACTTGTGGTATCTTTCAACCAAGAAGATCTTGGACCGATTCTCGTCATCTTCGTACAATTTTCCCAAGGAGTCCCAAATCTCTTTGGCAGAAGTCTTCTTGGAATAGGACTCTGCCAGAGAGTCTTCCATGCTATTGAGAATCAACAGTTTACAGATACTGTTTTCTCTAATCCATTTTGCCTGCTTGGACTTAGCAGCGGCAATAACTTCTGCGGTTCCGGTTGTTGGAACGACCGGTTCTTCCTCATTCAGCACGTGGTCAACTTCCACGAGTTGAATGTTTAAGGTTACTTTCCGTTTCCAGATTTGGAAATGTTCGCCGTCGAATTTCTCCAACTTGGTAAAGTCGGTATCGACGAGCGATGCACGTGAGTTATCCATCTTTTCGATATAGCTTTGAGATTGTTAATCCCTTGGCGAACAATCGATGGAAAAAAACACGAGTTCAGAAACAATTGTAAAGACAATGTTTCCAGCAACAACACCCTAAAGAAGGTGATGTTGTATTACGAGAATCTAAAAAGATTATTTCGTAATATTTCTCGAAGGCAACTGAACCGAATAACTTCTAAAGAGAAGCGACGATATTCTCGAAGGCAACAGAACCGTATAACTTCTAAAGAGAAGCGACGGTATTCTCGAAGGCAACAGAGAAAGAAGAAAGCCTGCTGGGGTGAAAGATCACCGGCGCTCAAAGCTATATCCGCCTTACGGACAAGCCTCCAGGAACCAGCAAGTTCGAAGAGAACTTTAGAACGCTGGCCAAAAATATCGACGACGACTCCTCGGAATAGCAGCAGCACTTCTCTCTCTCTCTCTGGAAAATTCTCTGATTATTTTCTGTAACCATGGAGAGAGGAGATGCTGCTGATATTATAGGCACGAGGTGGGCTTTTCAAATTCTGAACGCACGCCCTGGTTTAATGCCAGATCCGGATTTTCTGGATCTGAGCCATTTCCGGATCTGAGCCCACAAGACCCGCGGACGTTACATAATTTGAACGGCCCGCTCGACCCGCTCGACCCGTACGACCCATACGACCCATACGACCCGTACGACCCGTACGTCCCGTACGCTCCGTACGCCTCGCACGCCTCGCACGCCACGCAGGGCCGTGCAGAGGCTCGCGCACGAGCGCAACTAAAGCGCACAATGCGCCTTGCGACGAGCTGTCATGCTAAGTGCCATCAAAAAGCCACATTAAGCCTCAAAAGCCCATTAGCCCGAGCCCGAGCCCGAGCCCGAGTCCGAGTCCGAGTCGCTAAGCCCCTTCGGGGCTTAGCTCAAATCTATTTTCATTTGGCCAAAAGTTGGTTTCTTATTCTCACCTCTATGTAAAATCCTCCCACATGGCACCCTCCATTGGGC
Organism: Iris pallida; assembly: GCA_029216955.1. Taxonomy (NCBI): domain Eukaryota; kingdom Viridiplantae; phylum Streptophyta; class Magnoliopsida; order Asparagales; family Iridaceae; genus Iris; species Iris pallida. The sequence goes on from JANAVB010037018.1 coordinate 7,925,592, forward strand.
CTCAACCCATGTGCATCTCTCTATTCCTTAATAGGTAATATATAGAGATACATATTGGTGTGATTTTCCGATGTGGGACTATCTTTTAACAATAGAGTGTTGTGAACACACAACATAAAGAATAAACACCAACAGTAAATGCATAATCTACCAGACTGAAACATGTAATCAGTCTGGATTTGGTTTCAGTTGCTGCCATGACTCAAACATGTTACGATCCAAAACTCTGGCTCTTCGGTCGGGTCAGCCTCACTTAGTTTAGTAGACTGGTTTTGGCCTAAATGATCAAATTGCAGCTTGGTTGATTTCTGATTCTGACCAATCTCCAATTCCTGGTGGCATTCTCAGCTTCACCCTCCAATTCCTGATCAAATTGCTGTCGTGCGGACCTATGCTATTTATCATTCTTAATGATGTAATGGACTTAGGTCTTCCGATTCTCAACTAGTTAGCCTCTTGCTGAAAGCTTTGCACCGAAAACTGAAGACATCTTAGCTCCATATACTATGCAACACACGTCCATAATGTTCTGTTTTATAATCATATATATTTTGCCTCTCATTATTATTAACTTAACTATGATTTTTCTTATTAATTTTGTAATTTTATTTTTCCTGGTTGCAATGACTATCTTGCCTTTGGATTATCGATACAAAGGTCAGTCTTTTTCTTTCTGCCAAAAAAAAAGCCTTTCCTCGTAATTTCTTAGATGTTACAGGAGGAAAACGAAATATCAAGAAAAAAAAAAATGAAGGAAATAGAGAACAACTCACCCATGCAACACACATGACAGATCTGTTCTCAAGTGGCATCATAATGCTAACTTGACAAAGCATGTCCGAAGGCATGTGTCGTGCCAGAAGTTTGGAGACATGTCATACATGTGTCGGTCATTGATGGCCAAAATTGTTCTTGCTTAACAACGGATAGCAGCCACTTTGGTCTGTTGGTCCATTTGTTGGAGTTCTCCAACCCACACAATTTTTTTGATCTGCACATTTTAGGACATGAAGATTGTGATAAATTGTGTGGATCCACATCTGGACTGCTTACTGATGATTTTTTTGTAGTATATGCGCATTTTTCAGACTAAGGACATGTTCATAACCGATAGCTCCACACACACATTAATAGAGAGAATTGTAAATGGTCTAAACTTGGCATTCATCAGTTCATCAAGTCAATTTGTTTTGTGAATTCCATTAGAACTCGTCCTTAATTCTTGTGCAGTGTAGACAATACTGGAGCTATGAATATTTTGCAGGTGTGGATTTTGTGTAATGACTGCAATGATACGGCTGAAGTATTCTTTCACATTATCGGCCATAAGTGTGGCAGTTGCAGTTCCTACAACACTCGAACAATTGCTCCTCCAACGGAGCACACCTCTCAGCTGCAGAGTGAAGGGCTGGACAGTCCATGTTGCATGCATTCTTGTGCTAGCCAGAACACCATTACAGGCACTCTGTTTTCTTACAACAGGAAAGTTGAGGGAGGGCCTTCTTCAGACTAGTTATCGATTATATGTTTCCATTTACGTTTGCATTATGACGACATTGTCTCTTCGAGTATTTGAGTCATTGTTGTGAGTACACAACAATTATTAAGATGATATAGAATTGAATTAGATGATATAGAATTGATTAGATGACAAAGTTGAGGGAAACTTGTAGTTGTTGTAATGGTTGCAAGCTAATAGAATTGATTAGATGATATAGAATTGATGATTGTAATCACACATGGACATGGTAGACTCTTTTTTTGTAATGTCTATGATAATTTGGTCATTAGTATGTATGAACGCTCTTCTCCCTTCTTTCTGTGGCTTTGATTGACCTCTGGCTTATGGAATGCAATAGTTAGAAAGTGATGAGAACAACATGAGGCTTAATAGGAACCTAGAGGTTCTTAGCCATGGGGGAATGGCATGCAAGGACATGAATGCAGGGCTGAAATCTGCATCAAATGGAATTTGTGTATAGTTCCAACAGGATTAAGTGTGGTTCATGTGAAAGCAGCTTATGAACCAAAACCTTTTGTCCAATTCTAGGCAACCATGAGGATGAGGTGCATCAAAGTTTGATTGCATTAATGTGGTTGTGATTTAGATTTTACTTTGGTTACGCAATCGTTAGGAATAACCTGCTCTGAGTATCACACAGTTTTGGATTTCAGAAGTAAACCTGAAATATTGGTTTCATCCGAAAACGAAACCTGGCACCCGTTTGGAAACTTTTGTAAAATTTAGGGCGTAATAGTGGGAAAACCTTTGTATCGGAACTTTGTTGACTGGAACTACCATATAGTTAGATTTTTTGGGAGGAAAAAAAAAATCTAACCCACTAGCAAAAATAAATTTCTGGCCCATGCAGGTCTCGAACCTGCGACCTTGGCGTTATTAGCACCACGCTCTAACCAACTGAGCTAATGGGCCAGTTAAATTAAAATGGAAATCAAACCAATATAATCCTAAATACAAATTCTTCATTGATTCATCAACCACTCCATGCATTTGAAGTAACATGACAATCCGGTTGGTTCGTATGCACGAAAGACATGACAAGCAAGCACTCCGACATGCGTTCCAAAGTCTTTATTGTTTGATTGGCTTAGTTGAGGATTTTACATTGGGTTTAGAGTCATGTTACAAATCATGTAAATACGAATCGGTATATCATATTTGCTTACATATCGTATCGGTATATCGCATATTGTGACCATGGGCCAATCTCAGACATCCCAAAGGTGACAACCATATGTATAAACACTATCTCTAGAACATCAATCAATAGCTAGGTAATCCCACAGGGCCACAATCAAGTATAAAGAGACTTTATTCTGTCAGAAAAATTAGGATAACTTGGGCCTTCACTAACTAGTTCATCAATCAATACCTAGGTGTTCCTATTAGGACCAAAATAAGAAGGATATCGGACCAAATTCTGATTCTTTACCCCTATTTTAGGGGTATATTTCGAAATCCGGCTATATAAGGGGCCCCTGTAGATGTTGAGTCAAAACCTGATCAATTCCCATTAACCATTGTACATCGCACCAAATTCCAACTAAACATATCGGAGAAAGTGTAGCAGCTACTGAAGTATGATGGTAGACTTCCTAGATTGTCTACATGGACCCTTAGGAACTATATTTCCTAGAAACTTGATGGTGCGTGTCCTTTTATATATATATATATATATATATATATATATATATATATATATATATATGAACGGATCGGGAGTCCCGTCTATGGAGTCCCGCCGGAGCCCTGTCGGTTTTGACCGTTGGATCGAGCAGGCACGCCATAGGAACTCTCTACAGGGACCCCTAAGGAACTCCCTTAGGAACTGTATTTCCTAGAAACTTGATCGTTCGTGTTCTAGTACATATATATAAATGACTATAATTAATATTCAGGATGCCTATTTCACATTGATGTCACTCACACAGTCCTTGCTCATATGTGATTTTGTTATTTTCTTTCAGTTTCAAGAAGAAAATGCAACTCATGATCAGAACCCCTCCCCCATCCCCACCAATTTGGATCTCATTCAGCAATATCTTTATATCTGAATGTGATATCTCCAATTCAAGTCCCCAAATTTGTATCTCGTTCAGCAATGCTCTTTGTATCTAATATGTTATTATCCAATTCAAGTCCATCATTATGTTAAGTGATAACAACAAAGCCTTTACCCTAAATTTCTGGGTCGGCTTTTTGAATCATCTTCTTCTAGTTAAGGGTCATATCCTCTATAGAAAGCTAACAAAATTATACTAAGCGATCGACTCATCCAACACCACCATACCTGACGATCATAGTTATTTTTTATTTTTTATTTTTCGGGACGATCATAGTTGACCTATCTAATCCAAGTACTGCCTTAGCCCCTTGAGCTATTTTGTCACTTTGCTTTTTCATGATCAACTAAGATGCACAGAAATATATGACTATTTCTTTTTCCCCGCCAGAGAGATTTTTCGCAGTTCATTTATACAAAAAGCAAAAAATAATGGAGATGCTGGGTATCGATTAGGGCTGTGCACAATTAAGTCAAACCGACCAAATCGAACCAAGCCAAACCGAACCGATTGGTTTTAAACCGAACCGATGGTTCGGTTGATTTGGTTCGGCTTCAATTTTTTCAAAACCGGCCGGTTCGGTTCGGTTCACGGTTTGGTTATGCCAAAAACCGTCTAAACCGAACCGAACCGAACCAAATCCTTGTTAAATAATTAGGGTTGGTCGGTTGGGTATGGGCTCATTGGGTTGTATTATACAGGTTTGCTTCATTATTCACATCACAACCATTTATCAAGTTAAAGTTGAAAGAGCTCTCTCTCTCTCTCTCTCTAGTCTCAAAGAGGAGTGCTGGCAGCTCATATTCTTTTCTAATTGCTCATGTGCACATGAAAGGGGCTTTTGGTTGAACGTATATAATTTTTTATGTATAATTGATATTTTTCTCCACCTGCAAAGCGCAAGTTGAATTGAAGCCGCTGAATTGTATTTACTGTTGCAAAGTGGAAGTTGATTGAGATTTTACAAAAGAAAAAAACATACAGTCCAATTTTTTATGTGATCAAAACCGACCAAGTCGAACCGATCCAAACCGAACCAAGTCGGTTGGTTTTAAAACCGAACCGACCATTTGGTTGGTTTGGTTCGGTTTTGTTTATTTTCAAACCGATTAACTTCGGTTCGACTTCGGTTGGGACTAAATAGGTCGACTACCGACCGATGCACACCCCTAGTATCGATCCCCGTACCTCTCGCATGCTAAGCGAGCGCTCTACCATCTGAGCTACATCCCCTGCTTGTTAGATTCTTCAATGACATTGTAATTATATGGAAACGTGGAAAAAAAATTAGCAAAACATACTTGTCTATTCCTATTGCTCTTTTTACTGAGTTATATTTCTTTATGCAGAATGCTCTTGTGGAATTGCTTTGGTGGTACTCGAAGTTATACCCAATTAACAACACAGTACCTAATCTATTATTCCTTACTTAAAAGTAACATATGTTCTAATTATGGTGTATTACAGTCCCTGTAGCCAATTTCCGTCAAGTGCCTAACAGAAATGCCGACGTGGCTTCCCAACTCGGTAACTGAGTGTACACGTGTGCAGTCCACGTGTACACTCAACAAATAAGGGGTGGGGTCGGGGAAGTGGCTCAATTCCCGCCCTCTCCAACTCTCTATCTCTCTCTATGTGTATCTCTTCCTCTTCCCAGGACCGACGAACGTGCTAGAAGGGGCAACGACGATCTGCTGAAGACGAGGAGCGGCGACGACGATCGGCCGAAGACGAGGAGAGGCAACGATCGGCGAATCGCAGATGGGTACCTCTCTTCCCCCCCCCCCTCCTCTCTCTATCTTCTTCTTCTTCTTATTTTTCGTCGAATAATGAGTTTAGGGTTTTATTCTTTTCATTTCATTCTGAAAATCCTAAATGAAGAGCACGAACTAAATTTAGGGTTCTGCATGCACCGAAACACACTTCGTTAAGGTTTTATTCTTTTCATTTAATTCTGAAAACCCTAAATGAAGAGCACGAACTGAATTTAGGGTTCTGCATGCACCGAAATTATTTGCACGAAGTGTGTTTAGGGATCATCTTTTTCGATTCTTCAATTTAGGCTTTGAAACTTTTATTTTCATTACGAAATTAGGGTTCTTTTGTTAAAATTAGGGTTCTTCCTGTTCAACTATACAGACACCTGGTCGAAATTAGGGTTCTTTTGTTAAAATTAGGGTTCTTTTGTTAGAATTATGGTTGTTTTGTTAAAATTATGGTTATACCCTGCCTGTACAGGCACCTGTGCCAAGTGCATAATTGTGCACTGGCCTAAGGCTAGTCAAACACCTGTTGTCGTGTCACCTACTCACTGCTAACACCAGTAATTCCCTTACTTGATGCCACCAAAGCACATGCTAACTGACCAAGTCACAAGAACTACTTGTGGGCAAGTACAATTGTGTATCCCTGTCCTACTGCTGCTGTGCAACATACTTTCTCTCCCTTTTAATGCACACTGCACATGTGCACACCTAACAGCAGCTACTGGCTGCTTCACACATCCTGAACACATGTGCACAAGGTTCATCTACACTGCAGGGCAAAGTCCCTTTTTCACTCTACATCTATGAAGACATCTAAGTACTTGTCCATATATGCTTACATACACCAATGTGCATCTGTGTATCACATATCTCACCCTCATGGCCTTCTACCTATGTGTCTATCCACCCTCAAGTTAACTGGTACACACACACCCTGTAATATATACACATATTTATCTATATAGACAGTAATTGATCTACATGTATATAGACATGAATATATGTGACATGATTTTATAGACAGTAATTGATCTAGTTAAATGGTACACACACACCCTGTAATATATACACACACACCCTGAATATCTACCTGTCCATATGTGCTTACATACACCAATGTGCACTAGACATGAATATATAGCCTTCTATTATATAGAATGTAATTGATCTACATGATTTTATAATTTTATATAGACATGAATATATGATTATATGTAGACATGAATATATGATTATATATGGACATGAATATATGTGACATGGTTTTATCTAGACATGAATATATAGCCTTCTATTATATAGAATGTAATTGATCTACATGATTTTATATAGACATGAATATATGACTATATGTAGACATGAATATATGATTATATATAGACATGAATATATGTGACATGGTTTTATCTAGACATGAATATATAGCCTTCTATTATATAGAATGTAATTGATCTACATGATTTTATATAGACATGAATATATGATTATATGTAGACATGGATATATAATTATATATAGACATGAATATATGTGACATGGTTTTATCTAGACATGAATATATAGCCTTCTATTATATAGAATGTAATTGATCTACATGATTTTCTGATTTTATATAGACATGAATATATGATTATATGTAGACATGAATATATGATTATATATAGACATGATTATATGATTCTGTGCTAACAGGTAGTTTTAAATTAATCTACAATATTTTGATGGAGAAGTAGTTTCAAAGTGGTTTGAGGTTGATACTGTGTCATTCAAGATGATTCATATGTGGGTTAAGTTCTTATATAGAGGAAAGTTGATGTATTACTGGAAGGAGGCAGGTAAGGAAGTTAATTCTGGTCTACAACGACTTGACAATGATGCAAGTGTCATTGAAATGGCTCAAAATGCTATTGAACATGGGAGTGGGGAGGTAGATGTCTATGTCATGCATATGGGAGATGAAGAATCTGAGTACCTTGCTGACTCAGAGCATGAGACAATTGAGGTACATGATGACAGTGATGAAGACCTACATGATGTTGATTTTGCTGCCACAGACCAACCTGAAGAAGTGGCAGTTGATTTTGATGTTGGTGCCATAGACCAACCTGAAGAAGTGGCAGTTGTTGATCTTGATGTTGGGGAAAATAGTTCTGACCCTGATATGGGGTCTGGAAATCCAGATATGAAGAGGAGGGATGTTGCTGCCATATACCCACATGGAGCTGAAGACATGACAGGAGATGCAGCTGATGTAGCTGATTTAGCTGATGTACCTGATGTAGCTGCCACATTCCTTCATGAAGAAGTTGACCCTGAAGAAGAGGAAGCTGATGTTGAAGATGAGGAATTTGAAGAAGGTATCAAAATCCAAAAAATCAAGAAAAAGCTACGCTACACAATACAGGGGCACAGCTAACAAAATAGGAATATTGGCTTATGCCCTTACAAACTTTACATAAATGAAATAAGAGAAAATTAGTTAGCTCTGATTAATATCCCGTATTTTAAATATCAAAAACAAAACTAAAAAAAATTAAATTAAATCTTAGGAGTCTCAAACTTGGTCCAAACGTCATAGTTAGCTAATGCCTCAACGTCCGGCCTGACCGATTTCGTTTGCATTTCGCTAGGGCCCACGGACCAGTATGGTCGTCGCCCAAGAATCCATTTAAATAAATAATTTCCGAAAACCGATTTGAAATTCTTTTATAAAGTTCTATAAAAATTTGGACAGTATTTCCTCTATATTCGGGACAACCCAAAAATGGAAAAATGCGCCAAAACACCCCACACATATCCCAAACCAGGGAAAACACATTTGTATAGAAAATATATTAACAGAAACATTTCCGAAGCCTAATCGAAAATCCCAAAATTCCGAATATACAAACCAACCATAAAATATCACAGAAACGTCTCCGAAAAAATCCGAAATCACTACGTCGACCTAAAACCGAATTTCCGGGAGGGAATCGGGGACCAATTCTCATCATCGACTACCGAAAATGGAACGGGACAAAGGAATTATACCTTGGGTTGCTCGGCTGGAGCTCTCTGATGATAATAATAGATAAAAAGGAACACGCCGACAGTTGATCGGCTCGGGACAGCGCCTCGCTGGGGTACGGCTGCGCTGGACAGCGGGACATCCCCTACATATTAAACTTGTCTAATAATCTTTTCATTATATGTAAAACAAGGAACAGAACTAGCAAAACATGCCTGTCTATTCCTATTGCTCATTTTACTGACTTAAATTTCTTTATGCAGAATGTTCTTGTGGAATTGGTGCGCTGATGAATGAACAATCTGTGCAATATTACGAGTTTTGGAGATCATGGAGAGGAAATGTGCAATATTACTAGCAGTGAAGTGGAAATGTGCCTATGTTGGTGTGTTGTGTTTCCTTAAATTCTGTGGAGATCCTGGAGAGGCATCCTAGTGCTAGGGCCGGTCCTGAGTTCATATATAAGAAAATTAAATTAAAAGTAAATTTTAAAAAATGTTAGCTAAGAATAGAACCTAGGATCTCTAGTGTGCAAATTTAACATACCACACTACACCACAATTGTTTTGTGGTAAAAGAGGATCATGTTACGTATTAGTTCTATTTTCAATACAAGATAACTAATATGAAATACCCCCCCTCCAGGGATGGCCGCCTTGGGCTAGGGCCGGCCCTACCTAGTGCAAAGCCATATTTTCATCCAAATCTTAGTAATTGTGTGGAGAAGCTATTCGGACATTGAAGTTTCCATATATATATATGCCCCTGGCAAGTAGGCCGGGGGGACAAATGTTGATGGGCTAGATTGAGTCTGGGCTGGGCCTCCTAGGCCCATGTACTACAGCGGACCGGACCGAACCGGATCGGACCGGGCCGGGTCGAAAGGGTGAAAGCATGAGTCTAGTCCAGCACGTGGCCTATGTAGATAAAAATGTAAGAGAACTATATGATAAAAATGCATTCATACTTAATTTCTTCCATTTGTTTGATTCATCAAACACAAAATATCTTTCTATACCCAACTTCCAGGAAGAGGTGTCTGCGTTCTATATCCATCTTCCTATACACAACTTTTTTCAGCACATTTTTTTATGTGTCCTTTTCTTCGGGCCGTTGAGCAACGCCAAGGGGGATTCGAATCGTGTCCATTCCCACAGGTGCCCCGGTGTACCCAACGGACTACACCCCCATAGACTTTTTTAGCACAGTTAAAGACAAAATATAGTGTGGAGCTATACCGTGCCGGGACGGACCACGGGTCGGACCGGGCCTCTTTTATGGGTCGAGATATGAGGCCCTGAATATCCGAATATAGTGGACCGAACAGGACCGAGCCCACAATTAACTGAACCGGACCGGCACATGAGTTATTTTTCGGGCCGGACTCGTGTCGGGCTGGCCAGCTTGGCCCATTAACAGGTCTAACTGAAAGTGAGTTTTGAGAGTCCATCCTTCAAACATTCTGCAAATATTGGAAGTTATATATTGAAAATGGGAAATCCAACTCAAGCGTACACTCAACGCTATAAAAATTTAGAATAATGCTATTGGTAATTTTCGTAATTTTCAATTGTCCCTCCATATACACTTCTCATTATGTGACAGCTAACATAACGAATTTTAAAAATAAAAATAAAATTATTATTAAAATTTAAAAATTGATAATTAATTTTTGTGTTAGAGATGACATATTATTTAACATGGTAGGTCAGCTCTTCTTTGCCTCCATTAAGTCTGTTTCTCTTCTCTATCATCTCTTTAACATTGCTATGCCTCCTCTCTTTACCAATATTTACAACAAAATGCTAGGAGAAGAAAAACCCCAACATTTAATTTCCTCCGATCTTAAACCTAACACGACGATAACATGGTACGGTCGTCACCTTCAGAACCTTACGCTTCAAATTTGAATAAGAACAGAAAATTGCATATACGGTCATGGAATTGATAGAAATTGATCTCAAAGCAAAGGTGTTCCCAAAATTACATAGAAGGACATGAAACGCCCTTTTAAAGGGTGTATGTGCCTTTCTTTACTAATCATCGGATAAACTGGTTTACTTACGAATTAAATTAAATGTGAAAGAAACGTCGTTTTAAAGGACGTTTCTATGCTGTGGTGGTTGGTTTTTGGTAGTTGAAAGTTGAATAAATGATAGGAATAAATGACTTTGTTGGGTGAATTAAATGATACCGATTAAAAAAGTGGTGGGGGATGGGATTAAATTTTTTAGGGAAAAAAATGCAAAAGAAAACTGAAAACAATTCATAGAAAAAAAAAGAAATAGAAAAATAAAAAAATATAATAAAAAACCAAAAATAGGAAAAAAAAATTCGTAAAAGAAACCCTAAAAAATTGTATTTTATGTTAATATAGTGTTTAGATTAAAATAATTATTTAGATATAAATATATATTTAGTTAACCATATATAAAACCTTAAAAAATTATAAAGACAAAAAAAAAGATTTTTAGAAAGAAAAAAAAAAGATTTTTAGAAAACCGAAACAATTCTTAGGAAAAAAGGAAATAGAAAAATAAAAAATATAATAAAAAAAGAAAATAGAAAATAGAAAAATAAATCGTAAAAGAAACCTAAATTTTTTTGTATTATATGTTAATCTAGTTGTTTGGATTAAAATAATAATTTAAACATGAGTATTATATTTAGTTAAACATATCTAAAACCCTAATAAGAAATTATAAACCCTAAAAAAATTATAAACTCAAAAAAAAAAAGGAAATTTAGAAAGTAAAAAATAGATTTTTAGAAAACCGAAAACATCTCCTAGGAAAAAAAGAAACCTAAAGAAACCGAAAACATAAATAAAGTAGTGTGCTGGAGCTTGGTGGAGAGAGTTTTGGGAGGGAGAGGGAGAGTGAATGTTAGGGAGTGGTGGGTTTTTCTGAGAGTGAGGGGGGAGGAAACTAGTGTGCTGGAGCTTTGTGGGGAAGTGGTGGTGGTGGTGGTATTAAAAGGAAGAGTGAGAGATAGTTGTGTGGTAGTGAGTGAGTATAGTAGGAGAGGAGAAATTATTAGGTGCTCCCGGCTCACCACTGGATGTGCTGAGTGGTGAGTCCGGTCCAATGAACTATGGACATTTGGCAATAACCATTTACTCAACACTTTCCACCTCATAAATTAGTTTAATATTAATATTAATATTAATCTTAATCTTAATATTACTATTAATATTAATATTATTGTTAATATTAATTTTAATGTTAATATTAATATTAATATTTATGTTAATATTTAATGTTAATATTAATGTTAATCTTAATATTACCGTTAATATTAATATTAGTGTTGTCTTAATATTAAAGTTAATCTTAAAGTTAATATTAATGTTAACATTAATTTTAATATAATATTAATATTAATATTAGTATTAATATTAATATTAATATTAATACTAATATTAATATTAATATTAGTATTAATATTAATATTAACAGTAATATTAACATTAATTTTACTCAATACTTTCCACGTCAGAACATGATAGAAAAACATAACGAAAAAAGCTAACAAAATCAATAATATTAATATTAATATTAATATTAACATTAACATTAAAATTAAAATTAACATTAATATTGCCAGTATAATTAATTTTAACAATAATATTAATATTATATTAAAATTAATATTAATATTAACATTAATATTAATATTAAAATTAAAATTAGTATTAATATTAACAGTAATATTAATATTAACATTTATATTAATATTAATATTAATATTAATATTAATATTAATATTAATATTAAACTAATTTATGAGGTGGAAAGTGTTGAGTAAAATGGTTATTGCCAAGTGTCCATTGTTCATTGGACCGGGCTCACCACTCAGCACATCCAGTGGTGAGCCGGGAGCACCTAATAATTTATCGTAGGAGAGGGGAGTGCAGAAGAAATAGGCACTTGGCCTGGTCGTGGGTAACCAGGCCCACGTGTACATATTTTATATTTTTTTCTTTAACCAATATAATAAATATTAGGATTTTAAAAGAAGAAAAGAATGGGTTCGGATCGGGATTGGATTTCGGGAAGTCGGATTCGAACTCGGGTTCGGAGTCCAGACTCGGGGTCGGGACAGGGCCACAATAAAAAACCAACGATAATTTTTAAAATAATATTTTCCTAAATTCGACTAAATAATAATAATAATAATAATAATAATAATAATAATAATAATAATAATAATAATAATAATAATAATAATAACTATAATAATAATTGAACAAAATTACACTACAAACCAATAATTAAATAATTCTAAAACTCTGGATTTCACAATCTTCCCTCCTTAGAAAATTTTGTCCTCGAAATTAAAAGCAGGGTTAGGGATTACCTCAAGTCTCAAACAGATATGGATACTGCTCCCGCATCTGGTCTTCTCGCTCCCACGTAGATTCGCCTGGTGAGTTGTGCCGCCACATAACTCTGACTATTGGCGTCACGGAATTCTTGGTTCTCTTCTCTCCTCAGTCCAATATTGCTACTGGCTTCTCTGGCACTGTGAGGCTGGGTCCAATTTTCAGCTCCGAATGGACTAAGATGTGGCTCGGTTCCGGGATGTAGCGTCTCAGCTGCGAAACGTGGAAGACGTTGTGGACGCCTTCTAGACTTGGGGGTAGAGCCCCCCGATAAGCCACTTCTCCAATCCTGTTGAGTACTTCAAAAGGACCAATGTACCTGGGGCTTAGCTTTCCTGCTCTGCCGAAACGGATGGTTCCTCTGGTAGGAGAGATCTTCACGAACACAATGTCCCCTTCTTCAAACTCCAACGGCCATCGGCTGCTATCGGCCCAATGCTTCTGTCTGTCCTGGACAATCCTGAGCTTGTCTCTTATCATCTTTACCTTCTCTGCTGCATCGGTCACCATCTCAGGTCCCAGCAATACTCGTTCTCCGACGTCGTCCCAAGCAAGTGGTGTGCGGCAACGACGTCCATAGAGTGCCTCGAACGATGTCATACCGATGCTAGCTTGGTAGCTGTTATTGTAGGAGAACTCTACCAAGTGCAAATGGTCTTCCCAAGACCCTCCAAATTCCAAGACGTACGATCTCAGCATGTCTTCTAGCGTCTGGATTGTTCTCTCTGATTGTCCGTCAGTCTGGGGATGGTAGGCGGTGCTGAACTTCAGTTGCATTATCAAACTGTCATGCAAGCTCTTCCAGAAGTGAGAAGTGAACCTGATATCCCTGTCAGACACAATACTTACCGGAACTCCGTGAATCCGGTAGATATGCCGCATGTATAGTGCCGCCAACTTCTCAGTGGATAGACCCACCTTGAAAGGAATAAAGTGGGCTGACTTCGTCAGTCGGTCCATGATAACCTAAATGGCATCCTTCCCTCCTTGGGATCGAGGCAGTCCTGATACGAAGTACATCGTTATGTGCTCCTATTTTTAATCCGGGATGTCTAGCAGCTGCAACAGCCTTGCTGGTCTGTCTGCTAGCTTTCACTTGTTAACAAATTAAACATCTAGCCACATACCTGGATACGTCCTTCTTCATTCCATACCACCACACTATAGTACGCATATCCTGATACATTTTGTTGGCTCCTGGATGTATGGAATACTGCGACTGGTGCGCTTCTTGCATCAGCTCGTTCCTCAGTTCGCCAGTTGGTACGTACAGCCTCGTACCATGCTTCAGTGCTCCGTCGCTGGCGATTGAGAATCCACCAAGTGTTCCTGCCAGCACTTGATCTCTGAGTTTGCAAAGCGTCTCGTCTTGAAATTGTGCCTCCTTGACTCTGTCCATTAGACTTGAACGCACTTCCAACTGCATTATTGTTGAATCAGCTCCTGGTACAATGGCTTCTCTTCCCGGTCTCTTCATTTCTTCTTCGGGCAGTACAATCTCCAGTCCAAGCTTTTCTATGTCCTCCAGCAAATGACGCTCCTTGGTCAAGAATATTGCCATCGTGTATCGACTAAGTGCATCTACAACAATATTAGTCTTACCCGGATGATACTGCAGGTTGATGTCGAAATTCTTTATCAGTTCCAGCCATCGTCTCTGTCGCATGTTCAGCTCCTTCTGAATGAAAACATATTTTAGACTTTTGTGGTCTGTAAATATTTTCACTCTCTCTTCATAAAGGTAGTGCTTCCATAGCTTCAATGCAAATATCACCGCTACAAGCTCCAAACCATGTGTGGGATAGTTCTTCTCATGAGTCCGTAATTGCCTAGATGCGTAAGCAATTACTTTTCTGTGTTGCTGAAGAACGCAACCCAATCCCTTACCGGAAGCATTACTATAAATTGAGAAACCGCCGGTACCTGCGGGTAGCGCAAGTTTTGACGCCGTTGTAAGCCTCTTCTTCAGTTCCTCAAAAGTTGACTGGCAAGTTTCAGACCAAATGAATACTTCGTTCTTCCTGGTAAGCTTCGTCGTTGATTCAGCAATCCTGGAGAAATCTTTCACAAACTTCCGGTAGTAGCCAGCTAAACCCAAAAAGTTTCTGATTTTTGCAACCGAACTTGGTGCAGTCTACTTTTCAATAGCAGCTATCTTCTTTGGATCCACCGAAATTCCTTTTTCTGTGACAATATGGCCCAGAAATTCTACTTTGTCTAAAAAGAATTCGCATTTAGATAGCTTATCATAGAGCTTCTCCTTCCTCAAGGTGCTCAGAACCTTCCTCAGGTGCTCTTCATGCTCTTCTTCAGTCTTCGAGTAGATCAGTATTTCATCGATGAAGACAACAACAAACTGATCCAGGTATTCATGGAAGACCTTGTTCATGAGATTCATGAATACTGCAGGAGCATTCGTTAGTCCAAACAGCATGACCAAGAATTCAAATTGCCCATACTTGGTTTTGAATGCCGTTTTCGGGATATCCTCCTTCCTGACCTTGATTTGGTGGTAGCCTGATCTGAGATCTATCTTCGAAAATACCTTGGCTCCACTTAGTTGATCAAACAGGTCGTCGATCCGAGGCAAAGGATACTTGTTCTTGATGGTGATGTTGTTCTGCACCCGGTAATCAATGCACATCCGCACGGTTCCATCCTTCTTGGGCACGAACAAAACTGGTGCTCCCCAGGGTGAAGTTCCGTCTCTGATAAATCCTTGTGCCTTCAGTTCGTCAATCTGGTCCTTCATCTCCTTTGACTCGTTAGGATTGACTCTGTAGTAACCCCGAGAAATAGGGGAAGAGCCGGGTACTAGAACGATAGTGAATTCCATACCTCGATCTGGCGGCAATCCTAGAAGACTATCTAGAAAGATGTCCATGAATTCTGCTATGATAGGGTGAGGAGGCCTGGGTTCTTCGGTGATAGAGGAGTAGGTAACACTCTTCATGTCTTCCGGAGCTCGAGAGATTTCAAACTCCGGTTCTCCTGGTGGGCTGAAGATTACACATCCTCTGTGACAATCTATCAGCACATACTGCTCACTTAACCAGTCCATCCCTAGGATTACATCATAGTTGGGCAAGGACATCACAAGCAAGGGTGTTAAGAATTTGTGGCCTGAGATAGTTATGGGACAGTTACAAGCCTCAGTGATGGGTATGGGTCCACCACCGGTCATAACTCTACTAATCATCTTGCTAAGTCCCGTATTTAGGTGTATACAGAAATAAACTTTCATGATATGAAACTGTGTGATGCACTCGAATCAAATAATGCTAGAGCAGGATGTGAAAACACATAAATGGAACCTGTGATGACATCAGTAATGGGTTCCTGCTCTGGGTCCTGCTCATCTACTGCTAGGGCAAAAGCTCGCCCGGTCTTCTGCTGGTGTTGTCCGAACCGTTGTTGCTGAGTGGGTAGAGGAGCTCTTTGCTGAGTTGCTCCGGTCCAGTTGGATGCTGTGGGACAGTCCCTCACTTGGTGGGTGGCAGACGCACAGACTAGACAGTGTCCTAGCCTCTTCCTACAGATGGTCGCCTGATGTCCTGGCCTTTTGCAGAAATTGCAGACAGGGATCTGCTTCTGAGGCGCTCGTTCATTGGTCCTCGCCTGATGGTGCGAAGGCATGTTGTTGTTATTGTTGGGCCTCTTCTGGTTATCCTGGAAGTTGCTGGTTCTAGGATACTTCCTTTTTGAACGAGAAGGCTAGCTCTTCTCCACGTCCTGAGCTCATATCAGAATCTTCTCATATGTCTTGGCGCCACCTGCGATCACAGGGGTACAAATTTCCTTCCTTAATCTATACCTGGATCTCTCAGCACGATCCTTGGGGTCAGCAACCAAGTTCTGGGCAAAGCGGCTAAGTCGGCCGAACTCTGTCCTATACTCTCCAACCGTCATGTTCCCTTGCTTCAGGTCCTGGAACTGTCTTTCCATCTCCCGCATCTCTGATGTTGGGAAGAACTTCCTGCGAAACAGCCTCTTGAAGGTGTCCCCAGTCAAGCTGCTTGTCCTGGAGTCGGGGTTCATTCCGATACCAGGTGCTTGCCACATCTTGCAGCTGGAGTCCTACTGCTTCGGCCTTAAGGTCCTCTGGGAGTCGAGCGACGCTCAAGAGACGCTCCATGCTGTCTAGCCATTCAACGGCGTAGATGATACCCTCGGTCCCTTTGAAAGGTCGAGGGCCCTGCTTCTTGAAACTCTCTATATCTCCGACCTTCATGTAATAATAAACCTCTAATCAAAAGAATGGCCTTAATGATATATAACTTAACTCTTGAATTTATGTTTACCTTGGCAGGTCGTGGCTCCAATAAAGTTGTTCCTCCTCTCTCGAGGGCAGCCATAGCCACGTTGTGGGCATTCTCCATGCCTTCTCTCATGATCGCAGTCTGTTCACGATGGACTTCAGCTTGGGCTGCAGTCTGTTCACGATGAGCTTCTGCTTGGGCTTTCTGTGTTTCAAGCACTCCTTGTAGCATGTCCACTAGATCGGTAGGATCTACGGGCACTGGTGGGGCAGCTAGTGCGGGCACTGTCACGCCCCGATTCCGTAGAATCGATAGTCGTCCCCCGGGCATGATGCCGTGCGAACCTAAGTTGCGATCGCACAAGGCATAGTCATAAGGTTATCTGAAACACAACACCAAGTTAGAGTACGTAGAAAAATTGAATGACACATTTGAAATAGAAATAGACTTTTTTATTAATGATAATAAAACTTTACATAGACTCCTTTACAATCATTGCCGTGCGGGCTACAACATGACTCGACTTACAAAATGAACGCCGATGAGATAGTCGTTCCATACATTACATCCCTTTTTACAAGCAAAAACCAATACATATTTCCACCTGCTATCGAGGCGAGTCGAGTCGTCATCTTCCTTTGGACTGAGTGCGGGTCTTCTTCAAAAGGAAATCCAGAAACAAGCCTTTACACGCGGACGAGGCTTCAATAGGGTTCACGTCGCCTGGAGCTTTTAGGTGGCACGTCCTTCGTGGTTCGGGGTACCTGCGTGGAGAGCGAGGATCAGTACATTACACTTTGTACTGGTGCGTGGCTATTTAAGTCCTAAGCCCTCATTTGGTTGAAGAGTTTATATGACTTAAAGTATGAATGTTTCTAACCATCCTAATGAATTTCAAACAAGCATATGACAAGCATAATGAAATTTACGTTGAAACTTACGAACGACGGCCCGCGTCACACCTTATGAAACTTACCATGTTCTTCCCTGTCAATTGTTATCATTTCCATACCAAGTGCAATATTTCGTGTGTTGGTCACTGGCTCCCAGAGCCATCGTGAACTCCTCTAGCTTTTGTTAGACGGGGTCCTTTCAGCGCGAGTAGCGATCCCCGCTGCAAGTCCTCGCCTAATCCGTGCCCAGCACAGCTAATTACTTGTTTCCTTTTTCGGTCACAACGGTCCCATGGCCTCGGGTTGCCGTGCGGGAAAACGCTTACCTTGTCGACAAGTTGTCCATGACCGTACAAAGACCATTTTTCTTCTTTTAGTTATTAAGACATAGCCTACATTCTCTTTAAAACTCAATTATTTTACCGTGTCCGTGTCCTTGCATTCAATCTTTAAATCCGTAACAACACTATCGATTTACCAAAGAAGGGGGTCAAGAAGAGAAGGGTCAGCCACTCACCTTGAGTTTACTTCGGCGAGAGGACTTGTTGGTCGCGCTAGACGTCGCCTACGCGATTACCTGAAATCGCACAAGCAACCGATTAGAACACTGCATTATTCAAGAAGTTCGATAGGAAATGCGAGTTCGAAATACAAGCCATGAAAACCATTGAAAACATTAACGAAAGCGCATTCAGAAAACAAAGCCAAAACCAACGCAAGCGGCGTAAAAAGCAGAGCAAGGAGAGGTCTCTCCCGACTCAGCTGCAGAGTCAATCCTCGAGGCACAACCCACTGAATATGTGACTTGGTTCCGAAGAAGACATTCCATAACGAGGAATGGATCTTAATTCAACCGTTCCCGTTTGATCGACTCGGTTGATCCCGACCTATCGGTCCCGACCGAATCGATAGCGACAGTGTTCCTTTCTCGCGCATCCCATGGACAGAGTACGGGGCACGATGTAGGGACGGGGCACCACACCATAACCAACTAAGAAAAAATTTTGTCCTCGAAACTTAAGAATAGAACCTACCTCTACGAGAACAATGAAGGGAACTTCTCCTTCATTTCTGACTCAAGCTCCCACGTCGACGACCGCATGGTTTCTCCAGAGGACGCGGACTAGAGGAATAGCACGGTTACGAAAAAGTTTATCCTTGTGCTCCAAGATTTGCACCGGCTCTTCGACATATGACAAGCCCGCCTTCAGGTCCAGCTTACCCAAATCTACCACATGCCCCGAATCGTGCATGTACTTCCGTAATTGCGAGACGTGGAAGACGTCATGTACCTCTGGCAATGCAGGCGGCAAGGCGATTTGGTAAGCTACCGGGGCGACTCGCTTCAATATTTCGAACGGACCAACAAATCTTGGGCTCAACTTTCCTTTCGCACCGAACCGGGAAACTCCACACATAGGCATCACCTTCAAGAATACATGGTCGTCTTCCGAGAACTCGAGGGGGCGTCGGTGCGTGCCAGCATAACTTTTCTGCCGGCTTTGTGCTATCTTCAATCTTTCTCGTATCAACTTGATCTTCTGCACAGTCTGCTCCACCAGCTCCGGACCAAGTATCTGCCGTTCTCCGACTTCATCCCAGCAAATGGGCGATCTACACTTCCGGTCGTACAAAGCTTCATACGGCGCCATTTGGATGCTGGACTGATAGCTGTTGTTGTATGCAAACTCGGCCAGCGGTAGATGGACGTCCCAACTTGACTTTAAGTCGATCGTACAGAGTCGTAACATGTCTTCGAGAATTTGGATCATCCGCTCTGTTTGGCCGTCAGTCTGAGAATGATAAGCTGAGCTGAACTTCAACTTAGTCCCCAATGCTGAATGTAGACTACTCCAGAAGCGCGCTACGAACCGTCCATCCCGATCAGAGACGATAGAAACTGGGACCCCGTGCAGCCGAACTATCTCATCAAGGTATATCTGAGCAAGGCGGTCGACGCTCCAAGCAACTTTGATGGCGATAAAGTACGCTGACTTGGTTAGCCTTTCGACGATGACCCAGACGGCATCGTTTTCCCGCGGCGTCCTTGGCAAGCCAACAACGAAGTCCATAGTGATGCGATCCCACTTCCACTCTGGAATGGCGAGGTTCTACATCTCCCCGCCCGGTCGCTGGTGCTCGGCTTTGACTTGCTGACAGGCCATACATTTTGACACAAAGAGCGCTACGTCCCTCTTCATGTCGTACCACCAAAAGACAATGCGGAGGTCCTTATACATCTTGGTGCTGCCAGGATGCAAAGAATATTTTGCATAGTGCGCCTCCGTCATTATTTCCTTTCTAAGTTCTACGTCGTCCGGTACGCATAGCCGTCCCTTCACTCACAACACTCCCGACTCGTCCTCTACAAAGTCGGACACTTTTCCTGTCGATATCAGCTTCCGCATCTTCTCCAGGTAGGGGTCGTCCTTCTGTGCAGACTTGATCCTCTCCAGTAGGCTCGGTTCCACCCGTAGTTGTGCCAGCTTTACGTCTCTAAAACGAACTCGGAGCTCGATGCCCATTCCTTCCAAGTTGTGCAGCAGTCGATCGTTGATGCATAACGAAGCTAAGTACTTCCTGTTCAGCGCATCTGCTACCACATTTTCCTTGCCCGACGTGTAGTCGATTGATAAGTCATAGTCTTTGATTAGTTCGAGCCATCGCCTCTGCCGCAAATTCAGTTCTTTCTGGATGAAGAGATACTTGAGGCTTTTGTGGTCCGTATAAATCCTGCACGCCATGTTATAGAGATGGTGACGCCCCAGCTTTAACGCAAACACAATCGCCGCTAATTCTAGGTCATACGTGGGATAGTTCTTCTCGCGCGGCTTCAACTGCCGGAAAGCAAAAGATATCACCTTATCCCGCTGCATGAGCATACACCCTAAGTCCTGGCCAGAAGCATCGCTGAAGATTTGAAATCCCTCCGTCCCTTCAGGAAGAGCAAGTATCGGGGGCGAAACGAGCCGTTGTTTGAGCTCCTGGAAGGAAGCTTCACAGTCGTCTGACCACTTGAATGCGACTCCTTTCTGGGTGAGGCGAGTCAACGGCGATGCGATCTTCACGAAGTCCTTCACGAAGTGTCGGTAGTATACTGCGAAGCCTAGGAAGCTTCAAATTTTGCTAACTGATGCGGGTCGTTTCCAATCAGCAACTGCCTCGACTTTCTTCGGATCGACTGCGATGCCCGCGACGGAGATGATGTGCCCAAGGAATGAGACGTTGTTCAGCCAGAACTCGCACTTGCTCATCTTCGCATACAACTGATTCTCTCAAAGGGTTTAGAGTATCGTCCGCAGATGCTCTGCATGTTGCGCTCGATCCTTCGAGTAGACGAGGATGTCGTCAATGAAGACTACTACGAACTTGTCAAAGAATGGACGGAACACCCGATTCATTAGATCCATGAAGACGGCAGGGGCATTTGTCAGATCGAACGACATTACCAAGAACTCGTATTGGCCGTAACGAGTACGGAAGGCAGACTTTGGCACGTCATCTAGCTTGACTTTGAGTTGGTGGTAACCCGATCGTAGATCAATCTTTGAAAACACTGTTGCACCTTGGAGCTGGTCGAACAAGTCGTCGATGCGGGGCAGGGGTATTTGTTTCGGACGGTGGCTTTATTCCATTCTCGATAGTCGATGCAGAGTTGCATCGATCCATCCTTCTTCTTCACAAACAGTACGGGCGCACCCCACGACGAGACACTCGGACGGATAAACCCTCTGTCGAGCAATTCCTGAAGTTGTGCCTTCAATTCTTTCAATTCTGCAGGGGCTATTCTGTACGGTGCCTTTGAGATCGACCGGGTATCGGGGAATGTATCGATAGTGAACTCTATTTCTCGATCGGGCGGCATGCCGGATAGCTCGTCCGAGAACACGTCTGAAAATTCTGCCACAACGTCGGTCTAGCCCGCATTTGTACCATCCTGTCGTATGTCTCGAACGGAAGCTAGATAGCCTTCGCACCCGGAATACAGCATCCGTCGAGCAGATATTATGGAGATCACCATGCAGGTCGACGACGCCTCACCACACGAATAGCAGAATTCAGGCACTCCAAGTATGTGGAATGTGACCTTCTTTTCAGCGCAGTCTATGGTTACGTTACACGGTCCGAGCCAATCCATTCCCAGAATGATGTCAAAGTCTTTCATGTCTAGAACTATCACGTCCAGACCGATCTTTTGACCGCCGATACAGATAATCCCGTCGGCGCAAGCTAAGTTTGTGAGAATTGGTGTGCCCGAAGGCGTGCTTACGCTAAGGTCGAGATCTAATGATATTACAGAGAATTTGTGCTCGACGGCAAAGTACGCCGATATAAAACTATGTGAAGCGCCCGAATCAAATAATACACGAACAGGCACATTATTGAATTTTAGTATACCTGACACTACTGTATCTGATGCCAGCGCTTTGTTTCTAGTCATGGCGTAGACGTGGCCCTGAGAGTTGGGGCGACGATCTTGGCCATTTTGTGGTGCAGGTTGAGTGGACGGAGGAGGTCGGGGTGCCTGCCCTCGATTCTCTTGGCAATATTGTTGTGGTGGTACGTTACGAGTCTGTCAAAAGCTTAGACAGTTATGATCCCTGTGACCCTTCTGTCCGCAAGCGAAACATTTAATATTGCAAAAAAAGCAGTGGCTGGCATAGTATCCGACTTGCCCACAATTGGTGTACTTAGGTATCGTCTTTTCACCCTGGTAGCCGCCGTTATTTGGATGCTTTGACGCGTCGTTGCTGCCTCCCATATGGCTAGGATGTTTGTGATTGGAGTGGCGCACAACGTCATCAGCACTGGAAGGATGCAGGTTCTCAAGGCGGAGGGCGTGATTCAGAGCCTCGCCCACGGTTTTGTACTCCGGGACCCCGACATGCGCACCAATAGAGTGTCGCAGACCCACTTTGAACCGTCGCACACGACACTCTTCAGTAGGTAGAAACTGGCCAGCAAACTTAGATAACTTGTTGAATTCTGCGGCGTACTGTTCTACCATCCTGCTTCCTTGCTTCAACTGCATGAATTCATTCTCCTTTGCTTGACGAACGGCTGACGGAAGGTACTGGACTTCGAAAGCTTTGCGGAACGTGGCCCAAGAGATCGGCACGGTGGTGTTGTCCGGTCGGATCGCTCGCTTGCGCATGGCCCACCAGTTGTGCGCATTCAACCATAGTTGAAGTTGTGCACATGCGACTTGCTTCGATTCTTCAATGCCGAGAAGCTCGAAGTGATCTTCCAGCTCTTCCAACCAGTCGATTGCCATGGAAGGACCCTCGGTACCGCTGAAGGAAGTGCGACACGCTTTCTTGAATTCAGACACTTCAAAGTTGTACTTTTTCGGTATCGCTGGTTGACGCACGGGATCCTCTGTGTCGACTTCAATAGGTTGGATCGCCGGCACGGTGACGGTAGGCGCAGTCGTAGAATTTCCGTTGGCCGCCATTGTCTGAACGATCTGCTGCAGGGTATCTAACTGCTTTTGTTGAAGTTTGGCATGTACGTCAAAGCGAGCTTCGAACTGGGCCTATCGTTCCTCTACTTGTTGATGTCAGTTCTCGGACTTGTTCCGCTGCGCCTCCATCATGTGCAGCATCCTTTCGATGGTATCGTTAGAAGGCCCGGCCCGCGGACGATGCGAACTACTAGAGCCGCTTGAAGCGCTCTGTTCTTGCTCGGCCGTGGGTTCCGTCACTTCTGCGATATGAAGGCAAACGCATCAGTCATAAATTATTACGGACTCATTGTATGGAACAACTTATCTCATCGATGCGAGGTCAAAGGTTTGGAACTCTAGACGCGAGGCCAAAGGATGTAAAGCCGTGCTCTGATACCATTATGTCATGTCCCAATTTCGTAGAATCGATAGTCGTCCCCCGGACGTGATGCCGTACAAACCTAAGTTGCGATCGCACAAGGCATAGTCATAAGGTTATCCGAAACACAACACCAAGTTAGAGTACGCAGAGAAATTGAATGACACATTTGAAATAGAAATAGACTTTTTCATTAATGATAATAAGACTTTACATAGACTCCTTTACAATCATTGCCGCGCGGGCTACAACATGACTCCACTGACAAAATGAACGTCGATGAGATAGTCGTTCCATACATTACATCCCTTTTTACAAGCAAAAACCAATACACATTTCCACCTGCTATCGAGGCGAGTCGCGTCGTCATCTTCCTTTGGACTGAGTGCGGGTCTTCTTCAAAAGGAAATCCAGAAACAAGCCTTTACATGCGGACGAGGCTTCAATAGGGTTCACGTCGCCTTGAGCTTTTAGGTGGCACGCCCTTCGTGGTTCGGGGTACCTACGTGGAGAGCGAGGATCAGTACATTACACTTTGTACTGGTGCATGGCTATTTAAGCTCCAAACTCTCATTTGGTTGAAGAGTTTATATGACTTAAAGTATGAATGTTTCTAACCATCCTAATGAATTTCAAACAAGCATATGACAATCATAATGAAATTTACGTTGAAACTTACCAACGGCGGCCCGCGCCGCGCCTTATGAAACTTACCATGTTCTTTCCTGTCAATTGTTATCATTTCCATGCCAAGTGCAATATTTCGTGTGTTGGTCACTGGCTCCCAGAGCCATCGTGGACTCCTCTACCTTTTGTTAGACGGGATCCTTTCAGCGCGAGTAGCGAGCCCCGCTGCAAGTCCTCGCCTAACCCGTGCCCAGCACATCTAATTACTTGTTTCCTGCAACGGTCCCGTGGCCTCGGGTTGCCGTGCGGGGAAACGCTTACCTTGACGACAAGTTGTCCATGACCGTGCAAAGACAATTTTTCTTCTTTTAGTTATTAAGACATAGCCTACATTCTCTTTAAAACTCAATCATTTTACCGTGCCCGTGCCCTTGCATTCAATCTTTAAATCCGCAACAACACTATCGATTTACCAAAGAAGGGGGTCAAGAAGAGAAGGGTCAGCCACTCACCTTGAGTTTACTTCGGCGAGAGGACTTGTTGGTCGCACTAGACGTCGCCTACGCGATTACCTGAAATCGCACTAGCAACCGATTAGAATACTATATTATTCAAGGAGTTCGATAGGAAATGCGAGTTCGAAATGCAAGCCATGAAAACCATCGAAAACATTCACGAAAGCGCATTCAGAAAACAAAGCCAAAACCAACGCAAGCGGCGTGAAAAGCAGAGCAACGGGAGGTCTCTCCCGACTCAGCCACATAGTCAATCCTCGAGGCGCAACCCGCTAAATATGGGACTTGGTTCCGAAGAAGACATTCCATAACGAGGAATGGATCTTAATTCAACCGTTCCCGTTTGATCGACTCGGTCGATCCCAACCTATCGGTCTCGACCAAATCGATAGCGACAGTGTTCCTTTCTCGCGCACCCCGTGGACAGAGTACGAGACACGATGTAGGGACGGGGTACTACAGGCACTACCGCAGGGGACTGCGGCTCGGTCCGGGGAAGCACCGGTTCTGCCGTTTGCGCTGTAGTAGCGTAAACGGGGCGGGGTGCTGGTGCAGCATGGGGATGGTCAGTCAGCTGCAAGGAAGGTGGGTCCCGGCGTGCTTGAGGAGGTGGGGTGTGATTGGTAGATGACACCTCATCTTCAGCAGTGCCGAAACGGGTAGTCTTTCCATTGGCCATACTCTGGAAGGTTTAGGGTACAAACATAAGCAAGGTATCCTACCAGTCTATAGTCAAACAAAAATATTTATGTATATAATTCGGACCTATGTTGTGACAAATCAATGTTCTAGTGTTCTAATTATTTCTTGGTATGTTTTCCTAAGTTGTTGTTTCATGACCTGCATGGGCCACCACTAAAAACATGTCACGACCCGATCCCAAATAATTGGGTCGAACCGGATCATGCCCAGCCTGCACCGTTGTGAGACGGCGGCAGTAAGCTGTTCCATTAGCAGGTAAACACAACAACATCTATACATTTGTCACAACTGAATATTCAGAAATTTAAAACTTTATTTAACATTTGAATAAATACAACTGGAAAGCAAAAGAACTGAAATGAATGTTGAATTCAAATTAACAAAATTCCAAAACATCAAAACTGGAAACAGAAAAAAATCTAGCTAAGCGTTCGGCTCGTCGGCCTCAGGTCCTGCGTCCTCCAATGGGGACTCTGGCAACACCACGGGGTACAAAATGGGTCATAATAGCTATTGTACAATAGCTCAGCATCCTCAAAATCCCCTAAAAATGTTGTCTCCAGTCAGGAGGGAGAAAAGTACAATTATAAAAATTAAACAATTCAACTAATAATTAGAAATTTGCAATATTAAACAGTTTTGAAATAATATTTTTCAACAATTCTACACGATAGAAAATAATGTGATTTGAGTAGATAATGATTATGACTGGCTTGGGTTGTACAATTGTATCCTAGCGATACGATATGGCTTATTCCCGTGTGTAAGAGGGGTAAGCTAATACCATCATTATACTATTTGGGGTATTGGTCATAGGCACTACACTACTCTCTCAATATTCCGCAATCAATCGATATCAATCAATACTCTAGGAGAGAGAGTTCCGTGTAACAATGTGGTTTAAGCATGCAGATAACAATTACTAATTAAATTACTCAATAAACACAACCGTACTTGCCTTTGATTTGTATGACTGGAGTAGGATGACGGTTCCGGGGAAGAAGCTAGGTTCGTCTCCGAGATCCTACAGTTGGAGAACTTGACTTAGAACCAATATTGTAGCCATTCTAGGTGTGCTAGTTACAATCTCTAGTAGTAGTGTCCTAGTCAGATTTTTAAGTTTTTAATTATTCTACCGGAAAACGTCTAACGTCGCAATTCTACGTTCGTTTATTATTTATTTAAAATAAGCCGGTTATTGATTAATTGGAAAAATGGCAATTACCGGTTAATTTGGCAAAACTTGTATTTTGTAATATTATATATAAAACTACTATTTTTCTTTTAAATGAGAAAATGTGAATTCTTGTTAAGTTTCAAACTTGCAATTTTACTAATTTATTTACTGTGAGAAAACCTTATTAATTTTCTATATTAAAATAAATACTCATTTTAATAATCTACGCATTTAAAGCCAAAACAATAACTCAGAAAATCAAGAAAAAGCTACGCTACACAATACAGGGGCACAGCTAACAAAGTAGGAATATGGGCTTATGCCCTTACAAACTTTAAATAAATGAAATAAGAGAAAATTAGTTAGCTCAGACTAATGTCCCGTATTTTAAATATCGAAAACAAAACTAAAAATAAATTAAATTAAATCTTAGGAGTCTCAGACTTGGTTCAAACGTCATAGTTAGCTAATGCCTCAACGTCCGGCCTGACCGGTTTCGTTTGCATTTCGCTAGGGCCCACGGACCGGTATGGTCGTCGACCAAAAATCCATTTAAATAAATAATTTCCGAAAATCGATTTGAAATTCTTTTATAAAGTTTTATAAAAATTTGGGCAGCATTTCCTCTATATTCGGGACAACCCAAAACTGAAAAAATGCGCCAAAACACCCCACACATATCCCAAACCGGGAAAACACATTTATATAGAAAATATATTAACAGAAACATTTCCGAAGCCTAATCGAAAATCCCAAAATTTTGAATATCCAAACCAACCATAAAATATCACAGAAACGTCTCCGAAAAAATCCGAAATCACTACGTCGACCTAAAACCGAATTCCCGGGAGGGAATCGGGGACCAATTCTCATCATCGACTACCAAAAATGGAACGGAAAAAAGGAATTATACCTTGGGTTGCTCGGCTAGAGCTCTCTGATGATAATAACAGATAAAAAGGAACACGTCGACAGTGGATCGGCTCAGGACAGCGCCTCGTCGGGGTACGGCTGTGCTGGATAGCGGGATCCGGACACGGAAAGTACGGATAGCAGGTCGGAAAATCTGCGGGACACGCTGGAGGTGGGGAGAGGGGCGCGGGAGACAGGCCGGCGGGGGTGCCGGCGGAAGGGCGCGGGCGGACAGGCCGGCGGGGGTGCCGGAGGGGAGCGGCGCCGAAGGCGGCGGCCGCGGGCTCGGGCTCGGGGGCTCGGGTGATCGGTCGGCAGACGCGTCCTGGGGGCGCGGGTCCGGTAGAGTGGGCCGGGGAAGCTCGCTGTCGGGGTCAGAGTTTGGGGAAAGCTTAGTGGAGAGAGTTTTGGGAGGGAGAGGGAGAGTGAATGTTAGGGAGTGGTGGGTTTTTTTGAGAGTGAGGGGGGAGGAAAGTAGTATGCTGGAGCTTTGTGGGAAAGTGGTGGTGGTGGTGGTATTAAAAGGGAGAGTGAGAGATAGTTGTGTGGTGGTGAGTGAGTTTAATAGGAGAGGGGAGTGCAGAAGAAATAGGCACTTGGCCTGGTCGTGGCCTCGTGGGTGACCAGGCCCACGTGTACATATTTTATATTTTTTTCTTTAACCAATATAATAAATATTAGGATTTTAAAAGAAGAAAAGAATGGGTTCGGATCGGGATTGGGTTTCGGGAAGTCGGGTTCGAACTCGGGTTCGTAGTCCAGACTCGGGGTCGGGACAGGGCCACAATAAAAAACCAACGATAATTTTTAAAATAATATTTTCCTAAATCCGACTAAATAATAATAATAGTAATAATAATAATAATAACTATAATAATAATTGAACAAAATTACCCTACAAACCAATAATTAAATAATTCTAGAACTCTGGGTTTCACAAGATAAGAAACAACGACAAAAATCAGTAAAACCGACAAAAAAGTGACAAAAAGTGACGAAAAATGGAAAAAAAAAACAACAAAATGACAAAAAGCAACAAAAACGACAAAAAAGACAAAAATACTAAAGACGACAAAAAAGAGACCAAACCGACAAAAATAACAAAAAACGTATAAAAACGACAAAAGACAATAAAAAAGACAAAAATCGGTAAAAACGACAAAAAAGTGACAAAAAGAGACGAAAAATGACAAACGATAAAAAAGACAATGACAAAAAACATCAAAACCGACAAAAAGACAAAAATACTAAAAACGACAAAAAGAGATCAAACCGACTAAAAACGACGAAAGACAACAAAAAACGACAATAAGAGACGAAAAACGATAAAAAGAACAAAAAATGACAAAAAGTAACAAAAACGACAAAAATTTACTAAAAACAACAAAAAAGAGACCAAATTGACGAAAAATGAAAAAAAAAAACCTACTAAAAAACGACAGAAAGCGACAAAAGACAACAAAAAATGACAAAAACCGTAAAAACGACAAAAAAGAGACGAATAACGATAAAAAATAACAAAAACGACAAAATGACAAAAAATGACAAATACGACAAAAGGACAAAAACAACTAAAAAACGACAAAAAACGAAAAAAAGGTAAAAACCAGTAAAAAGCGACAAAAAAGAGAAAAAAAACGACAAAAAACAACAAAAACAACAAAAAAACGACAAAAACGATAACAAGTGACAAAAAAGAGAAAAAACGACAAAAAAAACAAAAAACGATAAAAACGACAAAAAAGACTAAAAATGACAAAAAGCGACAAAAACTAACAAAGAATGATAAAAAACGACAAAAACGACCAAAAACGACAAAAAGACAAAAAGAAAAAAAGGGTAAAAAATGATCAAAAAAGTAGAAAAAAGTTTAAACAATTTTTTTTTCCCGTGTAAAAAAAAAAAAAAAAAAAAAACCCACATTCTTAAGGGATAGGATTCCCATGTTTTATGAGTAAACTATTTACCAGGATATTTCTAATTTTCGGAAATAAATTTTTTATAGCCCAAACAAACATAGTAATAAATTTCCATCCTAAATTTTTTCGAGAATAAAAAAAATATCGCGTACCAAGCGCCCCCTAAGGGTATGCTCATCCAATTTGATCGAACTCCCGAGTCCTGCTCGCTTGCTCAGTGATTCACTATTTACTCTTAACTGGTCAAAAAATGTTTTATTGACCAGAAATTGAATCACTCTATCTGGCTCTCACTCACTTGTCGGGGTCGGGGGCCTGCCATCATTCTGGTCGCGTGTAGAAACAGACGTTGACTTAATGTCTGGGTCGCCTCCTTTTCGACGAACATTGTGCGACTTGATTTACTTGGCACTGACACAAATACAACACAACACGATAGATATGCGACATGGACACGTCAGTGGACTTGATGTGTCTAGTGGATTTCATTACATAATGAATTAGCAATATGTCTATACAAGATTCATGTTAGAAACAACATATAAATAAATTAGATTTACATATCAAGAAGCCATTGAAGGAGCACTCTCTTTCTCTCCTTCGGTGACCTTCCCCTTGCCTTCCTCTTCTTCTTCTTCTTCCACCACGACGGTCTCTCTCGGTCCATCTTTATCCTTGCTGCTTGATTCCCCGGCATTTAACCCTTGCTTCGACGCGATTTCCACTTCGCCATTGCCATCCGAAACCTTCCTCTCTGCCTCCACTTCCTCCGTATTGATCACCAACGGTACTGTATCCACTGCCGCCTCGACGATCTCTGGAGTGGGCGAGAAGTAGCCCACCGAGGCAGTTACTCCCTCTACTGCCTCTTCGTCCTTCCTTGAAGAGAAGTAGCGGTCAGGGGAGCCCGTTGCGATGGACTTTCCCTCCTCCTCCTGCAGTGCAACTGTAGCACTAGCTAGAGCCGCATCCTTCACTTCGACAGCATCCTCATCCCCCCTGACATCTGTCGGCTGATCTTTTGCCTTGTCGACTGTTGTGCTCGCGTCTTCTGTGGCGACAGCGGATGGCGGTGGCGACGATGTTGCATTGTTTGGTTCGTCCGAGTTCTTTATTAGGAGTCTCTTCGAGCTCACTATGTTATCGGTGGCCACATTTGTATCCTTCGATGGACCACAACCCATGAGTGTGTGCGTGTAAGAGAGAGAGAGAGAGAGAGAGAGAGAGAGAGAGAGAGAGAGATGGGGTTGAGGTTTGAAGAATGATGAGGAGGTTATATAAAGGGAGGGGAAGGGAAGGGAAGGGAAGGAAGGTTGGAAACCAATGAACAAATTTAGGTAGCGGACCGTTATGACAGTTAGGAAGGAAGGGACATTCAAATCGGTCCAGTTTGACGCCAACAATTAATCATGGTTTTATATTCCATTTAGATAAAATTAGTTCCAAATATACTTCGCTATATCTAGTTATTTATTTATTTATTTTTGTCTAGGTTTATTATAAGGTTAAGGTGTAGAAATATATTCTTTTATAAAATTCATTGGTTTTTTTTTAAATTTCGTATGTGAGACCAATCATCTCTAGTACAAGTGGTTGAGCTGGAAAGCATATAATTCATCTACTCGACGATGTAGAAACGTATTATTTCTTTCATTTAATAAATGGTATAAGTTGGAGACAGTGGACGGGAAAAGTGCAAAAAGTTTCTCCAATTTGTCTCGTTAGCAACATAAGACTCGATAGACGAATATAGCAATTAAGCTCTCCCGCAATATATGAATTGATCGAAACGCCCCTTACCGTCCACAAACCATCGAATCTGATGCCTCCTCCCCCTGCGGCCACCCGCACCCGCGTGGCCACCCGCCCCTCCCCCTCCCCCCAACCGCTACCAATACCTTTCGATACCAAGTTTGGAGATGTCTTTCTCGGTCATTTCAACAAAGAAAAATTGAACAAAAGAGATGAATGAAAAAAGAGAGTGTAATCATGGAGATAAGTTATGCTGAATATTGACAATATGTTACATACAATATGCCGAATAGATTCATTATTAAACTATTATATTTTGCCAAATTCTATATCTATAAATTTGCAATGTTGATCTATATTAGTATTATTTCATTCTAAATTATTTATTATAGTTGTATTATGTCTAAATGCAAGTAAATAAAAATTAGTATCTATTACAAGTGAAATATTATTTCGTTTACTTCAAATTGAGTGTTTTTTGTCTACAAATTTTGTAGGGTTCAAAACTGCTAGCGCTGCTTGCTGCGGCAACAGAGGTCGATTCGCCAGCATCATTTCATGCGACCCTGTTTTGAGCCTCTGCGACGATCGCTCGTAGTACGTATTCTGGGACCCCTATCACCTGAGTGAGGCTGCCAATCTAATAATTGCGAAGCAGTTGGTCGATGGGGACCCCGAGCACATATCTCCTGTCAATCTACGACAACTTAGAGATCTATGACAACTTTTTCCTCCAAGAGTTTGTTGGATATTTCACATGTAATTAAGTCGTCCTAATATCGTATGCCTATAAAAGAAGTATTATGGTGCAACTGTAAACTATTTTCATAATATAGCCTGTGCGACGATCGCTTGCAGTACATGTTCTGGACCCGTAACACCCGAGCGAGGCTGCCAATCTAATAATTGCGAAACAACTGGTCGATGGGGACCCAAACACATATATCCTGTCAATCTATGACAACTTAGAGATCTATGACAATTTTTTCCCAAAGGGTACGTTGGATATTTTGCGTATAATTAGTTGTCCTAATATCCTATGCATATAAAAGGTGTATATTGGTGCAAGTTGTAAATTATTTTCACAATATAGTGAAAATTTCCTTGCAGCAGCCATGAATGTAGCTTTTCAATTTGAGAAGCGAATCACGTTAAAATCTGTGTGCTCTTATGCGTTTTCTTTTCCACTTTAATTATTTTTTGGGTGCAAATTGCAAGGGGTCAGAAATCCCTACAGATATTTGATACAAAATAAAGTCAAAAGATAGAGAAAGGTTTTGTTTCTACTTATTAATTATCAATGGTGTTGGACTGACACAAATACGAACACAACACGATATAGATATGGGCCGACACGGATACGTCACTGGATTTGATGTGTCTAGGTGATTCCATTACATAATAATGAATTTGTAATATGTCTCTAGACCAAGAATCGTTAGAAACGACATATAAATAAATCAGATTCGCATATCAAGAAGCCATTGAGGAAGCACTCTCTTTCTCTCCTGCGGTGGCCTTCCTCTTCTTCTTCATCTTCCACCACGACGGTCTCTCTCGGACCA
Source organism: Iris pallida (assembly GCA_029216955.1). NCBI lineage: Eukaryota > Viridiplantae > Streptophyta > Magnoliopsida > Asparagales > Iridaceae > Iris > Iris pallida. The sequence continues at coordinate 7,958,480 of JANAVB010037018.1, forward strand.
TCTGTATCCTTGCTGCTTGATTCCCCTGCATTTAACCCTTGCTTCGATGCGATTTCCACTCCGCCATTGCCATCCGAATCCTTCCTCTCTGCCTCTACTTCCTCTGCATTGATCACCAACGGTACTGTCTCCACAACTGCCTCGGCAATCTCTGGAGTGGGTGAGAAGTAGCCCACCGAGGCAGTGACTCCCTCCACCGCCTCCTCGTCCTTCCTCGAAGTAGAGGTCAGGGAGCCCATTGCGATGGACTTCCCCTCCTCCTCCTCCTCCTCTAGTGCTACGGGAGCACTATCTAGAGCCGCATCCTTCACTTCAACAATGTCCTCATTCCCATTGACTTCTATCGGCTAATCTTCAGCTGCCTTGTGGACTGCTGTGCTTGCGTCTTCTGTGGCGACAGCGGATGGCGGTGGCGACGATGTTGCGTTGTTTGGTTCGTCCGTGTTCATTTTTAGGAGGCTCTTCGATCTCACATAGGATGTGGACAAATAGATAAATTTATTTAATTAACCTTAATCGATACTGATCGAGGTAAGATCTTAATCGATACACGAGTGATTAAAAAACTTTAATCATTTTCAAGTTCGATTAAGGATTGCACGAAGTGTAGCATAGTAAAAAACTACCCTCTCATTAAATACCCAATTTTGTCCATATTAATTTAATGTTAAGATTAATTAATATTAATTTAATGTTAATTTAATGTTTATTTAATATTAATTAATATTATTGTTAATGTTAACAATAATATTAATTTTAATGTTAATGTTAATGTTAACATTAATTTTAATGTTAATTTTAATGTTAATTTTAATTTTTGCCACGTCAGCTGCCACATCAACATATCACGTCAGCTTCCACGTAAGGAGGGACGATTTGAAAGTACAAATAGCATTATTCTTAACTTTCTGGGTTAAAATTTGCCATGTCATCGACCATGTCAGATGACACATAATATTATTTAACATGCCATGTCAGCTGCCACATAAGGAGGGATGTGTTGGAGGGACAATTTGGAGGTACGAATAGCATTACTCTAATCTTAACTATATAATTAGTTTCCTTATCGCTGCCTGCTTGGTCCCTTTCCATCCCCGTAGATGGTGCCTCTGTTTTGAGGACCTATGCTATTTATGCGGACCTATGCTGTTATGCGGACCTATGCAATTTATCAATCTTAATGATGTAATGGACTTAGGTCTTCTGATTCTCAACTAGTTAGCCTCTTGCTGAAAGCTTTGCACCGAAAACTGAAGATATCTTAGCTCCATATACTATGCAACACACGTCCATAATGTTCTGTTTTATAATCATATATATTTTGCCTCTCATTGTTATTAACTTAACTATGATTTTTCTTATTAATTTTGTAATTTTATTTTTCCTGGTTGCAATGACTATCATGCCTTTGGATTATCGATACAAGGTCAGTCTTTTTCTTTCTGCGAAAAAAAGAAGCCTTTCCTCGTAATTTCTTAGATGTTACAGGAGGAAAATGAAATATCAAGAGAAAAATGAAGGAAATAAAGAACAACTCACCCATGCAACACACATGACAGATCTGTTCTCCAGTGGCATCATAACGCTAACTTGACAAAGCATGTCCGAAGGCAGGTGTCGTGCCAAAAGTTTGGAGACATGTCATACATGTGTCGGTCATCGATGGCCAAAATTGCTCTTGCTTAACAACGGATAGCAGCCACTTTGGTCTGTTGGTCCGTTTGTTGGAGTTCTCCAACCCACACAATTTTTTTGATCTGCACATTTTAGGACATGAAGATTGTGATAAATTGCGTGGATCCACATCTGGACTGCTTACTGATGATCTTTTTATAGTATATCCGCATTTTTCAGACTAGGACATGTTCATAACCGATAGCTCCACACACACATTAATAGAGATAATTGTAAATGGTCTAAACTTGGCATTCAACAGATCATCAAGTCAATTTGTTTTGTGAATTCCATTAGAACTCGTCCTTTTTCGTGCAGTGTAGATAATACTAGAGCTATGAATATTTTTGCAGGTGTGGTTTGTTCTGTGAATTCTATTAGAAGTCATCCTTAATTCTTGTGCAGTGTAGATAATACTGGAGCTATGAATATTTTACAGGTGTGGATTTTGTGTGGCAGTTGCAGTTCCTACAACACTCGAAAAATTGCTCCTCCAACGGAGCACACCTCTCAGCTGCAGAGTGAAGGGCTGGACAGTCCATGTTGCATGCAATCTTGTGCTAGCCAGAACACCATTACAGGCACTCTGTTTTCTTACAACAGGAAAGTTGAGGGAGGGCCTCGATGTCTTGTTCAGACTAGTTATCGATTATATGTTTCCATTTACGTTTGCATTATGACGACAATATTGCTCTCTTCGAGTATTTGAGTCATTGTTGTGAGTACAAATTCATGTTAGGGAAACTTGTTGTAATGGTTGCAAGCTAATAGAATTGATGATTGTAATCACACATGGACATTGTAGACTCTTCTTTTGTCATGTCTTTGATAGTTTGGTCATTAGTACGAACGCTCTTCTCTCTTCTTTCCGTGGCTTTGATTGACCTCTGGCTTATGGAATGCAATAGTTATAATTTAGAAAGTGGTGATGAGAACAACATGAGGCTTAATAGGAACCTAGAGGTTCTTAGCCATGGGGGAATATTGGCATGCAAGGACACGAATGCAGGCTGAAATCTGCATAGTTCCAACAGGATTACTTTGGTTACGCAATCGTTAGGAATAACCTGCTCTGAGTATCACACAGTTTTGGATTTCAGAAGTAAACCTGAAATATTGGTTTCATTTGGCAGTCTGGCTTATGGAATGCAATAGTTAAAATTTAGAAAGTGGTGATGAGATTATGAACGAAACCTTTGTCCAAGTCAGCAACCATGTGGACGAGGTGCATCAAAGTTGGATTGCATAAGTTTGGTTCTGTTTTAGATTTTACTTTGGTTACGCAAGGACTGTTGATTGTTAGGAATAACCTGCTCTGAGTATCACATAGTTTTGGATTTCAGAAGTAAACCTGAAATCTTGGTTTCATCCGAAAACGAAACCTGGCACCTGTAAGAAATTCTATACCAGTTTTACTTATAGCAAGCACGGGTCGGCTCTAGCAAAAATAAGGCCATAGGCGATCCTGAAAATGGAGATCCTATGTGAAAATTTGGAAACTTTTGTAAAATTTAGGGGGTTATAATGGGAAAACCTTTGTATCGGAACTTCGTTGACTGGAACTACCATATAGTAGGTTTTTTTTGGAAAAAAAAAAAAAATTTCGAACTTGCTAACAAAAAAAGTAGCGTTTGGCCCATGCAGGTCTCGAACCTGCGACCTTGGCGTTATTAGCACCACGCTCTAACCAACTGAGCTAATGGGCCAGTTATAGTAAATTGGAAATCAAACCTATATAATTAGTACAAATTCGTCATTGGTTTATTATCTGGTTTGGTTCGTAACATGGCAAGAAGGGAAGCTTGTAGAGGGGGCACAATCAGTCAGGCAAGCACTCAGACATGCGTTCCAAAGTCTTTATTGTTTGATTGGCTTAGTTGAGGATTTTACATTGGATTTAGAGTCATGTTACAAATCATGTAAATACGAACATCCAGGTTGTCAACTCGTATATCATATTTGCTTACATATCGTATCGGTGTATCGTATATTGTGACCGCGGGCCAATCTCAGACATCCCAAAGGTGACAACCATCTGTATAAACAATATATCTCTAGAACATCAATCAATAGCTAGGTAATCCTACAGGAACACAATCAAGATATGAACAATAAATTTGTATCTCGTTCAGCAATACGCGCTTTGTATCTAATATGTTATTATCCAATTCAAGTCTGTCATTATGTTAAGTGATAACAACAATAAGAAACAACAACAAAAACATTATGGGTCGGCTGTTTGAATCCTCTTCTTCCAGTTAAGGGCATGTCCTTTGTAAAGCTAACAAAATTATGTTTAAGCGATTGACTCACCGAGCTTCCCAAACACACAAATAATACTCGTCGTACTCTGGAATATTTTGTTGGAAATTGCATCGAATACCAACATACCTGACGATCATAGGTGAGCTATCTAATCGAAGTACTGACTGAGCTCTTTGTCCCTTTGCTCTTTGCTTTTTCATGATCAACTAAGATGCCCAGAAATATATGACTATTTCTTTTTCCCTGGCAGAGAGATTTTTCGAAGTTCAGTTATACAAAAAAGTAATAATTTGTAGTTTTTTTTGTCAGAAAAAGAAAACATAAAATAATGGAGATGCGGGTATCGATCCCCGTACCTCTCGCATGCTAAGCGAGCGCTCTACCATCTGAGCTACATCCCCTACATATTAAATTTGTTTAATAACCTTTTAATTATATGTAAAATGAGGAACAGAACTAGCAAAACATACCTGTCTATTCCTATAATTGCTCTTTTTACTGACTTAAATTTCTTTATGCAGAATGTTCTTGTGGAATTGGTGCGCTGATGAATGAACAATCTGTGCAATATTACGAGTCGGACTTCGATTAGAGGAGAGGGGTAAGTGGTGGGATCGGATGGAGCTCACGTTGCAGGGGGTGAGAGGGGAGGTGCATGGGCGGATCCAGGGGTGGGATGAGGTGGGCTGGAGCCCACCAAAAAAAAATACATTTTTTTCACATATAAAATTTTATTTTGCTTTTTTTTATATGAATTTATGTACTTTCAGCCCATCCAAATTTTTGCCAGCCCACCCCAACTATAATTTCTGTATCCGCCCCTGGGGAGGTGGGACCCGGTGAGACCCATACGTAAAGGGTGGGAGAGAGAGGTTATAAGAAGATTGTAAGCACGTGATTGTAGACTTAGCATTTTCCAAATTTTGAATCGAGAAAGGTCCGAGCTCTCTAGCCTATAGTGGTATTAGAGCGGACACCCGGAGGGGCCGGCAAGGTTCGACCCCCCGAGTTGTGTGTGTGCGTGGAATTCCAAAAAAAAAAAAAAATTAAAAACAAATCGAGAAAGTAACTCGCCATGGCAGCATTGCAAACTTGGCGGCAGGAGCCCTTTTTAAGCTTAATAAATATTCCCGGGAATCAAATTTGTATGCGAAATACTACATAGCCGAGAATTCTATATTCCCGGAAATCAAATTTCAAGTAATTAAATATCTTGGAAAATTATATTTCCATGTTTGGTGACTATATAAATATCCCCGAAAAAAAAAAATAAAAATGATAAAAAAGAAACTAAAAAATGAAAAAAAAACAAAAAGCAAAAACGATAAAAAGTAAAAGAAGACAAAAAAGAAAAAAAATCCGACCAAAATACAAAAAGAGACCAAAACGACAAAAATGATAAAAAAAAACGACAACCAAAAACAAAAAAATGATAAAAAAGCGAAAAAAGTACAACAAAAACACCAAAAATGACAGAAAAAAACAAAAAAGATTAAAAAAAAGGACCAAAAAATGACTTAAACAAAAAAAAATGACAAAAAAAGAAAGAAAAACGACAAAAAAAGACGACAAAAGAAATAAAAGGGACAAAAAATACTAAAAAACGATAAAAAATACTAAAAATCGATAAAAAAACTACTACAAAAAAGATTAAAAACAACAAAAAAAGGACAAAAATGACAAAAAACAACAAAAGACAACAAAAAACAACAAAAATCGGTAAAAAATGACAAAAAGTGACAAAAACTACTAAAACGACAAAAAACGACAAAAGTTAACAAAAACGACAAAAATCGGTAAAAAACGACAAAAATGTGACAAAAAGTAACGAAAAATAACAAAAACAACAAAAAATGACAAAAAATGACAAAAAAAACGACAAAAAGACAAAAAACTAGTAAAAACGTCAAAAAGAGACCAAACCGACAAAAAACGACTAAAAACGACAAAAGACAAAAAAAAAGATAGAATGACAAAAAATAACAAAAAACAACAAAAACGACAAAAACGACAAAAAAGACAAAAAACACAACGACAAAAAGAGACTAAACCGACAAAAAATGACTAAAAAACGACAAAAATTGACAAAAGACAAAAAAAAAAACGACAAAAATCAGTAAAAAAAAGACAAAAAAGTGACAAAAAGAGATGAAAAACGATAAAAATAGGATAAAAATGACAAAAAGCAACAAAAATGACAAAAACTACAAAAAAGAGACCAGACCGACGAAAAATGATAAAAACTGCAAAAAAGGACAAAAGATAACAAAAAACGACAAAAACGGGTAAAAAGGACAAAAAAGAGAAAAAACAACAAAAAATAACAAAAACGACAAAAAATTGACAAAAACGACAAAAAAGACAACTACTAAAAACGAAAAAAGGTAAAAACCGGTAAAAAGCGACAAAAAAGAGAAAAACGATAAAAAATAACAAAAAAAATGATAAAAATGACAAAAAGTGACAAAAAAAAGAGAAAAAACGACAAAAAGGGACAAAAATAACAAAAAACGACGAAATAGACTAAAAAATGACAAAAAGCGAAAAAAATAAAAAAAACGACAAAAATGACCAAAAATGTCAAAAAAAAATAACAAAAAAAACAAAAACGACAAAAAATAACAAAAACGACAAAAAATGACAAAAAACGAAAAAAGGGTAAAAAATGATCAAAAATTAGAAAAAAGTTTAAACAAAAATTTTTTTTCGGGCAAAAAAAAACCCACATATATATTCTTAAGGGATAGGATTCCCATATTTTATGGGTAAACTATTTACCCGGGTATTTCTAATTTCCAGAAATAAATTTTTTACAGCCCAAATAAACATAGTAATAGATTTTCATCATAAAAATTTTCGGAAATAAAAAATACCGTGTACCAAACGCCCCCTAAAGGTATGCTCATCCAGTTTGATCGGACTCCCGAGTCCCGCTCGCTTGCTTAGTGACTCACTATTTACTCTTAACTGGTCAGAAAATATTTTATTGACCAGAAATTGAATCACTCTATCTGCCTCTCACTCACTTGTCGGGGTCGGGGGACTGCCATCATTCTGGTTGCGTGCAGAAACAGACGTTGACTTGATTTCTGGGTCGTATCCCTTTCGACGGACATTGTGCGACTTGATTTACTTAGCACTGACACAAATACAACAAAAGATCTGATATAAAACTTAGCACTTGTTTTCTTATTGATTCCTGGGGCTAGGCGTTCGCAGAATCAGTTTATCCGAACTGAAGACGCACTTCTCAGATCAGTGACGGCCTCTCCAGCGGAGCTGGGCGCCGGGCCCTGGATGCGCTAGCGATCGGCACATTAGGGGAGTGCTTGCCCTGGTTTCTCGACGATAGATATGCGACATGGACACGTCACCGGATTTGATGTGTCTAGTGGATATCATTACATAATGAATTTACAATATGTCTATAGAAGATTTACGTTAGAAACAAACATATAAATAAATTAGATTTACATATCAAGAAGCCATTGAAGAAGCACTCTCTTTCTCTCATTTGGTGACCTTTCCCTTGCCTTTCTCTTCTTCTTCTTCTTCCACCACGACGGTCTCTCACGGACCATCCGTATCCTTGCTGCTTGATTCCCCTGCATTTAACCCTTGCTTCGACGCGATTTCCACTCCGCCATTGCCATCCGAAACCTTCCTCTCTGCCTCCACTTCCTCCGCATTGATCACCAACGGTACTGTCTCCACTACCGCCTCGGCAAACTCTGGAGTGGGCGGGAAGTAGCCCACCGAGGCGGTGTAATGTCCCGCTCCGTACGGCGCATTACGCTGAAGCGTTGACTCAACGAGTCGCGTGGACCGAAGGAATGTATCGATGCAAAACGATACGAGAGCTAAGTTGTCCGGAGCAACGCATCGAACTAAGTCGATGCGAAGAGTTGCCTTGTCCCTAAGAATGCATCGAGTGAATCGATGCGAAGCGCCGCGTTGCCCCGAAGGATGAGTGCAATGAATCGGCTCGAAGATTCTAAGAAATTGAAACGACGAAGGCATATCGACTCAAGGTGGGAGGATTGACTTCTTTTTATTCCTTCATTCGATAAGTCAAATATATCATTGTATGCTAAGTTAGCCTATCGACGCCACGGGCGTGGTCCGATCGGAGATAAATCATAGTGTGCGTCAAACACTAAGTTAGAACAATTGAAATAAAACGTGCATCATATGCACGAGTCGCTATGGTACATTGGATATCGCAAAGGCGAGCGCCTCGGCGCGCAAGCCGCAAGAACATGGGATAACTGTACTGGGCGAGTGCCTTAGTGCACGAACCATACCGTGCCTTCGAGCACGAGTTAGAACGGCTAGAACATTGAAAGACAATAGGTGAGCGCCCTAGCGCGCAAGCTCCGAACATTGAATGCTAAGTTATAGAACATGGGAATATGGTCGAAACGTGCCTACGTGCACGAGGTAATAAAAGATGGCTTCGTTGCGAGAGAATACAGTTGTGGCATGAATATGGCGGAACTGTCGGCTATGACATGGTGCCTCGAAAGGTGTTCGAGATCTTCGGGTCGTTCAGTTGACGAGCATTGAGTTGAGGCACGATGCCATTGAAACATTGAAATGAAGCAAGAAACGTAAGAACACAGAAAGCTAACGAAAGAGACGCGAGATGATAAGTTTGAGTCTCGGACTCAGAATATGTTTGGTTGTTTGAAAATGATGGCTTGAATGATAGGGCGTTGCATGGTCGAATGGGATGGACTTGAGATAATTGCGATGATATCTCCCGTGCACGGAACGTTCCCTCCGAACGGGTGCACCGGGGCACCGGGACCGTTCGGCCTAGGAGGGATATAATCTTTGATAGGCGCACATCTGCGAATCGTCCGATTAGCACTCGGTCGTAAATGTGAGAAGCCGCAAATGATGGTAGGCACGCGGTAAGTTTCGGTTGTTGGGATTGCAACCCAACCCGTGAAACGCCGGGCTACCCAAATTCGAGAGAGAAAAGAAGGAGAGAAAAGAAAGTAAGAAAAATGAAAGAGAAACTCATTTAGTCCATTCCGGCACGGATACGCCCACGGCCCTCATATAGTTAAGGAACGATGGGTTGAAAGTGTAGGCGCGAATGCGTCCCGCATATAGATCCTACTTAGAGATGCAATTATAACATGACAGGGAAGGAATGCAGCGTATTCACTTTGCGTCAGTGCAAGGGACGCAAGGGCGAGTGCGTCGACTTGGTAAGCCACGAATCAAACACGAGATTGCTTGTTTGCTTGCATATTCAATTCGATAACCTGCTGCTATGATAACATGTTTTACTTTTCGAATATGCCATGAAATTGACCCTAAGGAGAACATAGCAAGATCATAAGCTAAGTTGCATGATTCAACGTAAAGATAAAAATGTTGGTTTGGAAAGATGATCTTTGAATCAGTACATGCGAGGACGAACGTACTGATCCTCCACCAGCTTCATGCAGGGTGCAGGAAATGGATTGCTCGCGGCGAAGCGTTGCTTGAACGTGTTGAGGCTTGGAATGCGAAGTCGCATTGAAGCGTGCTATCGTATTGACGCTCGGACTACGCAGCTGGAATAATGCGGCCGAGATATAGAAGGCATGATGTATGGAACGGTAAAATCCTTTGTGGGCAAGAGAGAACATGAGTGTTGTAGCCGATCTGGCATATATTGTTAGGCTATCGAAAGCCATTGTAAATCTCAGTTTCGAATTTCAATAAAGAGAATTGTTTCGTACACTCTGTTTCCTTTCGTTGTTAATATCAAATTCAAAAGATAACCATTTGAGAACTTGTCATCTTGCCTTGCACGAGCGCAACTCCAGGCTCGTGCGGCATCACGTCCCCTGCGAGGACGATGATTCGGGTGATTCCGGGTCGGGGCGTGAAAATTGGTATCAGAGCTCTAGGCTCAATTTCCTCTGGACGCTCGCTTCATTTCAATTCAAAAAGTTTCCCACCACCACTTGATATCACTCTTGACTCTACTCGATGCCGTACTGGATGTTCCATACAATAAGTCTAATACAAATCATGAAATTTTGAAGCATGTGTTTTGGAAATTTCATGATGTTTGCTAAGAAAGTCGCGAAAGGTATATTGCATTGAATGCAAACGGGCTGTAAAAATGTTAGCAGCTGCAAGCGCAACAAATTGTGGAATACGCTTTGGGATATTGTTGTTGCAATATAACGTGTTGAAAGAGAAATAAAATGATGCACGAAGTGCAGCGAGTTAATGTGAATATGTGTTAAAATGAAAGTGAGAAGTGATAGCCAATACCGAATGTGTTAAACGGATTACGCATTGACTTGGAAAGTCGAGAGTAAATCGTTGCACGAGGTGCGGGAAATATTAGAAATAATCGTTGCACAATGTGCAACGCATATTGAAAGTAAAATTATTGCACGTGGTGCAACGCATATCAGATTAATCGTTGCACGAAGTGCAAAGGAAATTGAAAATAAAATGTCAGAAATAAATCGTAGCACGATGTGCAACGTGTATCAAAAAGGTAAAATTTGTTGCACGTGATGCAATGCATGTCAACTAAATTGTTGTACGAGATGCAACGTATGGAAAGAATTGAAATCGTAAATCGATAGAACGAATCGTTCGGTTGCGCACCAAACTTATGTTGGCAAACGAGAACATTGACCGAGTGTGTCGAAATTTGATAGAATCAAAGTTACGGTTGTGATCAAGCACGATCACTGCGGAAATCGTGAGTCGAAAGAGAATGTTGGTCTAAGTATAGTACGAGGGAAATGGCTTGATTTTTGAGTGGTATGTGCCATACCACGTAGGCGATGAATGACTCAATTTCGAGTGGTATATGGTATAGCACTTGTGCGATAAATTGCATCGACACCTTGTGAGACTTGCGGAAAGTTTGTCCGCAACGGACGGGGGAGTACCGAGACTCGATTGAAAATTTGTATGACGGTATGTTGATGCAAGTGTTCTTCGAAATTCGGTTGGGACGGTAAGGCGAGACTCGTATCAATGAATGATACGTCGGACGAGAACGATAAGTCGGTCGGACGACCGAGACTAGCGAATTGATTATGCCTTGATACAATAATCGGATCGACGAGAAGGGAAAACTTGAGCTTACAAATGAGTCGCACGACTTGCGATCTCGGTAGAAACGTTGGGCGAGACGAATCGAATCGTACGACTTGCGATCTCGATAAAAATGTTAGGCGATACAAACATTGAAATTGAATCGCACGATGTGCGACTTCGGTAAGAAAGTTGGTTGACGTGAGAAATAGTGCCTAAGAAATAGTTGGTTACGTTACGGCAAAACTCATTTGAGTACGACTGAAAACACGCAAAACTTAGAGGGCGAGATCGTATAACTCGAGGGCACGATATTGGATAATCGGTAACTCGGTTACGCGATCAAAGTATAGCGGGATGCGGCGAATCGGAGAACGAGTAGATGCGTATGGAAAAGTTTGTTACGAACTTGGATGTATGCATTGTGAGTTAAGTCGACGTTGGAAACGGATTCAAAGTCGACCCTCTTGCTATCGAAATTGATATGAACTATCGAGATCGATATGCAAGGAAACGTAGGCACGATGTGAGAATACAAAATGGAGTGCACCTTGCGCTATCAAAATTTTATAGTAACAATACGAGGATGAACGAACTTGGTTGATCGTAAATTTTGTGATTAATCAAGACGAGACTATAAGTCATCGACGATTGCTCGATGCGTATAGCATCTCGTGTATCGACCCGCAAATAAGATAGACTCGAACTCGAGGCGAGTAGATGCATCGTGAATATCAGAATCATCGACGCCAATGCAAGAATTTGCTCGGAGGATAGTTGCACATCAGTTGCGCCGATAGAAATGGTTATGTGCGGATTGGATAGTCGCATAGAAATGGTTATGTCGGAACGTAATTTGGCTCCGAAATAAGATATAGCATGGTTCGTAGTAAACTGTCCTTCGGTGATGATCCACAATTATCGAGCGTAGCTTCGGGGCAGCTGACCCTAGAAGACTTGACCGCCAAATCGAATTGAATGCTGCAGACCGTAAGATGACCCATGCGATATCGCATATGAGATTGCACCGATAACAAATATAACACGGTGCATGTTGACGATAAGTCTAGGCGATTGCGAGGAACGTGCTATGCACGAGAGGGAACGATAAAGGAATGACCTATAAGTCATGTCGTTAGATTCGGATTCACATTGCAATTGAGCTTGCATGAATCGAACTTGTATTCGATGTTGCGAGACGGATAATTTGGGAATTTGGCTAGTGAATTCCTACTCGTTAGGAAATCGAAAGTAAGATGCGTCGTTAAGACATTCGTGTCAAGGCGATCGTTGCCTTGAGCACCGTTGCCTTGATGTAAACTTTCGTGTCGGATAGATTGTGGCCTTTGTGCAATGTCAATTTAAACTTGCGTCGGGAGAATCTAAGCACGGGGACTATGTGAGTAAACCTAGCGGACGTAGCCCTGAATGTTGATGCATTTGCAAGTCAACAAAGAAAATCGTATCGAGACAAGTTGCAAGCGAGACTTCGGAAATAGTTAGATGGCGATATCGAACGCAAGGCGTTGCGAAGAATCGTTGCGATCGGATGCGCGATGGCTTGACACGACGCATAGAGTTGGTAGTCCATATGAAACATACGAAATGAGAAAGGCGACATTGAATCGCGTAGCGTTATGCAATGAAATTACGAGAACAAGTGCTAAGGATAAGTCTGATCGAGAGTACGAGATGGAAAGCATAGGATTGAAATTTATCTGTCAGCTTTGTTCCAATTTGCTACGACTGGACTTGGTCGAAATACATATATCTTCGGGACGCCTTGAATATAGGTACGGATCCAAATCGAGTTGTATACAAAATTCAAATCGAGTTGCGGGGTTGACTTTGAAATGTTAATGGAAAGCTTGCGAGATATTATGAAATCGAACAACATTGGTGGGGCGAGATCGTGAAACGATCTATAAAACACTTAGTCGGAGTGTTGGTTTTGGTTCGAGGACGAACCTTGTTTTGAGTGGTATATTCTGTAATGCCCCGCTCCACACGACGCATTACGCTGAAGCGTTGACTCAACGAGTCGCGTGGACCGAAGGAATGTATCGATGCAAAACGATACGAGAGCTAATTTGTCCCGAGCAACGCATCGAACTAAGTCGATGCGAAGAGTTGTCTTGTCCCTAAGAATGCATCGAGTGAATCGATGCGAAGCGCCGCGTTGCCCCGAAGGATGAGTGCATTGAATCGGCTCGAAGATTCTAAGAAATCGAAACGACGAAGGCATATCGACTCAAGGTGCGAGGATTGACTTCTTTTTACTCCTTCATTCGATAAGTCAAATATATCATTGTATGCTAAGTTAGCCTATCGACGCCACGGGCGTAGTCCGATCGGAGATAAATCATAGTGTGCGTCAAACACTAAGTTAGAACAATTGAAATGAAACGTGCATCATATGCACGAGTCGCTATGGTACATTGGATATCGCAAAGGCGAGCGCCTCGGCGCGTAAGCCGCAAGAACATGGGATAACTGTACTCGACGAGTGCCTTAGTGCACGAACCATACCGTACCTTCGAGCACGAGTTAGAACGACTAGAACATTGAAAGATAATAGGCGAGCGCCCTAGCGCGCAAGCCCCGAACATTAAATGCTAAGTTATAGAACATGGAAATATGGTCGAAACATGCCTACGTGCACGAGATAATAAAAGATGGCTTCGTTGCGAGAGAATACAGTTGTGGCATGAATATGGCGGAACTGTCGGCTATGACATGGTGCCTCGAAAGGTGTTCGAGATCTTCGGGTCGTTCAGTTGACGAGCATTGAGTTGAGGCACGATGCCATTGAAACATTGAAACGAAGCAAGAAACGTAAGAACACAGAAAGCTAACGAAAGAGACGCGAGATGATAAGTTTGAGTCTCGGACTCAGACTATGTTTGGTTGTTTGAAAATGATGGCTTGAATGATAGGGCGTTGCATGGTCGAATGGGATGGACTTGAGATAATTGCGATGATATCTTTCGTGCACGGAACGTTCCCTCCGAACGGGTGGACCGGGGCACCGGGACCGTTCGGCCTAGGAGGGATATAATCTTTGATAGGCGCACATCTGCGAATCGTCCGATTAGCACTCGGTCGTAAATGTGAGAAGCCGCAAATGATGGTAGGCACGCGGTAAGTTTCGGTTGTTGGGATTGCAACCCAACCCGTGAAACGCCGGGCTACCCAAATTCGAGAGAGAAAAGAAGAAGAGAAAAGAAAGTAAGGAAAATGAAAGAGAAACTCCTTTAGTCCATTCCGGCGCGGATACGCCCACGGCCCTCATATAGTTAAGGAACGATGGGTTGAAAGTGTAGGCGCGAATGCGTCCCGCATATAGATCCTACTTAGAGATGCACTTATAACATGACAGGGAAGGAATGCGACGTATTCACTTTGCGTCAGTGCAAGGGACGCAAGGGCGAGTGCGTCAACTTGGTAAGCCACGAATCAAACACGAGATTGCTTGTTTGCTTGCATATTCAATTCAATAACCTGCCGCTATGATAACATGTTTTACTTTTCGAATATGCCATGAAATTGACCCTAAGGAGAACATAGCAAGATCATAAGCTAAGTTGCATGATTCAACGTAAAGATAAAAATGTTGGTTTGGAAAGATGATCTTTGAATCAGTACATGCGAGGACGAACGTACTGATCCCCCACCAGCTTCATGCAGGGTGCAGGGAATGGATTGCTCGCGGCGAAGCATTGCTTGAACGTGTTGAGGCTTGGAATGCCAAGTCGCATTGAAGCGTGCTATCGCATTGACGCTCGGACTACGCAGCTGGATTGATGCGGCCGAGATATAGAAGGCATGATGTATGGAACGGTGAAATCCTTTGTGGGCAAGAGAGAACCTGAGTGTTGTAGCCAATCTGGCATATATTGTTAGGCTATCGAAAGCCATTGTAAATCTCAGTTTCGGATATCAATAAAAAGAATTGTTTCGTACACTCTGTTTCCTTTCGTTGTTAATATCAAATTCAAAAGATAACCATTTGAGAACTTGTCATCTTGTCTTGCACGAGCGCAACTCCAGGCTCGTGCGGCATCACGCCCCCTGCGAGGACGATGATTCGGGTGATTCCGGGTCGGGGCGTGACAGGCGGTGACTCCCTCCACCGCCTCCTCGTCCTTCCTCGATGAGAAGTAGCGGTCAGGGGAGCCCGTTGCGATGGACTTCCCCTCCTCCTCCTCCTCCTCTTCCTCCTCCTCCAGTGCTACGGGAGCACTAGCTAGAGCCGCATCCTTCACTTCGACAACATCCTCATTCCCCTTGACGTCTGTCGGCTGATCTTCTGCCTTGTCGACTGCTGTGCTTGCATCTTCTGTGGCGACAGCAGATGGCGGTGGCGATGATGTTGCATTGTTTTGTTCGTCCGGGTTCTTTTTTAGGAGGCTCTTCGAGCTCACCGTGTCGTCGGTGGCCACATTTGTATCCTTCGATGGACCGCAACCCATGAGTGTGTGTGTGTGTGTAAGAGAGAGAGAGAGAGAGAGAGAGAGAGATAGAGATAGATGGGGTTGAGGTTTGAAGAATGAGGAGGTTATATAAAGGGAAGGGAAGAAAGGTTGGAAACCATTGAACAAATTTAGGAAGCGGACCGTTATGACAGTTAGAAAGGAAGTGTCATTCAAACTTGTCCAGTTTGGTGCCAACAAATAATCATGGGTTTATATTCCATTTAGGTCAAATTATTTCTAAATATACTTCGTTAGGTCTAGGTTTTTTTGTTTTTCCTTCTTTTCTTCTAGGTTTATTATAAGGTTTAAGGTGTAGAAATATATTCTTTTATAAAATTCATTGGGTTTTTTAAATTCCGTGTGAGACCAATCACCTATAGTTCAAGTTGTTGAGGCAGAAATCACCTCTTTCATCTACTCGAATTCGAATCAGAGTATGAACGTATTATTTCTTTCATTTAATAAACTGTAGAAGTTGGAGGTAGTGGACCCCAGAAGCACCGAGTTATCAACATTTACAAGTTGTAACACTCCCATCAGAGTCATAAACACATTTAAGAACTTCGAATAATTCTAAATGAAATACAATTTGGAGAAACTATGGGTCACAAATTACTATTTTTCAGCAAAAATTCCATTTTTTTATGACCATGTTGTTGCTAGGATGGCATGATTCTTCGATCCCACATAGGATGTGGACAAATAGATAAATTTATTTAATTAACCTTAATCGATACTCGATCGAGGTAAGATCTTAATCGATACACGAGTGACTAAAAAACTTTAATCATTTACAAGTTCGGTTAAGGATTGCAGAAAGTGTAGCATAGTAAAAAACTACCCTCTTATTTACAGCTAACAGTTATTACATTGCAAAGACCAATTTCTCTTATTTTCATCAACCTGGAAGAGGGCCGGGGGCGGCCTTCAACATCATCATCTTCTTCCTGTTTTCGCCTGTTGTAATAGGCTACATGGTCTACTACTTATATATCAATTTTTTTTTGAAATTGTTATCATGATAAGCCCACCATTTACCAAGAACGACGAACCATACTTCCCTTTCAGCATTGTGACGACTTCGGAGGTCGACGCAATGTACCTCACGACCGTGACCCTCACCACTGTCCCCTACGTGGACGCTATTAGAAAATAATGAGGTGCGTGAGAGAGAAGAAATTTTAATTTCTGACGTGTATTTTCTATTGACAACAACAGTACATATAGAAGAGTTTTACATAAACAAATCACCTTAGATAAGGGGTAGATACTTGATCTTAGCTAACTAACTAACAAACAATCTTTACAGCTGTATAAGACTAAATATTGTTGAATAAGCCTTCTTTTGTGTATCTGATTGAGATATACATACGATTGTAATACTCCCCCCCTCAAGTTGGAGTGTGGATATCAAGAACACCCAACTTGCGAACCAATCTTAAAAAATATCTTTTCCAAGAGTCTTAGTGAAAATATCTGCAACTTGAGATGAGGATGGAATATAACGAGTGATTAACATTTTGTCTTGAATCTTTTTATGCACGAAATGACAATCGAGTTCGATATGCTTTGTTCTTTCGTGGAAGTAGTATAATTAGAGAAAAAAAAATGCAAAGAGGAACTGACATGATTAGTTGCACCAGAATCAATGATCCACTGAGAATTGGATGAACAAGATAGTGCTATTCCTGTTAAATTTGCTTGTGGCATCAAGCTACCTGAATTAATCATGCTGAGGAATTTGTTATACTGTTCAGTTGGGAAAGTATGATGAGTAGGAAATGACTGAGCATGAGCAGAATTTATGTCTGTCGAAACTGCATTAGCTTGAGCATTTTAGGTGGATATCCATGGAGTTTGAAGCATGTACTCCTATAATGACCATGTGTCGCACAGTAATCACAAATGGATGTGGTTTGCCATCATGATGATATTCACGATATGGCTGTCCTTTCTGAGAGTTGTTTGTTCCACCATGATTTTTAAAGTATTTGCCATGGCTGCTAGAAGGCTGAGAAGTATGCTGGTTTGTCTTCCCATTCGAATTCCATTGGTTGGCCTTGTTGAAGTGAGTGCTTAGTGCAGCAGCTTCAAGAACAAGAGTCATCATTGAATTAATTTCTTGCTGCTTCTCTTCTTGCCTAACCAAGTTATGAATTTTTGCAACACTAGAAAAAATGTTCCATTAGTAAAATTTGACTCATAATAGCCAACAATTGATCATGAAGACCTTGAAAGAATTCCTTTGAATGGTCTTCTTGGAGTGGAGCAGCAATTGCAGATCCATGCGCACAGGAACAATAGATAAATTTTTTAATTCATCCCATAGAGACTTAAGAGAAGTATAATAAATAGATACCGTGGTATTCTCCTACTTGAAAGAAAAAATTGACTGCTTGAGTTGATAAATTTTGGGTGCATTAGATTGTGAATAACGATCACTCAGGTCCTTCTATATCTCCATAGTAGTGTCAGCATAAAGAATACTCCTACGAATCTCCTGGGTGACAGAGTTGAGAATCCATGAAGCGACAAGATCATCACACCTAGACCACTTTGATTTCTCGTTTGAGTCAGTAGGAATTTGGATAGTTCCATCGACAAAGCCAAATTTGTTTTTGGCTCGAAGTGCTCTTGAGATGGATCGCAGCCATATACCATAATTTTCACCAGAAAGTGGTGGAGAGACAAGGATAGCTGTGGGGCTATCCGAATGATGAACGAAGAATCATCTGATGATCCTTGAGAATCAATGCTTGAATCAACTGTTCACTCTGATACCATATTAGAAGATAATGAGATGCGTGAGAGAGAAGAAAGTTTGATTTCTGATGTTATTTTCTATTGACAGCAGCAACATATAGAAGAGTTTTACATAAACAAATCACCTTAGATAAGGGATAGATACTTGATCTTAGCTAACTAACTAACAAACAATCTATACAGCTGTATAAGGCTAAGTATTGTTGAATAAGCCTTCCAGTCTGTTGTGTAACTGACTGAGATATACATACGATTGTGATAGGCGCCACTCCGACTACCCCAGGATACTCAAATCAAGATGTGCTTTCTGTTGGTGATCCTTAGAGGGATCATGAGGAGGAGGATGTTCTACATGTTTGTCCATCGTGTCCTCCTCTACTATGTTTTTTAAGAATAACTTTACGAAGAAGTATTTTTTTTCAATGTAAGGCAACATATACGTCTTATGCAGGTACAAGAGTTGCATGTAACTTTGATTCACACTATTAATCTTAATTATATAATTAGTTTCCTCATCGCTGCATAGGCCTTAGTGCTAGTCCCTTTCCATCCCCTTAGATGCTCCCCATGTTTTTTCACGACATTGTCTTGAGCCTCATTAGTGGCATCCATGCCCGTTTACAAGGAAGAAGATGAAGTCTTGAGAGTTATTGAAAATCAACCATTCACTATTCCAGAAGATTAACTAACTGTTAGTATTAAATTCTCAACTCTGTATTTAACCTATAAATTAAACTATAAAATAATAATCCAACCGAGACCGAGGCTTGAACTTGGTTCAATGTCCTTAAGACAATATTCGTCCCGCACTGGTGCTTACGGTTTAATGGCGATTAGTCTCCCAGAGTACAACGGTTCTTTCCTTCGGTAACAACACTTCACACTAGGAACTCGACGAAGCAATGTAAGTAGTCCATCTCTCTCTTAAACTTAATGCTAGATGGATGAATGAATGAATTCTTACAGTGCTTCAAACACTTACGCTTTTATAAATGATAAGAACACATGGAAAGGACACATCTTTCCAATAGATTCGTTGAATAGATTCGTACATCTTTTCAATAGGTACGTTGAATAGATTCGTTCTAACAAAAACAATTATTATTATTAATTAATATTTCAAATATCATTCACTTTTCCAACACTAACAATACAACTTTGGTCATACAGTTACTGCCTCCATCTTTCACGACATTGTCTCGAGCCACTTTGGTTGAAGCCCTGTCCGGTCTTTAGGGAAGAAGATGGGAGTCTTGAAGATTTCTTAAAAATCAACCATTCTCTGTTCCCTGAAAATTAACTAATAATAAAGCTTCGGTCATAAAATTCTCGTAGCCGCTTAAAACTACCAATCTTTCAAAACCTTACTAAGTTGGCTATATAAAGGAAAAATCTTTCTTGTTCTTTCTTTTTCTTTTGTATTTGTTACATGTCATTCTAGGTAAGGAATAGTCAAATACCACTCTAAACTCAGGGAAAATCAAATGCCGCTCTAAACTATAATTCTCCATGGAGAAATAACTACACTTTCCATACTTGAAAATGATACTCATCTAAAAACATGTCACGACCCGCTTCCGATAATTGGATACGAGTCGGACACGTTCCGTCTATGCTGTGGACACAACATAGTAAGCTGTACTAATCTAAGAAAAACTCCAAGTAATATGACAAAAGTAAAACATCAAAGCCTGCTATTACGTTCCTAGAGTATCACTACACTACTTAGTCAATATTACACCTTTTAAAGAAATAATACCAGGCTGAAACATGTAATCTACAATAATGAAACAAGTACAACATGTGAACAAGTAATGAAATAATGAAACATGATGAACATGAACTGTAAATGCATAGTCTACCAGACTGAAACATGTAATGTCTGGATTTGGTTTTGTTGCTGCCAAGACTCAAACATGTTACGATCCAAAACTCTGGCTCTTAGGTCGGGTCAGCCTCACTTAGTTTAGTAGACTGGTTTAGGCCTAAATGATCAAATTGCAGCTTGGTTGATTTCTGATTTTGACCAATCTACAATTCCTGGTGGCATTCTCAGCTTCATCTCCAATTGCGTATGCGTGGGGGTGTTTTAATAGAGTAACATAGTTGAAATTAAGCTGTCATTTTGTACAAGTTATCAAATCTATTGACTATCATCTTTTTCTAGAATAGGAAGGATTCTCCTAGGTATTCAATCTTGAAGTTAGATGTGAGCACTAGGTTCTCCGTTTTCACCAGTGTTGGTCTCGTAGGATATTCTGGTCTGAAAAATTTGAACTTACTGGTATTTTTCCCTTCTTGTTGAGACATGTTGACTCTCATGGCACTGAAAGCTATAGTGCGCGAAGTTATGTTTGCTTACTAATATGAAGGATGATTTTTTTCCCTTGATTCCTATTCCTCAATTTGTGATAGTGATGTTGTTATGCGGACCTATGCTATTTATCAATCTTAATGATGTAATGGACTTAGGTCTTCTGATTCTCAACTAGTTAGCCTCTTGCTGAAAGCTTTGCACCGAAAACTGAAGATATCTAGCTCCATATACTATGCAACACACGTCCATAATGTTCTCTTTTATAATCATATATTTTGCCTCTCATTGTTATAATATTAACTTAACTACGATTTTTCTTCTTAATTCTGTAATTTTATTTTTCCTGGTTGCAATGACTATCATGCCTTTGGATTATCGATACAAGGTCAGTCTTTTTCTTTCTGCGAAAAAAGAAGCCTTTACTCGTAATTTCTTAGATGTTACAGGAGGAAAATGAAATATCAAGAGAAAAATGAAGGAAATAAAGAACAACTCACCCATGCAACACACATGACAGATCTGTTCTCCAGTGGCATCATAACGCTAACTTGACAAAGCATGTCCGAAGGCATGTGTCGTGCCAAAAGTTTGGAGACATGTCATACATGTGTCGGTCATCGATGGCCAAAATTGCTCTTGCTTAACAACGGATAGCAGCCACTTTGGTCTGTTGGTCCGTTTGTTGGAGTTCTCCAACCCACACAATTTTTTGATCTGCACATTTTAGGACATGAAGATTGTGATAAATTGCGTGGATCCACATCTGGACTGCTTACTAATGATCTTTTTATAGTATATCCACATTTTTCAGACTAGGACATGTTCATAACCGATAGCTCCACACACACATTAATAGAGATAATTGTAAATGGTCTAAACTTGGCATTCAACAGATCATCAAGTCAATTTGTTTTGTGAATTCCATTAGAACTCGTCCTTTTTCGTGCAGTGTAGATAATACTAGAGCTATGAATATTTTTGCAGGTGTGGATTTGTTCTGTGAATTCTATTAGAAGTCATCCTTAATTCTTGTGCAGTGTAGATAATACTGGAGCTATGAATATTTTGCAGGTGTGGATTTTGTGTGGCAGTTGCAGTTCCTACAACACTCGAACAATTGCTCCTCCAACGGAGCTCACCTCTCAGCTGCAGAGTGAAGGGCTGGACAGTCCATGTTGCATGCAATCTTGTGCTAGCCAGAACACCATTACAGGCACTCTGTTTTCTTACAACAGGAAAGTTGAGGGAGGGCCTCGATGTCTTGTTCAGACTAGTTATCGATTATATGTTTCCATTTACGTTTGCATTATGACGACAATATTGCTTTCTTCGAGTATTTGAGTCATTGTTGTGAGTACAAATTCATGTTAGGGAAACTTGTTGTAATGGTTGCAAGCTAATAGAATTGATGATTGTAATCACACATGGACATTGTAGACTCTTCTTTGTCATGTCTTTGATAGTTTGGTCATTAGTACGAACGCTCTTCTCTTTCTTTCCGTGGCTTTGATTGACCTCTGGCTTATGGAATGCAATAGTTATAATTTAGAAAGTGGTGATGAGAACAACATGAGGTTAATAGGAACCTAGAGGTTCTTAGCCATGGGGGAATATTGGCATGCAAGGACATGAATGCAGGCTGAAATCTGCATAGTTCCAACAGGATTACTTTGGTTACGCAATCGTTAGGAATAACCTGCTCTGAGTATCACACAGTTTTGGATTTCAGAAGTAAACCTGAAATATTGGTTTCATTTGGCAGTCTGGCTTATGGAATGCAATAGTTAAAATTTAGAAAGTGGTGATGAGATTATGAACGAAACCTTTGTCCAAGTCAGCAACCATGTGGACGAGGTGCATCAAAGTTGGATTGCATAAGTTTGGTTCTGTTTTAGATTTTACTTTGGTTACGCAAGGACTGTTGATTGTTAGGAATAACCTGCTCTGAGTATCACATAGTTTTGGATTTCAGAAGTAAACCTGAAATCTTGGTTTCATCCGAAAACGAAACCTGGCACCTGTAAGAAATTCTATACCAGTTTTACTTATAGCAAGCACGGGTCGGCTCTTGCAAAAATAAGGCCATAGGCGATCCTGAAAATGGAGATCCTATGTGAAAATTTGGAAACTTTTGTAAAATTTAGGGGGTTATAATGGGAAAACCTTTGTATCGGAACTTCGTTGACTGGAACTACCATATAGTAAATTTTTTTTGGAAAAAAAAAAAAAAAATTCGAACTCGCTAACAAAAGAAGTAGCTTTTGGCCCATGCAGGTCTCAAACCTGCGACCTTGGCGTTATTAGCACCACGCTCTAACCAACTGAGCTAATGGGCCAGTTATATTAAATTGGAAATCAAACCTATATAATTAGTACAAATTCGTCATTGGTTTATTATCTGGTTTGGTTCGTAACATGGCAAGAAGGGAAGTTTGTAGAGGGGGCACAATCAGTCAGGCAAGCACTCAGACATGCGTTCCAAAGTCTTTATTGTTTGATTGGCTTAGTTGAGGATTTTACATTGGATTTAGAGTCATGTTACAAATCATGTAAATACGAACATCCAGGTTGTCAACTCGTATATCATATTTGCTTACATATCGTATCGGTGTATCGCATATTGTGACCGCGGACCAATCTCAGACATCCCAAAGGTGACAACCATCTGTATAAACAATATATCTCTAGAACATCAATCAATAGCTAGGTAATCCTACAGGAACACAATCAAGATATAAACAATAAATTTGTATCTCGTTCAGCAATACGCGCTTTGTATCTAATATGTTATTATCCAATTCAAGTCTGTCATTATGTTAAGTGATAACAACAATAAGAAACAACAAAAAAACATTATGGGTCGGCTGTTTGAATCCTCTTCTTCCAGTTAAGGGCATGTCCTTTGTAAAGCTAACAAAATTATGTTTAAGCGATTGACTCACCGAGCTTCCCAAACACACAAATAATACTCGTCGTACTCTGGAATATTTTGTTGGAAATTGCATCGAATACCAACATACCTGACGATCATAGGTGAGCTATCTAATCGAAGTACTGACTGAGCTCTTTGTCCCTTTGCTCTTTGCTTTTTCATGATCAACTAAGATGCCCAGAAATATATGACTATTTCTTTTTCCCTGGCAGAGAGATTTTTCGCAGTTCAGTTATACAAAAAAGTAATAATTTGTAGTTTTTTTTGTCAGAAAAAGAAAACATAAAATAATGGAGATGCGGGGTATCGATCCCCGTACCTCTCGCATGCTAAGCGAGCGCTCTACCATCTGAGCTACATCCCCTACATATTAAATTTGTTTAATAACCTTTTAATTATATGTAAAATGAGGAACAGAACTAGCAAAACATACCTGTCTATTCCTATTGCTCTTTTTACTGACTTAAATTTCTTTATGCAGAATGTTCTTGTGGAATTGGTGCGCTGATGAATGAACAATATTACTAGCAGTGAAGTGGAAATGTGCCTATGTTGGTGTGTTGTGTTTCCTTAAATTCTGTGGAGATCCTGGAGAGGCATCCTAGTGCTAGGGCCGGTGCTGAGTTAGTGGGAGTCCTAGGAAATCTTTTAAAATGGGACATATATATAATATATAAGAAAATTAAATTAAAAGTAAAATTTAAAAAATGTTAGCTAAGAATTGAACCTAGGACCTCTAGTGTGCAAGTTTAACATACCACACTACACCACAATTGTTTTGTGATAAAAGAGGATCATGTTACGTATTAGTTCTATTTTCAATACAAGATTATATATATATATATATATATATATATATATATATATATATATATATATATATATATCTTGTATTGAAAATAGAACTATATAGTAGAACTATAATATAGCCAGGGCCGGCCCTGCCTAGTGCAAAGCCATATTTTCATCCAAATCTTAGTAATTGTGTGGAGAAGCTATCCGGACATTGAAGTTTCCATATTGAGATAGAGTTGTCAAGTAGGCCGGAGCGACAAATCTTGATGGGCTAGATTGAGTCTGGGCTGGGCCTCCCAGGCCCATGTTCTACAGCGGATCGGACCGGGCCGGGTTGAAATGGTGAAAGCATGAGTCTAGTCCAGCATGTTGCCTATGTAGATAATAATGTAAGAGAACTATATGATAAAAATGCATTCATACTTAATTTCTTCCATTTGTTTGATTCATCAAACACAAATATCTTTCTATACCCAACTTCCAGGAAGAGGTGTCTGCATTCTATATCCATCTTCCTATACACAACTTTTTTCAACACATTTTTTTATGTGTCCTTTTCTTCGTGTCCATTCCCACAGGTGCCCCCGGTGTACCCAACGGACTACACCCCCATAGACTTTTTTAGCACATTTAAAGACAAATATAGTGTGGAGCTATATCGTGCCGGGACGGACCACGGGTCGGACCGGGCCTCTTTTATGGGTCGAGATATGAGGCCATGAATGTCTGGATATAGTGGACCGGACAGGACCGAGCCCGCAATTAACTGAACCGGACCGGCACATGAGTCATTTTTTGGGCCGGACTCGTGTGGGGCTGGCCAGCTCGGCCCATTAACAGGTCTAACTGAAAGTGAGTTTTGAGAGTCCAACCTTCAAACATTCTGTAAATATTGCAAGTTATTGAAAATGGGAAATTCAACTCAAGCGTACACTCAACGCTATAAAAATTTAGAATAATGCTATTCGTAATTTCCGTAATTTTCAATTGTCTCTCCATATACACTCCTCATTATGTGACAGCTAACATAACAAATTTTAAAAATAAAAATAAAATTATTATTAAAATTTAAAAATTGATAATTAATTTTTGTGTTAGAGATGACATATTATTTAACATGGTAGGTCATCTCTTCTTAGCCTCCATTAAGTCTATTTCTCTTCTCTATCATCTTTAGCATTGCTATGCCTCCTCTCTATACGAATATTTACAACAAAATACTAGGAGAAGAAAACCCCAACATTTAATTTCCTCCTCTTAAACCTAACACGACGATAACATGGTACGGTGGTACATCGTCACCTCCGGAACCTTACTCTTCAAATTTGAATAAGAACAGAAAATTGCATATACGGTCATAGAATTGATAGAAATTGCTCTCAGAGCAAAGGTGTTCCCGAAATTACATAGAAGGACATGAAACGCCCTTTTAAAGGGTGTATGTGCCTTTCTTTACTAATCGGATAAACTGGTTTACTTACGAATTAAATTAAATGTGAAAGAAATGTCGTTTTAAAGGACGTTTCTATGCTGTGGTGGTTGGTTTTTGGTAGTTGAAAGTTGAATAAATGATAGGAATAAATGACATTGTTGGGTGAATTAAATGATACCGGTTAAAAAAGTGGTGAGGGATGTGATTAAATTATTTAGGGAAAAAAAATGCAAAAGAAAACTGAAAACAATTCTTAGAAAAAAAAAGACTAATAGCGACGTCTAGCAGCTGCAATTTGTTAAATGGGAATCTGCGTCGCAAGTTCGTCGGTACACGTCGCTGATATAGCGACGTGTAGCGACGCATTTTAAGAAGCGTCGCCGTTTCTTAAATATCAGCGACGTTTAGCGCCGTCCTAAAAGGACGTCGCTAATCGTTTCATATAGCCGGCGAGGGTTTCCTTTTCGATCTTTCACAAATTTTCCCCCCAATTTTTCGTGCGCTCCTCCTCCGCGACGCTCCTCCGGCGATTTCCCTCCTCCGACCTCCTCCTCCGCGCTCCTCCGACGATCTCCCTCCGCCTTCTCCTCCTTCTCCTCCTCCTTCCTCAGGTAACTCTCCCCCCCCCGCTTCCCAGTTTCTCCTCGTCTTCTAGCTCTCTCTCTCGCTTCTAGTTCGTGTCCACGAGAGCGTGGACTCGCTGCCGGGGACACGAGACTCACAGTGGACTCGCTACGGGGCACGAGAGCGTGGACTCGCTTCAAGTTCGTGTGACACCTATTTTGTTGGTTTGGAGACGTCGTGTCCCACTGTGTGGACACGAGACTCACAGTGTGACACCTATATACTGATACTGGGAGTTTTTTGGGCATATCAACTGTCAATTTGATGTTTTGCTTGGATTCGAATTCTAATTTAGGGTTCGAGCCCTATTTACTGATACTGGAAGTTTTTTTTGGGCATTTTCAATTAAATGATGAATAAATTGACTAATAATTATTATCGAGCTCTATAAAATTTCAGCTATGTCACGAAGGATGGATACTAATCCTGTGAATGAGTTTTCTCCTAAGTATTCTCGACAGTTGAGTATGATTTAGCTCACTGATATTACTGAAATATGGAATGATTAGTGTAGGATATGTTGGTCAGGTTTTGGCAGAGTTGGAATATGATAGTATGCATGTTACAATTAACAAGGAATGCTGTTGACACAAAATATTACAGGTTACTTGAGTAACCTGGAATGTTTTACCTATTGAAACAAATGGTTTGGGCAAGGTGTGTATAGGTTTGTCATCAGATGGTATAGGATTTTGCCTACCAAGTTCTGAACAGCAGTCTAGGCTGCCTGCTTAGTTGAATTTCAGCAAATTTAATGATGAGGTGAGGTCAAGTAGACTATACATTGCAGATGAAGAAGTAGAAGAAGAAATGAGACTTCATTTTTCGTCTTGGTTGACTGCATATGTACGTAAGAAGCTAGTTAGAATCTTCCTCCATTCACAACTGCACAAGAAATAACTTAACATTAAACTTAATTTTGTATCTTTTCGTGTTTAGGTCGATCGTCCGGACGTCATCCTTGAGAATGAATCTATTAGAACTCTTGCCAAGGGACCAATTTATGCCGTCAAAGTATGGCCAAGTTATTGTGTGAATGGGTTTAAGTTCAAGTCAACAAATGCTCTCATCAGATATAGTTTCCTAGATCTTGATTCCATAAAAAAGTTGCTTGTGTATCAAATCTACAAACTATAAAGATGTCACTCCAGACAATGATTTCTATGGCGTCTTACGGAAGATCGTAGATTGACGTACAACTATGGCATAGAGCCTGCCAAGATCGTGTTGTTCAAAGTTGATTGGTTCGATCCCATACAAGATCAAGGATGGAAAATTGACAAGCATGGTCTTGTGGATATTAACTACCGTTGTCGATACCAAGGATACGAACCATTTATCCTAGCAAGTCAAGCTCAACTCGTATATTTAACAACATATCCTAGACGGGAACAACGAGGTACGACTGGTGGGCAGTATGCAAGACTAAAGCCAGAAATACCTACGACGTCGACGAAGTGGCTTATCAGGAGGACGAGCTGCCTCTTGTACCTAATACAGTTGATGTCGACCCAGCAGAAGTTCCCCATTCAATCTACTTGTGTAGAAGAGGTACAAGTATCCGAAGGGAAAGACGAAGGAGATGCTAGTGACGATGAGGAGGAAGAGGACGAGGATGAGGAGGAGGAGGAGCAAACAAAGAAGATGAATTTTCAGAGGATGATTGAGAAACTGTGATTTTGATGTATTCATATTTCTGCAATCTTAAATTATGAACTATGATCATTTTTGAAAACTTAAATTATGAATTCCAATGTATGCAGATATTTCTAAACTGTCATTGTATTTATTTATTTTCAATCATAAACTGTGATTTTGATGTATTCATATTTCTGTAGTCTTAAATTATGAACTCCAATGTTATTATCAGCATAGAAGGACGACGCGGAGGCACCTCAGGATGACGCGGAGGCACCTCAGGATGACGCGGAGATAGGCCAGGATGATCCGTGTCCTTAGGTGGGCATAGAGCTCCGTTACCAGAGGATGGCTCTGGACCATCGTCTGACCCGAGCACTCCATTGTACCATACGGTCTCAGGTCCGGGTGGCAGTACACCTGCGACGAGCAGTTTCAGGCTTGCTGATCATACTACTTTCCCTAGCCTTCCTACCGCTGACAACAGCATGGCGGGTGGGGAGCAGGTGGAGGAGGTAGTCCCTACTCCCGCCCGGGCGGATCCATACCAGAGAGACCCTCCATGCGTACCTCAGGACGAGACGAGGATGGAGATTTGGGCCGATGGTCCTACGAAGTAAGTTAAATCAATATTTTATGCATGTCTGTATATCTATATATTCATTAATACGTCGGTTATCGTTGTATACAGATATCGTCCCTCGTCGGTACAGAGAGCGTTGGGCTCCTTTCTAAGGTCCAACTATGGGGGTCCGTGGATCAACTACTCGGATGCCTCGGAAGAGAGGAAGGCATTCTGGTTTGCCCACTTCAAGGTAACTAAAGATAGTTAATTTAGTATAATATAATTTTAAGCATTTTTTAGAACTTATTACTTTAATTTGTAATTCTTGTAGAGGACTTATTTTTATCCACCACACCGGGCCGAGCAGATTGAGAGGCAGTTTTCTGCCGTCGCCGCCAAGTTGATCCGGGATGCAATTGACGATCAGAAAGCTCGTCACCGCTCCGGAAAGCCGATTGCTGGTTGGATCACACCTGACCAGTGGACCATGATAAGGGCTCGATTTGAGGAGCCCGGGTACAGAGAGCGGTCGGAGAAGGCAAAGGCGGCTAGGACGATGGCCGAAAAGTGGTGTGGTGGATCGATTCCTATGATGGAGCATTTCCGTCGTCTGGTATGTAATTATTATAAAATATAATATTTTATTGATAGTAGGAGTATATAATTTTCTATTTTACTAAAGAATAAAATATAACAAACACGCAGGTGAAGAGGGATAAGGACGCAAATATGGTGACCGTCTTCCTGGCCACCCATCGGAAGGACGGGAAGCTCATCGACGACCGGGCTACTCAGAGCTATGTAAGTACTAATTTAGATTTCGTTAATTTTTAACACAACTTGAAGAATATACAGATAACCATATACTTAATAATAATTAAATATTTTAGACGTTTATTAGGCTAATTTAGGTAAGTACTGATGTATAGAGATGCACAATGATTTCTAGGAAGAGTATGTTAGGCTACGTGATGAGCGTGCGAGTGCTAGTGCACAGGCAGAGGGAGGGGTTGGTACATCGCAAACTACACCAAAATAGGTGATTGCCAACGGTTATTACCGTGACAAATAATTTTTGTCACGGTAAAAACCACGACGAATTGGCCGTGACTAATATTTGTAACACTTTTCGTCACGGTTATTACCGTTACGAAAATAAACACTTGTAACGCTTTTTATCACGGTTATTATCGTGACTAATTTTATTTTTGTAACAGTTATTACCGTTACAAAAATGTACTATTGCGTTACTTATTGTTCACTTTTGTAACGATTATAACCGTTACCAATATATATTTTTCTGAAAAAAATATAATTTTAATATTATCCATTAACCTATATTCAATAGGCTTAAGAGCAATAGATAACCGAAGATGAAGTCTTATCAATATGCACATAAATTTAAATTCATATTGCAATAGTTGTATACAACTCATAACATTACAATATTTAAACCCTCAAGATGGACACAAAGGAGAACAACCATTCTCTTCTCATCACAAACACAAAAGAAAAAAAAACATTCCTCTATTATAGATACACTAACTACTCTCTAGTTTTTATGATGAGACTCTTCAGAGAAGTAGCAGTCCATTTACAAGATATGCTTCTATCCCAACAGCTGAGCTAGAATGGAGATATGTCAGCCCCCTTGCCGCTCGAAGTGCTGGAATAACATGATAGGTTCAGTAATCAGCACCTGGGGTCAGAAAATTAGCCATATGAAAGTATTAATATGAGTAGAAGAACTGGTAACACTATCTCAAAAAAAAAGACAGAACAGATGGGTAACTGCATATTCCACTTATGATTCTGATAATCTCGATGACAATAAAAAACTACCAGGATAGTCGAGTTCCTTCCAAATTATTGTGGACATTTTCCTCGATCGCGTTCATCCTCAGCATTTAAATCCTGCCAAAGACCAGAGAAGTACTGCTTCAAGCATATGTATGCACTTTCATGTTTAAGTTTAACTACATCTTCTATATTTGGATAAGTTAGTACAGATAGAACTTCATTCTTAATTTTTAACCAAAACGATGAAGCAATATCAG
This sequence comes from Iris pallida, assembly GCA_029216955.1. Lineage (NCBI taxonomy): Eukaryota > Viridiplantae > Streptophyta > Magnoliopsida > Asparagales > Iridaceae > Iris > Iris pallida. The sequence goes on from JANAVB010037018.1 coordinate 7,989,082, forward strand.
AATTTCAAACAGCAATAGAATTTTATTGCCCGAAAGATAAAGCATATTTAACAGATATTTAAGGGATCATATCAACATAGTGTTTCCCAGCGCTTCCTAATTTCACTTAGCTCATTACGCTCTTTGTCACCACCTCCGTAGTAACAACAATAAAATGCAAGCATGTCAAGTTCAAACCTGTCATATTCATTGAAGACATAATATTCAGACTTTGAAAATAAGCCATAAAAAGATATGTTATAAAAACTGGTCAAGATATGAAGGTATGGGCAAAGACTGTATGGTCAAGCCAATAGATGATATAATTTACTATCTACTGAATAATCTTTACAAATAAAAAGAAGTTGATTCAAGGAGCAAAAAGAGCATAGCCATCCATATGCTGGAAGGCAAAGTTATAAAAATCAATCTAACAATTACAGACTGCCTGGATGAACATTAGATTAGCTAATTTTATTACAGCAGCTTAAACAAAGAGAAAATAACTACAAGTTACATGAGATTACTGCTAACTTCAATCATTTGACTTCTTAATTCAAAACCAAACAAAACAAGTTGATACGAAGTAAACAAACCAGGATTCAACAAACTAAGAAGAGTTTGCTTGGAGTTCTTAATTAGAAAGACAGTCTTGAAATCGCCTCCAATTCCTGTATTAATGTTCTATCAATCAACTGAAGTTTGCTTGGAGTCCTTGTTAAAAAGAGAGATAATTTGCATCAACAAATAATGCTGGTATGAACTATTAACTATCATTATTTTCTACATGGTATCAACTATTATTAAAGATATCTTCAACTGTTTAGGATGGAAACATAATATAGTTCAAAATACTGAAGTGATGTTTTGGCTAAGAAAGCAGATGGTAGCAAGGCACATTCACCGGTAAGTAATCAACTTGTATGAAACTCACATACATCTGTAATCCAATATGGCAAGAAGTAATGCTGCTAGCAACATATAAGGATGAATAGCAAACATGTCAAAGGAATTTAGAAAAGCCTCAACATGAAGACATCAATGTTTTTTTTTGAGACAAATGGGCAAATACTAAGCCCAGTGTCGTTGGGAGATATCAAAACTAAGATGTCTGTTTCATGTGTCACAGATATTTTTGCAATATTACAAGGAAAAGACGATAGCTGTAGTCATGTATGTGCCTTACCAAAGACGATAGTTACAGCTGGAAATTATTTGGTATGTGACAACGGACAAGGCCATGATGAAGTCATGAGATAAATCAAGTACTAAAAATGCTTAGTGAATACATCTAAAATTGTCTCTAGTATCTGGTTTTGTTGAAGCATCTTATGAAATAAACTATTATATGATGGCATCTACACATTCATAAGACAAACGTGGGCAGTCCACAGACAGATTAAATAAACTATCTTTCATGAAAATATGATAAATAAAGTCGAGGTTATGCAGGAGCCACCAAAACAAGGTGAACCGATGGTAAGGCAGTTATGATTGACCACCGCAAGCAACAATTTTGTAAACAACTAAGAAATTGATGGCAACAAGTGGGTTTTGATCACTGAAACCTAAAGAAACCAAATAAAATCTACAACTCCAATGAAAAGGCTAGTAACAGGTTCTTTTGTGATAAAAAGGCTAATAATAGGTAAAAACATGTATTCAGCAGCTTCAAATCCCAGAGGACAAGGAAACAAACAGATCCAAAAGACCGGATACTACAAATGGATTCATCTTGAAGAAAATGTTACTTATTGTCAATGATATGTAGGTTGCTTCACCTAGAAAAATACTTACAAGTCCATCCATGTGCGGCATGACACATGTATTTATTTATGCCTGACACTTGTTTAAACACATAAAGACTTTGTCCACATTTTCAATTTAAAATATAGGTGTAGAATAGTATTACTTGTCAGCAAATCCCATAAGATTTACTATATTTGCCCATTCTACTTGTTTGAGTTCCTTAATTTACAAACAATCTCAATCAATAAAAATATGTCTAAGCTATAGGAATAGTTCCGATGATGGACACATAGCTGTGTCCTAGTTTCTGAATTTTAGGAGAGTTGCAATGTTACACACCTTGGGTCTGCATCAAAGCACAGCATCCATGTGCATGTCAACTAATCATAGCTCATACTATAGTACATATATAGTTGTGTCGTAGTGTCTGAAATTTCCATGTTACACACCCCATGTCTGTGTCAAAGTGTGATACATATGTGCATGCCCACGTCTCAAAGATGCACACATATAGTTGCATCCTAGTATCTTAATTTTAGGGGATTTTCCATACAAAGTCATAGCTCATGGTATAGTTTCAAAGATGAAAGATGCACATACATAGTTGTGCCCTGGGCCGTCTCCTGGCCAAAGCACGACACTCATGTGCACGTCCACTAATCATAGCTTATGGTATAGTTTCAGAGATGCACAGCTGTGTCCTTGTGTCTGAACTTCAGGAGAGTTGCCGTGTTATACACCCTGTTCGCATCAAAGTGTGACAGCCGTATGCATCTCCACTAATCCTAGTTTATTGTAATGCTGCAAGAAGTCAGAATGCAACATCTTTTGACTCTTGTTAAGCTGATATCTAACCTGAAAAGTCCAATGCAACATTTGCTTCATTTGGCATGAACTTATACAATGTTCAGACTAGATTGATCTTTCCGTCAACCTCTGATTTGGGCTAACTGAGATGTGTGCGGAAATGGGTGAGAAACAATGGAAGGTCTTTAACACATTATAACAAAGGATATATACATGACTGTGTGGGTATTCCTTTTATATAGCAAAAGGCTATTCATGAATCTCTTTGTCCATGACCTCTTTCTAGTCATTTAAAGAAAAAAAATGGAGCTCATTGGTTACCCTGCAGCCATTTCAAACACTATATCGGCCCTAAACCGGTCCAATCATCCATGGATTTCACCTCTAATACAATAGTAAAAACTTATCTATCACTTTACTAGGAAGGAGGAACTTGAGCACTGAGATTGAGGAATTCTTGGATGTTCATACATATGTACTTCAGTAGATGATGCATCGCTATGGTTTGATAACATGGACAACCAGATTCTGATACTAAACTTCGTTAACGAGAGGAGCTAGAAGTCTTCTAAGTCGGAGAGTTGAATGGAATCAACAACAATTTTGGGAGTTCCTTCCTTTTGAAAAGTGAAAAATAATAAAATACTTACCCAAAAAATGTATTCAAATTGAAAGTTCCAGGCTTTCAGATCTCAAGGATATGTTGGCCATTCATGGACAAGAGCTGGAAGGTTTGTTTTGACTTAATCCAGTAAGTTACAAACCTGAATAGTTTCACGGTAAATTGTATTGAACTGGTAAGGTACAGCTTACACATGTATTTGTTTGTCAATAACTCAAGTTCAGGTGGGCGTGACATTAATATATTGGATAGCAGCAAACTTTCCCTGAACTTGAGGCAATGGTAATCACAGAGCCTGTTACCATGTACTTCAGTGGTAATTTCTTAAAAGGCTCTATAGTATTGGTTCATAAGTTAATGCACAATATGATTTGTTATTATCATTGTTGTATCAATAACTTAATTTTGTGGTTAGTATAATAAACAATTAATTCAATAATCTATAATAATAACTCCATCATGATCAGTAAATTGAAATATTAACGGACTCAACAATATTTTATATGTCCTAAAATAATAGGCAATAAAGAACTTACTGAGAAGTGTTTATTCTCTAGCTTTCTTAAAGGTGTTAAACTATATCCAGATAAATTGGAAAAGAACTTACTGAGAAGTGTTTAAGTCTTAATGAGAAGGAAATATATTCTGCAGAACTGTTTCTCCTTTAGGTGATGAGGGCAAAAAACATACCTATATTGATTGTACTTTAACATATGACATTCAGCTATTCACGACTGCGCAGTTCTTCCTGATCTCACCTGAAGAACCTGTCTTCACCTAGATCCTTCCCATCTTCTCCATAGCCAAAGAAAATTCCTGGAGGAATTTCTCTAGAGGACTATTAACGAGACTGAAAATTAGATTCTCGCTTGCGGAGTTGGTTGTTAAAGCTGCGTCCGACTGGAATAGGCCTCTCCTCTTAAGTAGGTTCTTATAGTAGCCGAGATCGAAAGTTCTGAAACTCCCAGGGTCCATCTCGACTATAGTAGTGGTGTCATTTGCAACTGTGCATTTGAGTTTCTTCAAGTTTGCAATGTAGAAACTGTCAATAGAAGGGTCTTCGTCGCCTTTCCCTGTGAAGTTGTACAACCTTTTGCTAAAGGATCAGCAGTATGAAACACCAAGAGTGTGAGCCCCTAATAAGAAGCCAGAGTGTTGCTACTAGTTAGCTAGCTGCAGAAATAAATGTAAACAACTAAAGAAAATGGTTATACATCGCTAATTAATATAGATAGGATCAAGAAGGGTCAAAGATGCAATTGCCAAGCCTTGACGTTGTGTCAAGCAACGCGTACCCTCTAAAATGAATGTCAATTATAGGACGATAAGTTGATATGATAGTAGCTTACTAGAGAGGAGAACTAGATCTGTCACATTTAATCCTTTGTTAGCAAAAGATGTTTGGAGAGAGCTGAAGTTAAATGTTGGACCAGGAATTTGAGTATTGGCTTCCGAAGTATTCGAGATCAAGCCATCCCTACGCCCCGTTGGGACATTCCAGAATGGTCCTCCCTAAAAAAAGAACTAAGCGTTAGAGACATGGCCAGTCCAAATTATGAAGCTAACAACATATTATTTGATTTAGGCTTTGTGTTGTACTGCTACAGCAATGATGCTTAGCATGAACTTCTTACTATAACTCCAACTGAATCTCTTGCAGTCAAGGCAATGATATCAGCGCAGGAAACAACTCCCGGGCACTCGGCTTCGACCGCAGCTTTGACGCGGTCGATGAAGTCGAACCTGCGGAGTGTCTTGTTCGGATTTCCTGCCTTCTCGGTGCTATTGTTGGCGCTTGTGGAGTTGATCAGGATGGAAGCATCGCAACCCTGAGAGCAAATTTTGACAGTTAACATTAGCATTTCCAAACATTTTGAAATAAAATGACTTAGATTTTTGACTACATACCCTCACAAAGCAGTCGTGGAAATGCATTCTGAGCAGCGGGGAGGCGAGGGATGGAGCATTTCTGATGTGCTCCTTGACAAAGTCTGGGATGATCTTTTCGGCCTTGGGGCAACTTGTGTCGTAGAAACCTAGCTCCAAACTTTGAGCCTTGGCATAGCCAAGTGCTCCAAACACGACCAAGATCATGAAACACTTGGAGGTCATGGTCTTCTCCATCTCTTCTCCAAACAAGAATATGTAACTTGTTCTCGACGATAGGTGCTCCACATACTCTCACATTCCTATATTGATTGTACTTTAACATATGACATACTTGTTCTCGACGATAGGTGTTCCACATACTCTCACATTCCTATATTGATTATACTTTAACTTGCCAAGAGTCATTAATCTTATGCTCACAATTCTAGTTACATTGGATGCTCCAAGAGTCATATAGAAGCACCCAAAAGAGGATGCAAACTGTAAGATAATATACGATCAAAGAGTAACTCAAATTATAATGATATAGGTTCTACTTTAAATCCTTACATGATATAAAGCACACACTACTTGATGAAATGGTCTGAAATTGTTCCTTTGAGTCATTATTGGGCAAAAACCTGAATCCTGCACATAAGAACAATAATTCAACATATAAAATCAAACATGTGAGCCAATTGTATGTGTATTACCAATATTAGCATCAAGAACCCAATATTCTACAAAATTTTGTATTATCAGTTCACTGGTTTGATCATCTGTCGTTGAGTTTGTTGAATTGTATGTAGGTTGTTGATTTTGAGGATAGAAAATTGTGTCGTCTCGACTTTATTTTTCCTAAGTGGGCATCTATAGTAGCAATATTGTTACTGTACATGATATATTCTAACCAAAAGTTCTTAATGAAAAAGAACTATCAAGCGACTCTTTGTTCGAATTCTTAACACAGTGAATGATTAGCAGAAAGTGCCGAGACTGTTACTATTAGGCTACTATTAGTGGAATGTACCGAGATGATATTGATATTTGATCGTTGAGGTCTCATTCCTGATTCTTGAAGGATTGGGCACGAATTAGCATTTTGTTACACCTACCATTCTCAGGCCTGGAACTTTTTCCCTATTTTTTCAATATCAATCAATAACTAATATTTTAGAAAACTTGAATCCATTCAAGTTCTAGATTAATGCATTTTTAACATGCACAAGTATTCATTTGCTATCTAGTTTATTTGCAAAGTATGTTGCTACTTAGGAGGTCACTGGTAGAAATCAAGGTTGAATATACTGATAGCACTATTATCTAAAGTCTTTTTTCATACCTGTGTCGAAATGCGAGTTATATCCTGCTATAGATTAAGACCTTAACCATGCTTATATCTGATTAAAATAAATGCAATAGTGGACTGAACTATTGGGTCCAGATTTATAATTAGGACGTAATTAAAGACGAGAGCGCATATAGCTCCGAGTGTTAAACCCCATGTTCATTGACAGAGTAAAGAAGAAACATGAATATACAACACGACCTATTGCAGCCATATAAAACTTGAACATCTTCAACAATGCTCCACTGAACATATAAAACTTGGTCTTCACCTCCAGGCCGCATCAGCTTTGAATCATCATCATCAGCAGCGCAACAGATGATCAAACTCAGCCTTTAATTGTCCACTGAACTGATCATACAATATTAGCATCAAGAACCCAACATTCTACAAAATTTCACAAATGGGCAAGTACGAATTCAAAGAAACTCACCTTCACATTCGTCTGGGAGAGTTTCACCGCCTCTTCGAGTCAGCGACAACGCGTCCATAGTTCACCAACAGGAAATTGACATGGGCTCTGTTGGAAAAGAGAAGAAAAGTATCATAATCTCCAAGTGCGCTCTGGTTGATGGCCTTGGTGTAGCAGTTGATTGCCTCGGAGTAGTGTTTGTTTCCCCTCTTCAAATAGTTGTTCCCTTTCTCCTAATTTTGTGTTGAAAGTTACGATCATTGTAGACAAAAATCAAATTTTTAGTGAGAGAGAGACAAACCTTGAGTTTGATGGCGCCGAATCTTTGAAGACCTGGAGAGGTTTGCGTTGGCATCGAAATCAGCGTCGACTCTCGATTTCTTCTCCAATGTGAGCGATTCAAAGCCCTTTCCTCTTCCCCTCCCCTTCGATGTCGACATCGGTGTGCTCTGGATCAGAGACTGTAGCTCGAAACCCTAATTTTGTGGGAAGAGAAAAAAAATAAGGAACTGCAGATTCAGGAAGGCGGAGGGGTCGTAGGGGTCGAGAGGACTAACAGAAGATGATTAGGGCAATAAGGAGCCGGGGAAGGACGGCCAACTAGAGCACCGACGACTCGTAGTCGCCGGCCCTCGCCATTGGGTGTTCGAATTCTTGGCTTGGTATCAATAGAGGAGTAGGAGGAGAGGGAAAGCCCGTGAGAGAGAGAGAAGCTCGAGAGAGAGAGAGGGAGAAGGAAGCTCGAGGAGGAAATGATGAAAAATTAGACGGGAAGGGGATTTCATTTGTGACACTTTGCTCCACCAAATTCGTAAAAATTTAAAGCATGGAAAATAGGAGTTTTTAGTTTGCAACGGTTATTATTGTTGCAAAAATTATAAAAATAATAAAACTATAAAACTGTAATTCTAGTAACAGTTTTTTCACCATTGTAACGGTTATTACTGTTACAAACATATCACGGTAATAACCGTTACAAATTGTAAAAAAAATGTGTTACAATTTGACCATTTTGGTGTAGTCCGCCTCAGTCGGAGGACGAGCGCTGGAAGACCGCTGTTGGTGGTCTTCAGAGGGGTACGTACTACGGTACGGGGTCCTACGACGCATTTGTTGCGACGCAGGCATCCAGGGCTCCCTCTTCCGGTGCGCATTCACAGCCGTCACAGGCCGAGTCATCCCGAGTCGAGGAGACCATTGTCCGCCAGATTGCTGAGCTGCACGATATGCTGAGGAGGATTGCTGAGCAGCAAGGGCCTCAGGCGCAAGAGGACGCTGCGTCGGTCACCGCACGCTTTGACGAGCTCGAGCGCACCGTGCAGCAAGTACAGGGGACACATGAGTCCATTCACGACACCGTTACTAGGATAGCGGCTTGTATGGAGCAATGCAGCGCCAGACTGCGAGCCCTAGAGGAGACGCGGATGCACCCATCTCCAGCAGTTACACTGCCTCCTTCTCCAGCGGTTGCATTGCCTCCTCCTTCATCGTCGTCGGTGGTTCTTACACCGAAGCAGTATGCTTACCTTCTTTCCAGGAGCGGTGATGCTCCTCATGATCAGTCGTTGTCGACATATATATTGTTGTGTGATGGCCCATTGTTGGGTCTTTTATGTGATTATACATACATTATTCTTATGTGGACCATTATGTTTGATATTGTTGTTACAAACTTTCATATATCTGTGTTGATTGATGAGATTGTGTTTCAAACGTGTTCATGATTGTGTGTATATGTGTTGTTTGATACTGTGTTCGTGATACACCGTCGTTGTTGTAACAAATGGTGTAGGGGATGCTGCAAATGCTGCAGGGGATGCTGCAAATGCTGTAATTTTTTTTTTCAATATTAGCGACGTTCAGCGACTCTCAGTGACGTCCAGCGACGAAGGAAACGTCGCTAAGTAAATATAAGGCACGTCGCTAATTGTGATGAATACCGTCGCTGATCGTCACTAAACGTCGCTACGTAGGACGTCGCTAAACGTCGCTATATGTCGGTACTATAGCAACATCCAAAAGTCGCAGAACATCGCCATTTGGCTCTTAAGCCAGGTCAGCATCGATGCATGTCAAGTCGCTCAACGTCGCTAGGTTACGTCGGTAAATGATGACGTTTTTCGTCGCTGGTGGTCGCTGAATTAGCGACGTGTCCGCGTCGCTAAGTATCGTCGCAATAGCGACGTATTGCAACGTTTTCATGTTTAGCGACTAGGTTAATCGTGACTATGTGCAAAGTCGCTAAATACGTCGCTAATCGATATTAGTGACGTATTTTTCCGATTTAGCGACGTCTTGTGGCGTCGCTGATTTGACAGATTTTAGTAGTGTGTTGCCTTATAGAGAGTTGCAAGTACATACCTCATCATATGTTATTTTGAAGAGCTTTGCTATGTCTTTAAAAAAATACTTACAATTCCCTTACAATCGCCACATGTCGGACTTCGATTGGAGGAGAGGGGTAAGTAGTGGGATCAGATGGAGCTCATGTAGCAGGGGATGAGAGGGAGGTGGGATCCGGTGCGACCCATACGTAAAGGGCGGAGAGAGAGAGAGGGGTTATAAGAAGATTGTAAGCATGTGATTGTAGACTTAGCATTTTCGAATTTTGAATCGAGAATGGTACGAGCTCTCTAGTCTATAGTGGTATTGGAGCGGACACCGGAGGGCCGGCAAGGTTCGAGCCCCCGAGTTGTGTGTGTGCGTGGGATTTCAAAATAAAAAATAAAAAAATCGAGAAAGTAACTCGCCATGCCAGCATTGCTAACTTGGCGGCATTAGCCCTTTTTAAGCTTAATAAATATTCCCGAATTCAAATTTGGTATCTGAAATACTATATAGCCGAGAATTCTATATTCCCAGAAATCAAATTTCAAGTAATTAAATTTCCTGGAAAATTACATTTCATGTTTGGTGACTATATACTTATTCCCGAAAAAAATAACAATGATAAAAAAAACTAAAAATGAAAAAATGAAAAACGAAAAAACAAAAACGATAAAAAGAAAAAAAAAAAAACGAAAAAGGACCAAAATACAAAAACAAAAAAAGATAAAAAACCAAACGACAAAAATGTCCAAAAAACAACAAAAATGATAAAAAAAACCAAAAAGACAAAAAGCAACAAAAGCAACAAAAATGACGGAAAAACAAAAAAGATAAAAAAAAGGGAAAAAAATGACAAAAACAAAAAAATGAAAAAAAAGAAGAAAAACGACAAAAAAAGACGACAAAAACACAAAAAAAATATAAAAAGGGACAAAAAAGGACAAAAAATTATAAAATTAAAAAATTACTAAAACGATAAAAAAAACTACTAAAAAGATTAAAACACAAAAAATTGATAAAAAATAACAAAAGATGACAAAAAAAAAAAAAACCGGTAAAGAACGACAAAAAAGTGACAAAACTACTAAAACGACCAAAAATCGATAAAATGACAAAAAGTGACAGAGTGACGAAAAATGACAAGAACAACAAAAACGACAAAAATGACAAAAGCAACAAAAACGACAAAAAAAAAAAAAAAACTACTAAAAACGACAAAAAAGAGACCAAACCGACAAAAAACGACTAAAACGACAAACAATGATAAAAAAGACAAAAAATGACAAAAAACAAAAACGACAAAAAAACAAAAAAATACTAAAAACGACAAAAAGAGACCAACTGACAAAAATGACTAAAATGACAAAAGACAATAAAAAACGACAAAATCGGTAAAAAAACGACAAAAAAGTGACAAAAGACGAAAAACTAAAAAAAAGATATAAAAAATGACAAAAAGCAACAAAACGATAAAAAACTACTAAAAATAACAAAAAAGACCAGATCGACGAAAAATGACAAAAAACTAAAAACGATAAAAAAAGATGAAAAAATAAAAAATAACAAAAACGACAAAAATGACAAAACGACAAAAGGACAAAAAACTACTAAAAAAAAAAAGTAAAAACCGGTAAAAAGCGACAAAAAAGAGAAAAAACGATAAAAATGACAAAAATGACAAAAAGAGAAAACGACAAAAGGGACAAAAATAACAAAAACGATAAAAACGACAAAAAGAGTAAAAAATAACAAAAAACGACCAAAAATAAAAATAACGACAAAAATGACCAAAAACGACAAAAAATAACAAAACGACAAAAATGACAAATAACAAAAAATGGTCAAAAATGATCAAAAATTAGAAAAAGTTTAAACAATTTTTTTTCCCAGGCAAAAAAAAAAACCCACATATTCTTAAGGGATAGGATTCCCATATTTTATGGGTAAACCCGGGTATTTCTAATTTCTGAAAATAAATTTTTTACAGCCCAAATAAACATAGTAATAGATTCCCATCCTTAATTTTTCCGAAAAAAATTACCGCGTACCAAACGCCCCCTAAGGTATGCTCATCCCACCAATTTGATCGGACTCCCGAGTCCCGCTCGCTTGCTTAGTGATTCACTATTTACTCTTAACTGGTCAGAAATATTTTATTGACCAGAAATTGAATCACTCTATCTGCCTCTCACTCACTTGTCGGGGGCCTGCCATCATTCTGATCGCGTGTAGAAACAGACGTTGACATGATGTCTGGGTTGCCTCCCTTTCGACGGACATTGTGCGACTTGATTTACTTAGCACTGACACAAATCAACATAAGATCTAAAATAAAACTCAGCACTTGTTTTCTTATGGATTCCTGGGCTAGGCGTTCGCAGAGTCAGTCTATCCGAACTGAAGACGCACTTCTCATATCAGTGACGGCCTCTCCAGCGGAGTTGGGCGCCGCGCCCTAGATGCGCTAGCGATCGGCACATTAGGGGAGTGCTTGCCCTGGTTTCTCGACGATAGATATGCGACATGGTCATATCACTGGATTTGATGTATCTAGTGGATTTCAATACATAATGAATTTGTAATATGTCTAGAAGATTCACGTTAGAAACAAACATATAAATAATTAGATTTACATATCAAGAAGCCATTGAAGAAGCACTATCTTTCTCTCCTTCGGTGACCTTTCCCTTGCCTTCCTCTTCTTCTTCTACCACGACGGTCTCTCTCGGACCATCTGTATCCTTACTGCTTGATTCCCCTGCATTTAACCCTTGCTTCAACGTGATTTCCACTCCACCATTGCCATCCAAAACCTTCCTCTCTGCCTCCACTTCCTCCGCATTGATCACCAACGATACTGTCTCCACTACCACCGCCTCGGCAATCTCTGGAGTGGGCGAGAAGTAGCCCACCGAGGCGGTGACTCCCTCCACCGCCTCCTCGTCCTTCCTCGAAGAGAAGTAGCTGTCAGGGGAGCCCGTTGCGATGGACTTCCCCTCCTCCTCCAGTGCTATGGGAGCACTAGCTAGAGCCGCATCCTTCACTTCTACAACGTCCTCATTCCCCTTGACGTCTGTCGGCTGATCTTCTGCCTTGTCGACTGTTGTGCTCGCGTCTTCTGTGGCGACAGCGATGGCGGTGGCGATGATGTTGCGTTGTTGGTTCATACGGGGTCTTTTTTAGGAGGCTCTTTGAGCTCACCGTGTTGTCGATAGCCACATTTATCCTTCGATGGACCGCAACCCATGTGTGTGTGTGTAAGAGAGAGAGAGAGAGAGAGAGAGAGAGAGGGGTTGAGGTTTGAAGAATGATGAGGAGGTTATATAAAGGGAAGGGGATGAAGGTTGGGAACCATTGAACAAATTTAGGAAGCGAGCCAGTTAGGAAGGAAGTGTCATTCAAACTTGTCCAGTTTGGTGCCAACAAATAATCATGGGTTTATATTAAATTTAGGTCAAATTATTCTAAATATACTTCGTTGTGTCTAGTTTTTTATTCTTTTTTTCTTCTAGGTTTATTATAAGGTTTAAGGTATAGAAATATATTCTTTTATAAAATTCATTGGGTTTTTTAAATTTTGTTTATGAGACCAATGACCTCTAGTTCAAGGTGTTGATGCAGAAATCACATCTTTCATCTACTCGAATTCGAATCGGAGTAGGAACTTATTATTTCTTTCATTTAATAAACGGTAGAAGTTGGAGGTAGTGGACCCCAGAAGCACCGAGTTATCAACATTTACAAGTTGTAACACTCCCATCAAAGTCATAAAAACATTTTAAGAACTTTCAATAATTCTAAATGAAATGCACGAGAAACTATGGGTCATAAATTACTATTTTTTCAGCAAAAATTCCATTTTTCATAACCATGTTGTTGCTAGGATGGCACGATTCTTCGATCGCACATAGGATGTGGACAAATAGATAAATTTATTTAATTAACCTTAATCGATACTCGATGGAGGTAAGATCTTAATTGATACACGAGTGACTAAAAGACTTTACTCGATGGAGGTAAGATCTTAATTGATACACGAGTGACTAAAAGACTTTAATCATTTACAAGTTCGGTTAAGCATTGCAGGAATTGTAGCATAGTATAATACTACCCTCTCAATTACAGCTAACAGTTATTACATTGCAAAGACCAATTTCTTTTATTTTCATCAATTTGGAAGAGGGCCGGGGGCGGCCTTCAACATCATCATCTTCTTCCTGTTTTCGCCTGTTGTAATAGGCTACGTGGTCTACTACTTCTATATCAGTTTTTTTTCTTGAAATTGTTTTCATGCTAAGCCCACAGTTTACCAAGAACGACGAACCATACTTCCCTTTCAGCATTATAACGACATCGGAGGTCGAGGCAAGTACCTCACGACCGTGACCCTCACCACTGTCCCCTACGTGGACGCTATTAGAAGATAATGAGGTGCGTGAGAGAGAAGAAAGTTTGAGTTCTGATGTTAAGATAATGAGGTGCGTGAGAGAAAGAAAGTTTGATTTCTGATGTTGTTTTCTATTGACAGCCAACATATAGAAGAGTTTTACATAAACAAATCATCGTAGATAAGGGATAGATACTTGATCTTAGCTAATATAGAAGCATGGAAAAGATAGATTTTATGCGGATCATCAATCCATGCGGACAAGAGAAATCAAGCCGTAGAGGGAAGACTTTCGAAGATCCCCTGCGGCCAAGTGAAACTAAGCCACAGAAGGGGTGCTCCTGTGTCACGCCCCGCTCCCGTAGGAGCGATCGTCCTCGCTAAGGCGTGATGTCGCACGGGCCTAGGTTACACCCGTGCAAGGCTATATCCGAAACGGTCGATTTGAGCTAGGTCATAGAGTCGCACAGAGGGTCCCCATTTACAGCGAAAAGTAAATGAACGCAAGTTGAAGCGAATTCAAACTTTTTATTGGTTTACAGGAAGTTTACAAGCGGCGCTAGGCCGAGATTATAAATCGCTCAAGCTCTCTCTCTGAAACATAAAAGACGTGCCAAGTGGCTTACAACATGGAATAATTCATGGTGATGTTTCGATATATTACATCTTGATATGGTGCTTCAGCTCCTTGCAACGCTCCAAGGCCCCAGAGTTAGCTCCACACCTTAGCACGTTCGAGGAAAGATTCGCACCCGACGACATCTCCTACGTCCTGCAAGCAAACTGTGGGTTATCAGTACATTGTTATTCACTGGTGGGGAGGCTAGCTCGCCCACAATGCTATCATTACCAACACGTTCTATTTACTTTTGTGCACCGTCTATCATTCATTGTCTTTCTAATCTTGCCTTAGGATCAGTTTCATGGCATATTTCATAACCTATCTCGTGTTACCGATTTTGATGTATTGCATGAAAATACATGCACGACTTATCCATAATTATCGTCCGGCCTTCCTTGTCCAAAGTAAACCAAGTTAGTCAACAATTCATATGTAATAAATTAACGTGATTCTCGTAAACATTCGGTGTCGAGGGCGTGTCCTTGCCTCAGATTCTAGCGCGTCATAGACGTGTTTTCTAACTCATTTGCATAAAGCACTCTTTATCATTTGGTGTGTTACATTTAAGCCTGTTCAGAAGGCGCT